>JAVYIG010000467.1:0-576924 GCA_035222895.1 Strongylocentrotus droebachiensis | reverse complement strand
GACATATTTAAGCTCACATCTAAAAGCATTCAACAAAGCTAAGGCCCTAATTCAACCAATCCACCTTTGATTCTTGAGTTACGAAAAAAAAAAAAAACATCAAATTTACAAGGGGTATGATTATTTAGTTGTAAACTGTATGTCCTCACATGTGACACTTTTAACGTATTCCTTCATCACTAGTCATTGTAGGTGGTTTCTTAAAAGAATTGTTTATGGTTGTAAACTACTTGAAATGTTAACCTTGATGAATATTGATATTTTCCAATATTTTTCATTCGTATTGTTTTTGTAGATATTTCCTCCTGGGAATGTTGCCTGTCATCGATGGTTCTCTGTTTCTTCCAGTATCGCCCAGCAGAAAAAAGCTGTGACTGAGACAAAGACAGGCTCGGATGGGCAAAAACTGACGTTAGGAAAGAGAGGTAAATACCAAAACTATTTTTGAGGATAAGCTTGTGTGCAGATATAGTGGGAAGGCTTCTTGATGCCTTATGAAAGATATTATCCAGAGCGCTGTACGTAACACAAACCTTTACATTTGATCATATGATAGGTTGATTAACCATATGAATAATGCTCAGTTGCAAAATACTTGTCAGAATCAGTTGCGAGGATGCGCGATGGCTCAATGGTAGAGCAGTGGTCTCATAACTGGGAGGTCTCAGGTTCAAAACCAAGTCGATGCGCTTGTGCTCTTTTGTAACGCTTTAATCCTCATTACCAAGTCCCTCGGAGAGGACTTAAAGCCGTCAGTCCCCTGGTTGTTTACTTACAAGCATATACATGCTTTCTTAGCAGTCAGGTAAAACAATCATCATCATTCCCTTTTGAATATGGGGCCTAGTTCTGTCTTGAAATATTCAATATATTTTAGTCAGTGTTCTTTTCAGAACCCTTAGTGATGGGCCACTTAAACCAATATACTTTTTATGCCTCCGTTACGAAGTATCCGGAGGCATTATGTTTTCGGTTGTCCGTCCGTCCGTACGTCCGTCCGTACGTACGTCCGTACGTCCCGTTCTCGTGATCGCGTTATCTGAAGAACCAGTTGATGGATTCCTTCGCAACTTTGGTCATGTATGTATCTTGCAGAGCCAATGAACTGATTAGATTTTGGGGTCACGAGGTCAAAGGTCAAAGGTCACAGGGCTCATTATGTATGCAAAACAGCTCGTGATCGCGTTATCTCAAGAACCGATTGATGGATTCCTTCCAAACTTTGGTCATGTATGTATCTTGCAGAGCCGATGAATTGATTAGATTTTGGGGTCACGAGGTCAAAGGTCAAAGGTCACAAGGCTCATTATGTATGCAAAACAGCTCGTGATCGCGTTATCTCAAGAACCGATTGATGGATTCCTGCCAAACTTTGGTCATGTATGTATCTTGCAGAGCCAATGAACTGATTAGATTTTGGGGTCACGAGTTCAAAGGTCAAAGGTCACAGAGCTCATTATGTATGCAAAAACAGCTTGTGATCGCGTTATCTGAAGAACCGATTGATGGATTCCTGCCAAACTTAGACCATGTATGTATCGTGCAGAGCCAATGAACTGAGTAGATTCTTGGGTCATGAGGTCAAAGGTCAAAGGTCATGGGCTCATTATGTATGCAAAAATAGCTTGTGAACGCATTCTCATTAGAACTGACAGATGGATTACTATTTAACTCAGGACATCTTGCAGAGCCAATGAACTGAGTAGATTTTAGGGTCATGAGGTCAAAGATCAAAGAGTCATTTATGTATATGAGAAATTGCTTGTAATCACGATATTCTGAGAACCTGTTAATGGATTACAATTGAACTTGAATTTGAAAAATTTCTTCTGTTTTGGTTTGTAATATTGCTCTTTGACGGAGGCATCATTTTCGACTGCGCGCAGTCGAAGTTCCATCTAGTTTAGATAGAAATTTCCTTAGGTTGTATGCATCTAGACTTTATATGTTGTTGCTATATCAGGCAATCATATGACCTATCAAAAGTATCAGTTGCTACATGGTAAACTGGTCTCTCATTATACAGTTGGGGTAATCATAAAATGTAGTTTAACCTTCTACCAACCGTCAAATTTAGTAGGCAAGCTTTTGTCCACTCCTGTGGACTTTCCCAAGCCAAGTGATTATTTACACAGTTTCTTACTGTTTCTTGGTCTCTTATTGTACTATCCGTCATCTTGCAGTCTTTCTGTTCACCTGATTTCCTTTACGTGATTCTTTTTACCATCACCTTTCTTGTGCATGAATACACGATGTGAGGCTAATACTGTAGAGCATATATGGGTTAAAAAGAACTTCTTATTTTTCTGTTCAGTTGCACAGACGTCCAAAGATGCATCCTATGCAGGCATCATCGTTCTGGGTGTTGGAATTACAGGTGAATTCATCTCATTTCATTTCGTTTCATTTATTTTCAGTTCTGTATACAAAATAAAAATCAGTATACATTGAAACATACATGGATAAATATAAACTTATTTTAATCAGAACTGGCCAGGGCTCCAAGATAAGCGAAGCTTGATGCTCTGTGTTTCACACATTTTGAAGGCAGTTCCACTAAGAGTGAGAATTTGACACATCTGTGTGCCCAGTGTAATACATTTATTTATATCATTATTAATCTTTCAATAATAATAATAAATGTAACTTATATACTAGTGGTGCCAAATTCCCTCTGTGGAGTGCTCAAGGGGCATGTAGAAATAATTAAGAATTAAACAGAAGCATCTTTACATGATTTTTAAAGGGATTGGGTATTAAGTTAACTTTGTCTCAGATTCTACAAAAAATCCTGGATTTAGCTAATGCTGCAATCATAATTATAAACCTTTAGTTCAGTCAGGGATCCCATGACTTTTACAAGCCAATCGCCTGTCTGATTATCAAGATATCTTTGATTGGAATTAGAAATTTTCAGAATTTGTTTTCCTAACGGTTTTTATAACACTACAGTCTATTGGGAAAAATCAGTATGGTAAAACCGGTCACTCAAAGATTTGTACTTTTTTGAGGTACTTCATAATCATTTTGAAGTGCAATTTTTTAGGGATTCAATATTACACCATATCACAGACACTGATAGCATGTAGGGCCACGCATCTCAGATGTAACACTGTTAAACGATGCCTTTAAAGGAATCAGAGGTTATACACATTTTGATGTCTTCAGGAATCCAGTGAATGGGAGCTCTTTAAAACATTTTTTTTGTATGAATCGGATTCTTTAATAGCTTTCTCCCCCTTTATTTATTGCCAGAGCTAAATTGATATCTGCTCCCAAGTACCTTTGTCACTTTCTACGCTGAAATTATTTAACCTGTATTGAACATCATTACAAAGTTGTCCATTGTTTGTTCAGCCTACTTTTTTATAAACAAAATATCCCTAAAATATTTTGGTTGTAATTTTAGGACATATATTCAAGGTTATTTTAGCTTTTGATGAAAAGGATGCAAGTAGCAGTTCAGAATTTCAAGTACATGAATTGTTAAAGAGGTATTGTTATTGGTGCATCAGTTCTACATGTGTGGTCTTCTGTAATTGTAAACAGGGCTCTATTTTCCGGGATCCAGTTGACATATCTCTATAACTAAGCCCTATGTTAAAGTTACTTTGAAGGTCTGGCATTAGTATATTGTGTAGCATGAACCAGTAAGTGTTTAGCTCTGCTACATGTATAACACTTCGGGTGCACAGGGTGCTACAAGAATTTTTTTCACCACTTGCCCTGTCGGGCAAGTGGGTTTTCAATTTACTTGCCCAAACAATATTTCCACTTGCCCAAAACTTTAAAGCGAAAAAGGACTCGAGGTTAAAGCATTTATTATCTCGTAATGATAAGTTAGTGTTTTAGATAGCAAATTAATGCACATACATGTACAGTGTAACTGTACTGAATAATAACCTAATATGTCAAAGAAAATGGTCAACAAAGGATGGTTGAAGGTTTAAAAAACGCATTTTATTGATTCTCCATAAATAATCAGATTCACATGAATCTCGGCAAGGTAGAATGGTTCAAGCAGGTTTAAGTTTTTAATATTCAGTCATGTAAAAAAGCATAATGACCCTGTTGTAAAAACTGTTGTGGAAACGTAGGCTAATTTTCAGCTGTTAATAATTTGGGTCAACTCTTCCATCAAGAAACGTCATGTAAATAATGGGTAATCAACTATTTTAAATAAAGTACGGACATTTTTATTTCATCATTCACTGCTATAAATATCATGCCAAAATTTGTAAATTCTTACTAAATAATAATATTGAAGATATTTTACGATAAATCTCGGATAAGTATGCGAAAACTAGACTAAACAACGTCGCTAAAACCATGAAAACAAAACAACAACGGCTTATATTCTGGGGGTCTCGATACTATTATCAAAATGACTCGCTCGGTCGGATCTTGAGACCGCAGTAATAAATTGAAAACGAGACAAAAACATTCATCTGATTTATATGAGCAGCGAGTTTTAAATAATATGTTCACAATCATTAACAGTCATTATGAATAATTATATCCCTCATGTATAGTTGTTTGCATTGCGATTGTACAGAGCACGAAAAAGGTATAGACAAGTACTATCTTTCGATCTCAGGTCGAGATAGTACTTTTGTAAAGTAATTTTTTGCTGCTACCCCACTTGCCCACCCTTGCCCATTGAATACGCATAGCAAAGTAGGTTACGCGAAATGTCAAAGTCAATGTCAATGTCAAATGAGCGCGCATCAACTGTATCATGTATGCATGTTGCGCTTTGTAAAATCTAGCTGAAGCTAAACTGTCTGCAGAATAAGAGTTCTTATTATTATGTAAAATTCACTTTAAATAGACCTTATTGCCGATGTGGGATATAAAACAAATATTAACCTCCTTTACTTGGGCAATGGATACAAACTATCATCGCCTCGGTGATCTCGGGGCTACCATCTTCCCTCGCCTTGCGGCTCGGGAAGATAGTAGCCCCGAGATCACCTCGGCGATGATAGTTTGTACCATTACCCTCGTAGTCGATTAATATTTGCTTAATATCAAACATTTGACTTTTTGTACTTACTAGAAAATCCCTGTTGTTTATTCCATTCCGATTCGCACGTGTTCATTTCCCTAGAATAATGACGTCATATTTGGCGTGATTCAACCAATCGGCAATCAGAGAATAGCAAAGGCCTGTCGGTGCGGCCTGCAGAGCTAGAGAGAGAGAGCGCGAATAAGCTCGCAGCTGGTACGATCGCGCTAGCTGTCTCTAGCTAGCTCACGGCCGGCCGTGCGTGGAGGCGGAGCGGCATTCATGGCTTGAAGTGTCACTGTTGCATGCGCGCTGAGCTAGCTGAGCTGGCTAGCTGTCTGTGAAGTTTTTTCGAAATCGGAACGATCGCTTTTTTGCTTCTGGATTTTGACGACGGGTAAGAAGTTGACGGGTGAATGGTAGAGTTCTTGGACACTAGGAAATTACTGTAAAAGTATCACTTGCCCGAATCGGGCAAGTGATAATTTGATTTACTTGCCCGACGGCTCAATTTGGTTGCCCCGGGACGTCGGGCAAGCGGGTTTGTCGCGCCCTGGTGCATTTATCATGTTTTGCCACTCAGAATCAGCGTTTCTATATGTACAAATCGAACCCCACTATACAAACGTGATTTGCGGGATGTCCCGTTTATCAACTCCTCACGATTCAAAATCATCTCTCAGAAACTTGATTCTGGCTCTATGTCACATTCAAAACACACTTTTTTGGCGTTTCTATATGCCGGTACCCATATCTAAAGACGTGTGCAAACAGGCTTGCATATATCACCATGAAAATTCGTCTGAAACATGTTTGAAAACGCTGATTTTAGGCAAAAAAGGGTATCATAAACGCACCCTTTGATAGCTTTCCGAGTGATTGACATTATTTTTCCTTTAATATTCTTATCTTTGACAGGTCTGATGTTCTTCACTCTTGGGAAAGAGCTGTTCTCGTCTGATAGTCCTAATAGCATTTACACCAAGGCGTATAAAGTGTGCAAAAAAAATGTAGAGGTGAGTGTTTGCACAATGGTTTTGCAGAATAGTTTTGATTGATACAAAACTGGACAAATGATAAAATACTAGTACAACCTCTCTTTTTTTCAAATTCCATGACTTTGTTTTCAGCTGCAGGAAATTTCTGCTACCGGTATTTGTTTTGTGTACGAAACATGAAAACAATCACCTGGGCCCTGTTTCATGTTTTTTTTCATGAAATTTATTATCAATAACAAGTTACAATGACTGTTGAAAAAGTTGCGGAAATCGTGGCATCTGATTGGCTGAGAGCAAATTTGTCATAGAAATTGAGCATTTGTTATTGATAACAAGTTTTGTAAAACAGGGCCCTGAACTTTGTTTCTGAGTGTTTGAAACTGAACAATCCAGCCGTAATGTAAACCATGTTACAGATCCTCTTGCATCAGACACATGAGTAGATCATGCGGTTATGATGGAATAAGTGTGTATTTATTAAAGAAAATTATTTATTGTTTGGCCTCTCCCCTAGTTCATATTTGTAATTTATCACTTTCGACAGGCATTTTCCCGGACTCCTTAAAGATAGCCAAAGTGATTCCTATTTATAAAAAAGATGATTTAACTCAAATTAAAAATTATCGCCCTATCTCGCTATTGCCGGTCATTTCCAAGATTTTAGAAAAAATTGTTTATAAACGTCTTTATTCTTTTTTACAAGAAAATAATACTCTTATTTGCAATCAGTTTGGATTTCGAAAAGGTTTTTCTACTGATTATGCTTTGATACAATCTTGTGATAAAATAACTCAAACACTTAATAATAAAGAACATATAATTGGGGTATTTATGGACCTGTCAAAAGCTTTTGACACCATGAATCATAACATTTTGTTGCAAAAACTTACTCATTATGGTATACGAGGCACAGCCTTAAAATGGTTTAATAATTATTTAGTTAATCGAAAGCAATTTGTTTCATTTCAGTCAGTAAATTCCCCCAGCTTAAATGTGTTATGTGGTGTTCCACAAGGATCAATTTTAGGCCCCCTTCTTTTTCTTATTTATATTAATGACATAGTAAAGTCATCACCACTTCTTACTTACGTGCTTTTCGCAGATGACACTAACATATTTTGTTCTCATAAATGCTTGAATACTCTAATTAATACTCTCAATAATGAATTAGTTAAAATCTCAACATGGTTTAAATGCAATAAATTGTCCCTTAATTTAGATAAAACATGTTTTATAAATGTTTGT
The DNA here is from genome assembly GCA_035222895.1 of Strongylocentrotus droebachiensis. NCBI lineage: Eukaryota > Metazoa > Echinodermata > Echinoidea > Camarodonta > Strongylocentrotidae > Strongylocentrotus > Strongylocentrotus droebachiensis. The sequence goes on along the minus strand of JAVYIG010000467.1, from coordinate 569,673 downwards.
GCTTCCCAAACACACTTTGATCAGGTTATAAACATATTTCTATAGTTGAAAGGAAATCAACAAAATTTTTAGGTATAACTTTGGATTCAAAGCTTACTTGGAATAATCATGTAAATAATATTACAACATCAATTTCAAGGGCAGTTGGGGTAATTGGTAAAATGAGGGACCTTGTACCCGAGAAAATACTTTATACATTATATAATGCATTAGTGTTACCTAATTTTACATACTGTAATACAGTTTGGGGGAACTGTAGTATAACTAAGATTAATATAATTTTTCTTTTGCAAAAAAGAGCACTTAGGATTTGTACTCATTGTAATTACTTAGCTCATACAAATCCGTTATTTTATAGATTAAACATTTTAAAAGTGAGTGATTTGCACTTATATCAAACAGCAATCTGTATGTTTAAATACACACAAAATTCACTTCCTCTTTTTCATGACGTATTTATTCCTAATTCCCATGTTCACTCATACCCAACACGTAATTGTACTGATTTTCATTTAAACAATCCTAAAACTTTGTTAGCGCATAAGTCCATAAGATATCACGGACCAGACATTTGGAATGCACTCCCTAGACATATTAAACAGTGTACATCTCTCTATTCATTTAAAGCTACACTAAAAAAAAACAGTATGAAGTTCGGATTCTGTCTATTGAAATACTATTATTATCAAGTGAATGAAATAATTTGTATCGAGGCACTTCACAAAGACTTATGCATTAAATTTGGTTAAATTACGAAAATGGCCTATTCTACGGCGATACAGCTCTTCCGTCGTGTTTAGGAAACGAACACTATTAAGGCCGAGAACTGTCGTAAAAATCAACGAGACATAGACAATTCTGGTTCGCGCATGCGCAGATTGATTGTTTCGCCCGGTTACCCTCGTCTTTGCCTTCCGTCGTATTTGCGAAAGCGCTCTATATACAGATTACGTTGTTATGAACAGAAATTGAGTGCAGTGTGGTCATTGGTTCCTCAAAACGGGTTCAAGCAAGTGCCAGTGTATGCCCAAAATTGGATCTGTCTCCATGGAGATTTTAAACGCCCCCCAAATGACCATATTCTGCATGTTTTTACTCCTGTTAGATTCAAGATGCACTGGGTACTCCCATCAAAGGGTATGGAGAAATGACGAGGAGAAAGCGCAGGAGGCATGTTAGGTAAGCTTTAAGCAATCATGACACATTGGCTGTATGAATTCAGTCGTGATGGGGTTAAACCGTTAAAGGGCCCATGACATCGAAATACAAGTGTATTTCTGTTGGTGTGCAGTCCTGCATACATCTCATATTTTGATATGTAAAACTTCTGAATTTGTTTCATAGATTTTTTAATATTTCTTGAAATATTTGTTTTTCAAACTTGCTAAGCTCCACCCCAAAAACCTCCAGATCTCATTCCCCTTGTGACATCACCTGTCAGTCATCAATGAGCTAACTTGAGAAAGTGGTATTTATCTTTGCCGAAGTCCACCACCTGTTACAATACGTAATACAATAATGTCAGACATGCTGTAGCATCACCATGAAGACAAAGGCAATGATGATGTATTGTACATATGTATGGAAGCATGTGCAATTCTATTATGAACGTGTGCTAAGCTGGGGGAAATTACATACCATTGTCTATTCTAGAATATTAGTTTAGTCTGACATGTCTGACATAGCAACTTATATGTTGCTATTGTTTGTGGTATTGTAACAGGTGGTCAACTTTGGCAAAGTTACATGCCACTTTCTCAAGTTAGCTCATCAATGACTGACATATGATGTCACAAGGGGAATGAGATCTGGGGTTTTTGGAGGTGGAGCTTAAAGGTAAAGACAAGTATTGGAAACGCCCCAAAAAATGAAATGGAAGCTCTCATTGCCAATCATGTGAAAGAATATGTTTTGACTAATACATGATGATAAAAAATTTGCCGGGAAACCGCCTACTAATTGATATATTTGGTAAATTATTATATCTATTTGACTGTGAGAGATATAGGGTAGTCCCATATACATCTTTCTGTGTATAGTGCTTGTAATTTTACGAAGAATGGGCCAAATTTCTTATCATTTTGATGATATAAGAACCTTGCAGATGCTAGATGATCAACCTTTTCTGATCGATTCCACAACGTTTCTTTCACAATGCAATCGCATGACCATAACTGGTCTTTACCTTTAACAAGTTTGAAAAACAAATATTTCAAAAAATAATTAAAAATCTATGAAACAAATTCAGAAGTTTACATATCAAAATATGAGATGTATGCAGGACTGCACACCAACAGGTATACACTTGTATTTCGATATCATGGGCCCTTTAAAGTCTGTACAAATGTGGGACACTACATTTTATTTATGTATTTAATGTTATATGGTACCGGTATTCAAAATCTGTCTCGCAGCTTAGGCTGAATTGTATGAATTACTAAACAAATAAAAACAAAATTCAATACTGTACATAACAATACCATACCAACAATACCATATCAACATATTATAAGGAATAAAAGAATGATACGCGATTTGGAATGGTAAGAGTGAATCATAGTTAAAGGTAATACAAAGTTTTGGTAGGTGGTCATGAATTTGGTTCAAATGAACATATTGGAAGCATATGCGATCCTTCTATATTCAGTGATCGTTGTCGCGGTTGAAATCGAGTCTAAAGTTATGAAATTATGAATATTAAACTATTTATGTTGTATAGCTCCCTCTCAAGGTCAAGATATGAATTAAACCCTGAAACAATGTATCTTGACTAAAATTGACCGATTAGCTATTCCCGTTTGGTAATTATATATCACAACTACATATTCTGAAATTGTCAGGGTCGCAGCTACCATTGTACGGCCGTAGGCACTATTTGAAATTTATCAAAATTTACCGGGAGCACCGGTAAATTTTTATATTCCATTTTTCTCGAAAGCAGAAGTGTTTTAGGGGCTAATATTTTTGGTGCTTATAATACATCCACAAGGGCATCCAATTATATAAAAAATGTAAAGAATCACTATCAACCAATTTTCAAAATTTCCCAAAACTTTGTATTACCTTTAATATGATTGATATTATTAAATTTACCAATTTTCTGTCCGAAGGGAAATAAAAAAATAAAAAAGTAAAGGTAGAAGGCATTGAGAAGAGAAGGGAAAAGGTATATGGGTAAAAATAGAAGTAAAAGAGTAAGGAAAAGAACGGGAAAGACGGATGAAGAGAAGGGAGGGACTGAATGTAGAAGGCTTTCTAAAGTAAGGACGGATAATAAGCGTGATCCTAAATGTGTTGCATGTTACATTATCAAAGTACAAACCTTGAGACTTTTTTTTCTGTATTTGTTGTTTGTTTGCAGCCATCTTGAGTACTCCCAGGATGGTGTGAGTTTCATGAGGATGAAGTTCTACTTGGAAGGACCCGAGAGAAAAGCCACTGTTCATCTGGAGATGAAGAAGGTAAGGCTCTGATATCTGTCTAATATTGGATGCTTTTACACACTTGTATTTTACCCTTCTAATTAATTTTATAAATTATATTTTGTTAAGGATCTGTTAGTAACAAGTAGTTTTTATTTGGGACCATTTTAATGCTTATTGAATGCTTTTACAGAATTGTATTTTGCCCTTCTAATTCATTTTAAGTTATATATTTTCAAGAATCTGTTAGTAAGAAATGTTTTTCATTTGGGACCATTTTGGTTCCTCATAGGGCTAAAGATAATAATAATAATAATAATAAAATCAATTTATATAACGCAACTACTATATAAATATACTCTACTGCGCTGTGATAGTTGTGAGGTAGGTAGGAAAACAATCTCTCTGTGGTAGCCCCTTTTGTTTCATCAAAATGTCATCTAAGAACCCGTGTTCATAAGATCAAATCTGGTTTCCTTCTGTTCCAAGATCAGCTTTGATATAATGAATTCTTGTACATGAAGGTAGATTTCATATCTGTCCAGTGTGGCCTTTTTGCCTCTTTGAAAGAAAATTCTTGTTCAAAGAGCAACTTTCCATTAAAACTTGTTCTCTGCCTCATTCGACATACAGTCAACAACTAAATTATTCATAGCCCATGAGATTTTTTTTTTTTTTTTTTTGTAACTCAAGAATGAAAGGTAGACTGGTTGAATTAGGGCTTGTGTTGAATGCTTTTAGATGTATTAATATGTCACATCTCAAGATACATAAATAGAGGCAAATCAATTTTTTTCACATACTCACAAAAATATAAAACTTGTTAAGAGTATGAATAATTTAGTTGTTAAATGTATATATATGTATCTGAGAATATTCAAAGCCACAAAGCAAGAGACCAATAAGAATAAATTGATAATCAAGACGTTGTTCTCCCTTAATTTATTTTGTTTTCTCTTTTCTGTTTTGGTCAATTCCAGAATGAGAGTGGTCGATACGAGTACAGGTATCTCTTTGTTGAGCTGGACGGCTATCCCAAGCGCACCATCGTTCTTGAAGATAACAGATAATACACGATGAAAGAGACAGCGAGCCAATCACGGGATAGTGCATCCGCTTGATAGGACTGCTGCAGTCTTTCTTATTTTAAAGGGAGTGTATCATGGCAAATACTGGTTAACGCCATCTACGTCTTCTTTTGGATAACTTCACGTAAACGAATGGACTTGATTAACTGGGTCAGCGCGCGCTAGCGTTCGCAACACAGACCGAAGTTCTCCTCACGCTTCGGTTTCGCATATGTTGCACGCACGTGAATGCGGTCGTGTCATCCATAGTCGTATTATAAGCGATTGGCCCCAAGTAGGGCCACGAGAAAGACACATAGTCTCGCCATTATACACTCCCTTTAAGCAGTAACAATGCAGAGTCTTAGTAAAACACTGTCCCTGCGTTGTAGCTGTTCCAGACAATCCGATTTTGGCTTAATTAGTGCAGGTTATCGTTAATTTCGCCATGTTATCAAAATACCTGTGCCATGAGTCTGAACATGTGATCATATACATGTTTGTTTTGAGGAAGACTGCAGAATATGGACTACAATTTTGACCGAATATAAGGAGATGTAGGACAGAGATAATGGATTATTACTTATTATGCACAGACATGCTTGCTGTGCCAACCGATTCATTGTATTCATATTCCAAATCATTAACATTTTCAATTGTTGTTCACATATGTTCATAACAATTTACTTTCTTATATGATAGGAAAAGTACATTCACAAGAATGACATTGAGTAGAATTTTTTGTTTTAAAGCAAAATATTTGCATAAAGATGAAATGCAGCAATTTGTTATAATTTAAGCATTATTCTCTTCATTTGTCTCTTCCTTTGAAAAGAAAAAAGATATACCCCTATGGATTTTTAAGAATACTTGCAACCATCAATGACTTGAAATATTTGTGCAGAATAAAATTTGAATTTCACAGATACTTAATTTGAAATGCTGCTATAATATTGTCTTCGATTATCATTATATGTAGAGAAGTGTACACCTCACTTTATTTGTTTGTGATTTTAAATCATGTTTATGTACATCTCTATCTCATGTAAGTGCCAACGAATACTGGTAACATAAATTTTATAACATTTATGTGGTCTATATGCAGTCCAATCATTTCAGCTTTTAATATAATCTAAAGTAAGGCACATCCACCCTCAAATACCTAGATGGACACAGGCAAAAGAATACAGATGTGAGTGAGAGAGAGGCGACAAAAAGAGGAAGAGGAGATATGGAAAGGGAGACAGGAAGGGAGATGGTGTGAGGGACAGAAAGAGGGAGAGGGAAGAGTGACAGAAAGAGAGGGAGAGGAGCATATATGGGATGAGAGGGGAAGAGAGAAAGCAAGAGAGAGGAGAGAAAAAGAGGGAAAGAGAGAGAGAGAGAAGAGAGACAGAAAGAGGAAGAGGAGGATATATGGAAAGAGGAAGAGAGAGAGAGAGAAGAGATTTGGGAAAAGAGAGGGCAGAGGGAGAGAGTGGAATACTGGTTGGAACATTTCACATGTATGAAGGTTTCTGGACAGTTCTTTCATCAACCCATTTTTCATTACCATTTGCTTCTCTCAACAGTCTCAAACTTCTCACACAAAATTCATTTTTCAGCACAAACGTACAAATCTGAAACAAGGATCACATTCTTCATTATTTTAATGATCACATAACTTAACCCAAAGAACGAGTCATAAGTGACTGTCTATCAAATCAATCTAATCAACATACACATTTTTACATATGTTAACTGAGGTTAAACTTACAAGAAAACTGCGTTCATATCAGACATCCTGTGGTGCATCATGGTTGATCATAAAAAACGTGTGACAAAAAAGTTTGGCTAATGTGAATGCAACGTAACAGACATGTATTTCCTAATCTATAACAATTCTACACACACTTGAACACACCAAAAGGTATATACTTCGATATATAAATTAAAAAAAACCTGAACCAAGAGATTACATGTATTACAGTAATGTGACTATGCACAACAGTTAAAAATCTATTGCAAAATCCTTGCATATAAAAAATATAAGGTTCATCTAAAAGTCACATATGTAACCCCTCTGCCACACTGTAGATCACACATTTTTTGCACTATTTTATTAAAGAGAAGGGGGGGGGGGGGGGGGGGGTTTGCATAAAATCCATGTCAATAAAAGTGCTCTTAAATATATTGCATGTATACAATGAGAATATATTTATACTGTAAAATTGAGTATTTTTTGTGAGTTGTCATCAAAAAGACAATTTCTAAAATTCAATTAAAAAAAATTCAATGTTGTCACTGAATTATTATCATGCACTTTACTTTTTACAAATCTGATCTGACCACAAATTTTGCATAAACAATTTCATATTTAACAATTCTCAACAATGATTTGTTTGTACATTCGTGCACTTTACTTTTACAAATCTGATCTGATCACAAATTTTGCATAAACAATTTCTTATTTAACAATTCTCAACAATGATTTGTTTGTTCATTTGTGTGCTTTACTTTTACAAATCTGATCTGATCACAAATTTTGCAAAAACAATTTCTTATTTAACAATTCTAGACAATGATTTGTTTGTTCATTCGTGTGCTTGCCAACTGCTGTAAAGATCAGTCCTTCGGGAAGGCTGCTCAGTGATGGTGACGACACACAAATTTGTCTCTACTAGAACACAAATGTGGCCTCCTTTATTTTACTATTAGATATTCTAAGAAATATAAAAAACTTTGAAATATTCAAAGAATGTTAAATACCCTGTAGGCCTACACAACACTAAAGTTGAGCATACTTTTACATCATCAAACTCTATAACAGACAAATCTGAACTTCCACATTGATAATTATATTATAAAAATAAAATATACAAATTTGGGGGGAGACATTTCTCTGAAAAGAATCAATAGCATAAAACTCTTCTATCTTTCTGAATGATCTTGAAAGGCGGCACATGTAAGAATCAATGAAGGTAGGACAAATCATACTTCAAAAGGCTAGCATTATTCGTAAGAAATATGTGTGGCTTAACATAAATGTATCTTTAATTCTATGAAGAGAATCGCCTACAAATGAATTTAAAAACAGACAAGTGCCTGATTTGATGTGGCTGACAAACAAAATTAACTAAAAACGTTTCAGAAGAAATTAGGGTACACCAAAATAAGGATTAAAGGTTGATAAAATAACTACAAACTTTGAACGTAGTCATCCCTCTGATAACATGAAGTTTTACTTGAGCATGCTGTTATTGAATTATGCAATTCTAGCAATTAAATGGTTGGTTTTCTTAGTAATGTATGTATTTGATTTTGATCAATAATTTGTGTTGGAATGTCCAGAGTTTTGCATAAATTCTATTTCTCCGTTTCTTTTTTGTTGCATTTTGGCATCTTCTCATTAAAAAAAAAATCCTTTAAACCCTACCCAGTAACCTTCAAGACAAAATAAATACAATTGCACTCATTTCACAGGCTACAATTGAGTAAAAGTTGACAAGATAATATACATGTGAAATGTCTTGCAATCTATATACATGTATATAATATTAGAGTAATTCCATACTATATTACATCCATGTGTTGACATAAGGTGTCACAAAAATAATGAAGAAGAGAAGTTTCAATGTTTAAATGCAGCAGTTTTTATAAGGTCACAACTTTCACATGTACCAAACATTAATATCAAGTGATACAGAAGTTATCACTTGATAAAGATTTTAGGTACATTGAAAATTTGTGACCTTATCAAAACTATTGGATTTAAAGCATGAAGTTCTTTTTTCATCATTTTTTGTGGCAAGAGTGATATATAGGTAGACATTTATGTTGTGGCTAATTTGTACAGCTCTCTTTCTTAGCGCAAAATTGTTGTTTTATTCACTAAAGTGTTCTTTTATTATAGAAATGGCAGTTGAAAAGTGAGTTAATTCCACACCTATCAAATCTGTCACATAAATTAAGTGGAGTGATCATTAATGATTCATCAATGGCATGAGTTGTGCATTTGAAGATCAAAGTCTTTTTAAATTTGAATAAAAATCACTGAATATTGGTAATTTTAAAATCGACAAACCGGCAAGAAATAATTGGAATTAAAATTGAGATGCACAAAAATTACGTTGTAAAAATTACAAATCTAGCTCAATTATGATAAAATTGAGTGATAATAATAATAATAAATGTGGCTTCTTATAAAGCGCACATGTCTGTCATGTTGTGACGCTCCTGGTGCTGCCCCGATTATTACCCTGGCTTTAGCAAGGCGAGTCTTAAAAATGCTCACATCTTTCGTGAACTTGATACATGTAACTTTATTCAAAGAGTAGGGAAAAAAATCCTTGATATTTTCAGCGTTATATTGTGACAATGGAATTTTGTTCATTTTCCTATCTTTCTGAGTGTTGCAAATGGACTCATCAAATTTTCATTCAGAGCAAAGAATTAACATGTGTATAGTTTATACCAGTACATTGCACCTCTTCAACCCCGAGAGACATTGGAAACTTGTTTCTGAGAAACCTTCGTACAAAACACGAGCAGGTTTGTCAGGACGGTGCCAATTTAAAAACGACAGGACTCAGTAACCTGGCATGATACTAATTCATCTTTAAAAAAAAAATAATAATAACTATTTAAAAGAAGAAAAAAAACTACTACCCAAAAAAAAGAGAGAAGTCAGTTTATAACAAAAATTGTTGGTGATAATAGTCAAAATTGACTGGTTGCCGTAAAAACACTAACCAACAACAATAACATCATATCAAAAAATCATACCCTCCCGGCCTCTTCCCCCCTCCCATCCAGAGTTTTGCAGCAGAAAATTAGCAACCATTGATGCATCACAAAAACTAAAACTTGGACAGTACCGGTATATCAAATGGAACGAGGTGGAATGGAAATATCAGGTACCATCTGATTGTGAATGTTTCAAAATAATAAATTGCCCACTGAAAATAATCCCTTAACAATGAAACAGCTGAATATATATACAATCCAAACAATGTATAAATGGTACATTTCTTGCAAATTTCTTCATTATCAAAAAATAAATTATTCAATGCAGAACGATAGCATAAATATGAGTACACTAAACTTCAGCCTACATTAGCATTTCAGCCTATATTAGCAGCTGCTATGTAACTACATGTATCTCAATAACTACAGTAATCATAATTTTTACAAGTGTACACAAAAATAAGTCCTGCTAATATCAAAATGAAAGCACTCAATAGTCAAAGCCCAGTTGCATGCATCCTAAATCTCAAATCTTCAACTCGAATAAAATTTGGCAAATTTGTCATACATGTATCTTATAATGGTGCTAATTAGTCAGCTAAATAGTCAAATTTGTATATAAAATCATGGGACTAACTAGAACTTTACTAACTAGTTCTAAATGATGTGATGAAAATCAAAGAGTGGACTAAGAACTAAAGGGACTCTAGACCGTTCCAACCGTTCCACTTCGATGAAATTTGATTAAAAACATGAACCCATAATACATTTTAGGACTAGAAGGACATAGGAACATTGATATGCAGGACCAAGAGATAGATCTGGGCCCTGTCTTGTAAAGAGTAGCGATTGATCCGAACCAATCGCAAGTCCTCCAATCAATCACAAATTTGCATGTACATAGTTGCTATTGATATCAATCACAAATAATTTGCGATTAGTCGCTACTCTTTAATAGGGCTCCGGAGAGCTATAGCAAGATTTTAAAAAAGCTCTCTTAAAACACGAGGAGTAAGTTTGGACCTAAAAATAAAAGTTCCTGCATGAAATAAAAAATGTACGCACCCTGAGGTAAAGTCAGCATTTAAAAAACAAAATACTATTGCCCAGTCTTTCTGCTTTCTTAAATGTAAACACAATTATACATTAACCTTTTTTCTACGTTAAAGATGAAGTTGAGTTCTGGTCATGCGATTGCATTGTGAAAGAAACGGTGTGGAACCGACCAGAAAAGGTTGATCATCTAGCATATAAGAATTTGTGTGTATTGCAAGGTTCTGGAATCATCAAAATGATAAGAAATTTGGCCAAGTCTTGGTAAAGTTACAAACACTGTACACAGAAAGATGTATATGGGACTACACGAACACGTGGCGTAAAAAGCCGGCCCCCCGATTTTTACGATGTTACATGCATATTTAGAATATGAAGGCATTTGAAGAGCCATGCTTTTCAGGAAACATGTCTTATCTGATGTTCTTCCACACTTGCATAATAAGAATGAGTAATGCTCACAAATTATTTTTCACCTCTTCCCAGAACTCAACCTTCTCTTTAAAAAGAAGAGTTCCACCATTGCATAACATATTTTCCCTTGCAAAAGACACCAATTCCACTTAAATGTAAACACAATTATACATTAACCTTTTTTCCACGTTAAAATGAAGAGTTTCACCGTTGCATAACATATTTTCCCTTGCAAAAGACACCAATTCCACTAAAATATAACCTCTATATTTAATACATTTATGAGTTGATGAGAAACAAGTTTGCTACAGAGATGTCAATACGTTGTTCTCCCTTCTAGATGACCGTACGGTCAAACCTGTCTGAGACCACCCAAGGGAAACAGAGGGAGTGATCACTCTGAACAGGCTACAGTCGCTACACAAAACAAACTTCTTTCTTGAGGGATACAAAATAAATGGCCACTAGAACAAGTTTGACCGTATTTACTCCAATGAGCCAGTAGAAGAGTTCAGAACCTGTATTGGTTACAGGTCGAGCACTGCTCTCTGGAAGATCGTTAACTGCTTCCAGAGTTGGGGGGCTGGTGAATGGCACTTCTGGCTCTGGTGCTGTTGCACCGATGGACCTTCTTTGTAGCAGGATCACAGCTATGGTCCCATTACAATTCTGTGTGTTTCTGAAGAAGAAAAAAAGAATGGAAAGGGGAGATGTGTCAGTGAAGTAGAGAGATTGGATGAATTTCCGTTCAAATCGCTGAAGCACTGTTAGTTCGCTTCAACAGCCCCATTGAAATGTTGTAAAAAAAGAAAGAAATAACATTTAAATTATAAGAAAGAGACAGGGATTATATATGTCAAATTCAATTTATTCTTAAAAACTCCCCCCCCCCCCCAACCATCAACAAGAATGTTGGTCAGAACTGTACATTCCAATTTCAATATTACATTATTTTAGTATTAATATTATAAGGTGATCTGCTGCAGATCTGAAGATCACCTCTTGATTTTGTCAGAATCTTTATTCTTTATTTATTTATTCATTTATTCTTTCTTCCTGAACGTTTTGTTGTAAGAATTTCTAAAAAAGCGTTCCATCCAATCTGTATAATTTTGACACCACTAATACCTGTTGGTCAGGGATAGTAACCCTCTCCTTTTGTGTGATCACTCAACAGTGAAATCATCTAGGCACCATATTGTGAAATCACATTATCATTCATATCTTCCTAACTAGCCATAAAGAATTAGTCAAATTTGGCACACATAAACTTCAGGTCGAGGGTCATTATCCAGGTATATTAGTGTCTGCACAAGCTGATTGTTATTATCCTCTCAAACTAGACTGTATTTCAATAAATAGATAAAAATACTTATTTGTGATCGATAAGAAAAGAATGTCACTATTGCTTACTGTTGAGTCATTTGGGCAGTCACAGTTGTTGTTTTCTGATGGATGTTCTAGAAGCTCCATGCCCTCGTGTATCTTTGGTGAACCAACTTGCCTTGATGCATATTCCTGTCAAGAACAAAAACACACATCGGTGTCAGATGAATACACATTGTGGCGTTTATTTAATATGTGATACCCAGAGATGCCAACCTGTTGACACACAAATAAAACAGACTGAATTTCACAAAACATGATACCGGTACTATGGCCCGGGCCAGTAAAATGTCAGAAAAATATGTTACTGTTAAGAACAGCAGGCAAGTAAAATGTTTGCTCTTTCATCAACATTTAATGAGAAAATTGTAAAGCTGCCGATTTCAACGGAGCGCCCTCCAATGGGGGGGGGGGGGGGGGGGGGGGGGGGGGGGGGGTATGCATTTAAGTGTGCCAAAAAACCCTAACAATGGGGCATGATTTTGTGTTGGAAAACTCTTCAAGAAGGGCTCCATTTTCAGATCTACTATTTCCTTCATGATAACACCTCACACATATTCTCGCTAAAGTGTAAATCAAAGATGCAAAAAGTAATTGAAATCATTTCCCTCTTCATCCAAAGTCATAATAATGGGTACCCTTAACTATTACAATGACCCTTGAAATGGGTAGAGGTTTGGAGGCACACCCCGATCCAACCAACCCACCCCCCCCCCCCCCCCCTTGAAGAAATAGACACTAATCTGATCCATGTCTGTCATTTAAGATTCTTTTTATTGTTGTATGTAAGCTTTTGTTTCTTCATGGTCTTTACCTCTAAAACTTGTAAATAATAACAAAAGATATTGTTGGACGTCATGTTCTCTCTCACGTAAGCTTTCCCATTCTCAGCTATTGTCTGTGCCTGTATGCCAAGAGATTAAAAACAAACAAATATTCAGCAAATATAAAAATGGCAGTTTTACAAATATACTATGTAAACACAGAAAGAGGGTAGTGACCAAACTATTCAGAGAAACGAAAGTACACATAGACCTCTTTATACGTTACAGTACTGTGTTAAAGGGCTAGTCCACTCCAAAAATAACTTACTTTCAATAGCAGCAGAAAAATCAGACAAACCAATCAAAAAAGGTTTGAGCAAAATCGGATAACTAATAAGAAAGTTATGAATTTTTGAAAAAGTATGTAAAACTATGGAACAATGAGAATCAGTACACAAATTGCCAATTCGGTTATCAGTTTGTGACGTCATATCCACACAACTCATCAATTGCTTTATATAGTTTAATCCCATTAATTTCCCTTTTTATTCCCCAAAACTTGATTTCCACATGCCTTTGCCCAGGTTATATGATTTGTATCATATTGCGTGCATGACATTTCCCAAAAACTTTTATGAATTTTGAAGAATTGATACAATTTTCTGAATATTGTATTTCATAATTATTGAGTTTTATATAAATAGTTTAATAAAATTCTATTTTTCATGATTTAACTGGACAAACATTACTCTTTATTTATGCATCCACACAAAAACATATTACTAACAATCTAACTTGGATGCTGGTGTGAAGAAATAAGATTCTTAGGGTAAAAATAGGAAATTTATCAATATAAAGAAAATAATTAGTGGATAGTGAGGACCATACGTCACAGACCCATGAGTGAGTTGCCAATTTGTGTAGTGATTTTCAAAGTTGTTCATGTCATTAAAAATTTATAACTTTCTTAAACTTTGCTCAAAGTAAGTTATTTTTGGAGTGGACTTGGGCTTTAAAAACAGAGATAACATGTATTTTCTGTGGATATAGTAAAGACAAACACAAACAAGAGCTATTTGAGTGCATGCAGTCAACAATTATGCCTACGCCCTTCATGCTATTCTCACTTCTGCAAATTTCACCAGAAGCTTATTACCATGAGCACTTTGAAATTGTATACATTTTATATCAATATTTTTATTACATTTATGACACTGTGACCATTGACCTTTAAATTTTGACCTAACTACCCCAAATTATAATCTGTTTGTTTTTATTTTGGTGAAACATACTATCAACAGGATTAAAGCTCACAATACCTCTAAAGGTTCTTGAGATATTGCAATAATGAGGCTAAAACCTATAATTTCACAAATTGACCTCTATGACCTTTCACCTTCGACCTACTTACACCCAAATCTAATCAAGATTATTTTCCTATTGGTGAAACATACTTTCATCAAGTGTTCAAGTTCATACCTCAAGTGATTCTTGAAATATCACGATAACGAGAAAGCAGGACGGTAGTATGGATGGATCGATGGACAACCCAAAAACATAATGTAGCCGGCACCCCCTTTGGTGGGCGGGAGGCATAAAATGCACTGGGAAATTATATATTATGATAGGTTTTGTTATTTTAGGGATACCATCGAAATTGGTGTTAGATGTGAGATCGCAGTGACAAGAAGATGCAGATTGGGGTGGATGAAGTTTAATGAGCTGGTCTCAATCCTAGCTGGTAGATGGTTTATGATGAGAATAAAAGGCAATGGTACTCTTTAACAGGCACGTAGCCAGAGTTTGATATTTGGGGGGGCACATACATGTAATCGATCGAGGTCAAAAAAAGGGGTCTACAAAATTTCAACCGATCCTGGAAATTTTAGGGGGGGCACGTGCCCCCCCGTGCCCCCCCCCCCCCCCCCCCCGTGGCTACGTGCCTGCTCTTTAAACCAACCTTTATACTAACAAGATGAATTAGCCCTTGACCTAATAAATTATTTTATTAAAAAAACGGAATCCTAAAAGAACAAATAATCTATTCAAATATCCAGCCACCCACATTTACAAAACTGCCTTTCTCTATTGAAATTGACCTCCTTTCCAGAGAGAAAGTAGAAACTTAAACAAAAAATATATAACAAAATAATATTTGACAACACCCATTTATACTTATGCTTAGATTTTCTTCTTAAAAGAAATCAACCATCTGTGACAATACGTCATTGTATATTCAGCAGGCATTAATTGAAAAACTAGCAGACTGTGAAATTGGTGCTTATTAGGTTATTAAATCAGGTCTATTTAAACAAAGTGTGATAAAAGGGTACGAATGCCTGGATTTGGGAAGTAATTATGCTGCATTCATCTTTACCATAAAGGCTTCTTTCTTCTGGAATGATTTTAAATTGGGAAAAAAGGGAAACATGAACTGCCACCATGTTGCATGTTGCATGAATATTTACCCCCCCCCCCCCCCTCCCTCTACCGTCCCATCCAACGATCTACAACAGAAAAGAAAGAAAACTTTAACTTACATCAAAGATTTTTGCATTAGAGATTCAATTAAGATTATTCTGCAAATTTAGACTAAACTAGCAAATAATAGGTAGATACATTGATTTATTGTGGTAAATACATAATTATGACATGCCCCAATTTCTATTTTTTCAGCAGCTAAATCAAAATATATGCATTCATATTTTATTTAAATTTAATCTTATCTTAAATTGGTCATCACACCTCGCTAATAAGGCACTTTTCTTTAAAAAATTGTATTTACTAGTAAAATAACCCCACTGTTTGCAATTTGCTTCATGGTTGAACAATGTACGGCCCCTGGTCTGAACATCAGATCATACAAATATCATATCTGGGCGGGGCTTAATGTGAGTGTGCACTGATGATTGGCCAGCTGTCGTGTCAATTGACCTCTTCAAAACTAGTTTCTGGATACGATCTATTGCTATCCAGTTCGTACACCTGTCTCGCTATAAAACAATGTTTCTATATACAATGTTTGTTCACATGAGTTTTGTATAAATTTCCTGTAGTTTGAACAGGCTGTCTCTCTCTCTCTCTCTTCCCATATTTCCTCCTCTTCCTCTATGTCTCTCTCTCTCCATCTCTTCCCCTCTCTCCTCTGCCTCTCTCTCCCCATATCTCCTCCTCTTTCTCTTTCTGTCTCATTTCTGTCTCTCTCTCTCTGTCACTCTGTCTTTGTCTGCCTGTCTCTCTCTCCCTCCTCCCCCCTCTTCCTCTCCTCTCCCTCTCTCTCTGTCCCTCTCCTTTCCTTTCTTTACTCACCGAATCATCATTCTGCATGGCCCACTCGATCCTCTCTTCTAAGTCACTGAGGTCCAGCTTGAAGGGGATATAGTGGACCCAGGGTTCAAGCTCCGCGTAGAAGTGCTCGTAGTAGATGGAGTCGTGTCTGAAGACTGCGCTATCCCCGGCAAGCAGGTAGGGGAGCCTGTACGCCGCCACAGTGCCGTCCACGTTGATCTGGTATTTGAACTAAAAGATGAAGGGAGAAATTAAGAAATAAAATGATAGAAATACACATGTAGAATGATTGATAGAGAAGGAAACAATATTATCTAGAAGATATTAACTTAAGTATTCATATTCATAGTATATAAAAGAGGAACCATAGAATAAAAGTAAGAACCAGAATAGGGAGTGACCTAGGGTGCGTTCAATCGAATTTTCGAAGCTAGAATCACAAACATGAATCACAAATCAAAACGCCGTTACAAAAAACAAGGTCACTGCGGTTAGCGTTCAAGCGATTTTTCATCAACGCTGATTCTAGCTCATTTCGAGCCCAGCCACTGCGGATCACACTCGCAGTTTGACCCAGGAAGTATAGGTCAACTTCGATTCGGCGTGCGCTTTTTGGAATTGTTTACGGCCGACTGTCGACTGAGCATAGATCCAATAATAAAACAAAGAATGAGAAGGTGATGGAAGGAA
This sequence comes from Strongylocentrotus droebachiensis, assembly GCA_035222895.1. Classification (NCBI taxonomy): domain Eukaryota; kingdom Metazoa; phylum Echinodermata; class Echinoidea; order Camarodonta; family Strongylocentrotidae; genus Strongylocentrotus; species Strongylocentrotus droebachiensis. The sequence goes on along the minus strand of JAVYIG010000467.1, from coordinate 552,864 downwards.
GAAACAAAAAATAACATAAGGAAAGACAGAAAGAGAAAGTGATAGAATGATTGAAACAAAGAGTAACATAAGAGAAAGTGATATAATTATAAAAACAAAGAATAACATAAGAGAAGGTGATAGAAGAAGGAACAAAGAATAACATAAGGAAAGACAGAAAGAGAAAGTGATAGAATGCTTAAAACAAAGAATTACATTAAAAAAGCTGATAGAAGGAAAAAACAAAGATTAACATAAGAATAGAAGGAAGAAACAAAGAATAACAAAAGAGAAAGTGATAGAATTATAAAAACAAAGAATAACATAAGAGAAGGTGATAGAAGGAAAAAAACAAAGAATAACATAAGAATAAAAGGAAGAAACAAAGAATAACATAATGAAAGACAAAAAGAGAATGTGATACAAGGAAGAAACAAAGAATAACATAAGGAAAGACAGAAAGAGAAAGTGATAGAATGATTAAAACAAAGAATAACATAAGAGAATGTGAGTGAAGGGAAAAAACAAAGATTAACATAAGAATAGAAAGAAGAAACAAAGAATAACAAAAGAGAAAGTGATAGAATTATAAAAAATAAAGAATAACATAAGAGAAGGTGATAGAAGGAAAAAAACAAAGAATAACATAAGAATAGAAGGAAGAAACAAAGAATAACATAAGGAAAGACAGAAAGAGAAAAAGATAGAAGGAAAACAAGGTATAACATAACGGAACAGGCCATGATAAAGAGCATGGTATAGTAAACGCAAATTGCATGAAAAGCAGGCGCGCGGTTTTTGCCCAAACCGGAACAGGCTCCGTCATACAATCATGATTGAGAACTCCGTCCGTTCAATCGAATTTTAGCGACCGTGATTCTGCAGAATCATGATACAAAACGCATCTTTTTCAGCGTTTCATGTTTGTGTTTTCAACACGTTTATTTTTACGACCGACGAAAAAATCGCTTGAACGCATTGCGTTTTAAACTAAACGTATTTAGAAACCGTGATTCTAGGGTGAAAAAGTGTCGATTAAACGCACCCAAAGTTCGATGGAAATAGAACAAGGAAATGCTCAAATATTGAGAGGATATACATACATATAGGCTTATTACAAAGCCTATAATGACATTTTGTCTCTCTTTTCAAACATAAATCATCAATACTCTGATAATATAAAACAATAACTTGAAGAATAATGTCCCAGCAAGATTTCATCCATTACTTGGCATTTTATTCATTAAAGAACCCTAAAAACAACTTCATTATTAACACAACCGCAACAATTATTTAGTATACCCTTCAATGTAGAAGAGAAATAAATATGTCACAACCAAACAGGTCAGCTTAAAAGAGACACTTCCGAGATGACCTTACAGGGGTCATAGGGGTCAAACACTTAACCCCATTTTATTGATGGTATATTTTTGTAACTCTTCCTACACCACAGCAACTACCATCTGCTTATCATCTGTACATGCCAATATGCCATCATGCAAGACGTGCATGCAAACAAGAAGATAGGAGATGATCTGGAGGATTTCTTTGGGAAAAGAGCAAGCACCACACTTGTAGATTTGTGTCTTATCTCTCCCCTCTCTCATTGTTTTTTTCTTATTTCTTCCTTTCTTTCTTTACTTTTTTGTTTCTCTCTTTCTTTGTGTGTGTCATATGATTTCAGTACACAGGCAATAGCTAGCTGTCAGTTCTGTCCAGGGAAAGGGGAAACATTTTCAGGAGACGACTCTTCCTTGAAAGGTCATAGAGGTCAAACCTCTGACATATTACCGTCTAAAACACTTCCACTCTTGTTCTCCATGGCTGCATTTATAGAAAAAACTTTTTTTTTTTCATACCAGAATCACACCCAGCTGAGACAAATTTTACCAAGAGTTAAACCACATTTGCTGTTCCCAAGTTTTGTTTAGCTGGTCAGAAGACATTTAGAGATCGCGCTGATCTAACACAAAGATAAGGGTGCATTTTTTAAAGCATAGTTTTGCCAAATTAACTCAACTTCATCTGTAATCACAAATCTTTAAATACAAAGCTGGGACTGCAATATTTTGAAGATAGACTAACAGTAACAGCGGCATGTTAACATGTTAGACCTCAAAACATGCAATAACAGTCTGCAAAATATAGACTATCAGTTCACATGGCAATGTTGAGTGTATAGAACTAGCCCCCACCCTAAGTCTTACAATATAATGGTACTGTGAAATCAACTTCATATTCACAATTTGGTCAGTGTTTCATGTTCCTAATTCAAGCTTCAAAAAGATTTATGAACACAGCCTATACGCATCTGGCAGCAGTATTACTATTAGGATTGGCATACTGGGAAAACTTGAACCAAATGACCTGCCCTTGCTAATCCGGACAATCAATCATTGTCTTGGTCACCTGGCTCACAATAATAGACACAAATTTACAAATTTCACTCCTTCCCTGATTTTTTCTGAAGGTCTGTTTCTGCATGATGACGTTCTGTATGTGACTCAAGAAAGTTTGTGATTTATGAATCAAAATATAGGTGCTCATTTCCCATGTCTTTATTTATTTCTATGTTATTTCGGGGGGGGGGGGGGGGGGGGTAAAATTTTGAATCATTTGTCACCCTTTTATACATATGAAGGAAGTTGGTCTATATACAAAGCTTTCACTACATGTGCATAAAACTATTTGTTATACTAAAGCCCCTCTAAAATGTTGGCAGCCCCCAACATTTTTTGGTAAAATTTCACTTACAATGAATCATAATGTGAAAGAGGATGTCATTTAAGACACATTTCTGCAAGGATTTTCAAAACAAATGTGTTTGAAGTTGAATATTGATGAAAGAATATTTAGGTTTTCTGCGTACAACAGAAAACCCAAATTATGTATTCTATTATCAATATCAGTCTTCATACACATTTTTTTGCAGAAGTGCTTTGGACATCCTCTTTCACATTATGATACAATTTAAGTTAAATTTTGCCATCAAATTTTTGGCGAATTTGGGGCCGCTCCCAACATTTTAGAGAGGCTTGAAGACCAAGAATTTTCACAAATTTTGTCAATTAATGCAGAAAGAAACTTTGGTGACTTTCACAAATGCAGTGTTGTGATCCCATTTGGACCATTCACAAAGTTTGTCATCGAGGTTTCATGCAAGCCAGAGTCTCTAACTTTCTGGTTTATGAGCAGTCATTCCTCCTAAATTATGGCGTATTAAAGTTAATTACTCATTAGCGTGTAGTATAATAATTAATCGGATTTCATTTTTGGGCTAATGAACCTGTAAGACTAGGAATAGGAAAATGAGGCAATGGAGCCATGAACGCAAAGTAGCAGGAAATCAATGTAATGAGCCATCAACCTTCTAACTATAGAGTCCTAATGAGTTTCAAAATTAATTGATTCTCTTTACTCCTGCTGCAGAGCGATACTTTTTCTTTAGCTATTCTATAAACTAAATTTAAAAGTTATTTCAAAGTTATCAAGTCCGTACATGCCTTTAATTATTAAGTTTGCAAACACCCCTTTTCCTGTCAATTCAAAGTTATGCTTCCCTTTCAAGTTTTCTCATGAGAGGCAGAAGGATATATATGTGAAATAGCTAAAATATTAAAGAAAAGGACATTTCTACTTTTTCAACATTCTGCCTATAATTCAACTTCAAGCCAATCCTTCTATGTCATCTGATCTGCCACCAAAATAAATACTCCAGTCGAATCACCTGCCACCGAAAATAAACATGAATTCAAATTCTCACAAACCTCATGCTTCCCAATTGTACATATTTTCAGTCAGTCACTGAGTGACAATAATTTTATTATATTTCTTACCCCGTTGACTACTAAATTACCTCATTCCCATATACTTAATACAGGGACCACCCGGTTCCAGTAGACAATGGGTTAATATACATGTATGTCAGCTTTCCAAGATTATAGAATTCTTTTGCTAGGCAAGGAACACTGTCCATCGCTCAATCATTAAGCTAAGGCCATGTAAAATCGATTCATAGCTTCACATCCCAGATTTTTATTTTTTATGACGAGGAGGAGGTTCCAAGTTATTTTATATCTTTTTCTATATACCGGTAGATGTAATATTGAGTCCATTTAAAAAATATAAAAAATGTTACCGGTACACACATATAGTACGGTATTCAATTAAATTGTACATGCTCTACAGAAGCTCAAAACATGGAAAACTCACATTGAAATATATTAAAAGGAATTTTATTATGTCTATTGTCTAGATATGCTCAGATTCTTATTTACTTCCTGGCTTTCTGAGCAAGAATATAAAACAAACAAAAAATTGAGATTAGCAAACAAAAAATGGAAGGAGGGGGATGAGAAACTTGGAACTAATTTCGTTTGGTCTAAAAATCATTCTGGTCATAAAAAAAAACTTTTCTAGACTTCTAATAGATATCTCCAAGTTCAGTGTCGATCCCTACTCTCTATTCCAAGAATACCAGTGAAGTTGCAAAGTACTTGCTAGCTGATCTAGCATTATATTGTTTTGTTTTAAATAATTATGATCATCACATTTGATGAGGTAATAACAAAAATGAAAAAGCTTATATACCAATGGTGTGTGCGGGCAAGCACTGAATCCAATGACTGGGGTAATAGTATATTTGTAAAGCGCTTAGAGACGTTTGTATTATTAAAGCGCTATATAAAAGCTAAATACTATTATTATTATTATCAGTATCAGTTCACTCTGCACTCAGTCTAGACTTCTAGATCCGCTATGAGGCTGGGGTGGAGTCTCTGCACTGAATGTTGTTTGTCTATTCACAGGCACATCAATTGCAGCCGGAGTATGAATGGTGGGGGTTGTGTGTTTGGACACAACAAATGGGGCCATCTCTTTTTTGCCATTGGGTTTAAGGAAAAACATGTCTCAAACTAGCACCTAATACCGAGACTCTCTTTTTAAATTTATAATATTGTCAACATACATAACATGTACCTTTTGAAAGATTCATGGAACTTTGGATACAAAATTGATGATACACCCGTCCAAACACAGGTTCCTATTACAATGTTTGTCTCATAGAACTCTCAAAGAAACATGACACAGGTGAATGGTCATAAATGAGGATATATTTTGGACTGCATTTCTAATCCCTAACCAATGAACGATAACACCATGAAAAATACTCTTCAAACGCAAACACCACTTTATTAGGCACTGGAAGTAATTTCTAAAGCAATTATAGGAGTCAGCAGTATACACTAAAGCCATTCAGCCAGGATTATACTCCCACATATCAGGGATTATAGATTATGTCATAGCATAATAACAGCCCAATGAGACTCTATATTTGTGAATCGAAATGATGACCTGAAAAATACAGTGTAATCCTTTTATACTTGTATGTGAATAGATAGTACTCGAGCATGCTGCCATAGCTAATAAAAGTACCATTAAGTCTGCAATTTTACTAGATGTATAAGAATCAGAAGAAGGAAGAGAGTTCACATCATGACAGATAGTCCATCTTCCCAGAATGGCTATTGTCACATTCACAATAGGTATTTTCAAACGGGACTGTCGCAGTTCTTAAACTTTAAAGGTAAAGACCAGTATTGGAAACGCCCCAATTTCAAAAAATGAAATGGAAGCTCTTATTACCAATCATGTGAAAGAATATGTTTTGACTAATACATGATGATAACAATTTTGCCGGGAAACCGCCTACTAATTGATATATTTGGTAAATTAGTTTATCTATTGGGATGTGAGAGATAAACACACATGTCGCGCACATGTGCGTAGTCCCATATACATCTTTATGTGTACAGTGCTTGTAACTTTACGAAGACTGGGCCAAATTTCTTATCATTTTGATGATTCCAGAACCTTGCAGTACACACCAATACTTATATGCTAGATGATCAACCTTTTCTGATCGATTCCACAACGTTTCTTTTACAATCCAATCGCATGACCATAACTGGTCTTTATCTTTAAGTTGGTAAATCCTAAAAGTTATAAACAAACATCCACTTCCAGTCACATCGGTTCACATAGGACCCAAACAACAAGTATTCACATTTTGAAAGTACAAGGCAGGTGAGCAGGTATTTGAACTACAAGCCGGCCTAACCCCAAAAGCTAATTGCCTCTGAACAGCAAGTAACTTTGACCTCCCCCCCTCTTCCCCCCACTCACCACCAGATCTCACTCACTATAAGATCGCTAGTGGTTTATAACTTTGAGTAAACTATATAGTTATATAATTATGAGTGCATCCGCATGGTCAGTATTTAAACTAGAAGATAAACCTTGAAGTTTAAAACTGCCTCATCGAATTCAATTTTACTTGTGATCCTATCATAAATGAACGAAAAAACTACCCAACAATTCCCCAATACCCCCAAAACTCCCAGATAAACTTACGTTGAAGAAGTCGTAGAAGGACACGTGTTTGACCTTGGGACCGTACTCCGCCTCCTCGTTCCTGAAGAAGAAGAAGTTGGTGAGGGCAGCATCCAGGAGTTCTGGTCGTCTTCGTGACAGCTTGACGAGGTTGAGCCTCTCACGTCGACTGTCCCGCCCCCTCCAGAAAGCTTTTCCTGTCTTGTTCTCCCATTTGGGTCCAGTGTTGGCTTGTACTGACATCATGTCAAGAGATACCCTGTTGATAAAAAAAAGACAATTTCAAAGTCACACCAATGAGACCAGGGCCCCATTTCACAAAACTCGTCATCAGTGACAAATGACAGTTTTTGTTAGAAGCCCGTGAAATCCTTGCTTCTGATTGGTTATCAACAGATTTGTCACTGATTTTTGTCATTTGTCATTGAAAAAAAGGCTTTGTAAAATGGGTCCCAGACAAATAATAAGAAACAAGAAAGAGAGATTGATACTACATAAAAAAAAAATCGAAGAATAGCAAGAAAGATATACTGAAGTTTTTCATCTTGCACTTATCAGAGTGACTCGCAAGAAAACACAGAAATCCAAAATAAGACAATATAAGTGGAAGCTGAACTAACAGAGCACGCAAAACAAATAACTTGATTTTCATTGCTTGATTTTCTTTTTATCTGAGTAATTTTAAGTCATTAATAGAAAAATGACTTTAAAATGGAGGACAATGAACTCAATCTGTGTCTTAGTTCACACAAATTAACTCCTGTTAATTTTGATGATGTTCTGCAAACCAAAACTGAAAATGCATTTTCTCTTACACATGTCAATATCAGATCTTTGAATAGAAATATAGAAAACTTAAAACTGTTATACGAATGTAGTATCAAATCAAAATTTGATATAATATGTTTATCTGAAGTGTGGAGCGTACCAGACACATCCATCTTGGGCATACAAGGCTATACTTTAGAGGTGAAATGCCGCAATCATACTTTAAGAGGTGGAGGTGTTGGTGCATACATTCACTCTTCCCTTAAATACAGGCTTTTGGGAAATTTTGAAGTAGCACATGCTGAATCACTTTGGTTGGAAGTAGTAATTAATGAAAAGAAGATCATTATTGGTGTCATCTATCGCAAGCCAAATACAGATATTCATGAGTTTCAGGATAGTCTGTTAAGTATTGTACATGATCTGAAATTAGACAAAAGTCAATGTGTGCTAACTGGAGACTTCAATATCAATCTTCTAGGCGATGAAATGGCAGCTGATAACTTTCTCACCTCCATGCAATGTATCGGCATGCATCAATTGATTAATTTTCCTACTAGAGTAACGCAACATGGCTTCTCTTTGATTGATCATATATATACCAATATGAATGTTCCCAGTATTCATGCAGGAATAATTGAATCTGACGTTACAGACCACTTTCCGATCTTTACCATTTTTAAGTCTAATATACAATTTAAGAAAAAGTCTTGCCGAGGAAAATTAATGTCTCGTTCTTACAAGAACTATGATGTTACAAAATTCCATGCTGAGCTTGCCAACATAACATGGGAATCAGTTTATGCAGCGGATGATGCTGATCTCGCATACTCCCGTTTTTGTGAAATCATGACAAAAGTGTGTGATGAGCATGCACCAGTTGTAGCTCAACACGGTAAAAGGAGAAAGAACGAACCTAAGAAACCTTGGATTACAAAAGCTATAATGAATTCCATAAAAAAGAAACATACAATGTATTCACAGGTTCTTGCCACCAACCACAATCCTGTCTATTTAACAACATACAAGAAGTACAGGAATATGTTAACTACAATAATCAGAAACTCAAAGAGAAATTACTATAGTAGGATATTCCTTGAAAATAAGGGTGATACTAGCAAAACATGGAAGACTGTAAACGAGATTTTAAGTGGTGGAAACAATTCGTTTAAGCCAACAGTGGTGGATAAATTGTGTGTGAATGATACTGGTACTAATGAAACCCTGTGTAATGAACAAGATATTGCAAATGCATTTAATGACTTCTTTGTTAATGTTGGTCCAAATTTGGCGAATGCCATACCAAACACAAATCGTAATACAGAGAAAGTTTTAGACGATGGTGTAGACAAATCTTTCTTCTGGAAACCAGTTACTGAGACTGAGGTTAACAACCATTTAATAGCCTTGAATGTAAAGAAAGCTAGTGGGTATGATAATATGCCAATCAAGCTGATAAAAGATGCTGTGCACTATGTAACTTCTCCCCTTACATTTATTTTCAATCTGTCTTTCACCTCTGGTAAATTCCCAGATGCCTTTAAAATAGCAAAAGTGACACCTGTTTATAAGAAAGGACCTAAAGATGAAGCAGGAAATTATAGACCTATTTCAGTATTACCTGTTCTTGGGAAGGTTTTTGAAAAAATTGTAAATAATAGGCTTCTTGACTTTCTTGAAAAAAATCATGTATTATATGAGCACCAGTATGGCTTCCGTAAAAAATACAGTACAAAATTGTCAATGATAAATTTAGTTAACACTTTGAGGAATTCAATGGATGAGGGAAGAATCACACTTGGGATATTTGTAGACTTTAAGAAAGCATTTGATACAATTAATCATGATATTTTATACAGCAAACTTTCACACTATGGAATACGAGGAATAGCATTACAGTGGTTTAAGGACTATTTTTATAGAAGATTTCAATTTGTACAGTACGGAAATGTAACATCTCCCATGCTGCCTTTAACATGTGGTGTACCGCAAGGCTCTGTCCTAGGCCCAACGCTTTTCCTACTTTATATTAATGATATGCCATTTGCTACACGTTACTTTAACTTTCGACTCTTTGCGGATGACTCCAACTTATTCCATACATTTCCTGAAGGGCAAAAAGAAATTGATATGACTGAAGTGAACACAAATCTTCAAATTGTTTCAGACTGGTGTAATGCTAATAAACTGACAATTAATTTACAAAAGACGAGTTATATGCTAATAAGAAACCAGAGACGGCAGATTAATGTTCAAGGGCAACTGGCTATATCAGAAGCTGAAATAATAGAAGTTGATTCTTCGCTCTTTGTTGGGATAAAGATTGATAAACACTTGACTTGGAAACCCCACATACAAATGGTTAATAAATGCATCAGACAAAAAGTAGGAATCCTCTTCCGCTTACGGCATTTTGTGCCTAGAAATATCCTAGTGTTGTTGTATAAAACCTTTATTCAACCTCATAGTGTGGGGGAGCACTTACAAGTCTCACTTAAATTGCATACTGTATACACAGAAGATGGCCATACGGACAATCACATTTAGCCATTTTATGAGTCGTTCAGCACCATTGTTTTACGAATTGAAAATCTTAGATATTAACAAGTTCTATGAGTTGTCTCTATGTACATTTATGTATGACCTAGTACATAATAATTTACCTCACTGTTTGACGGATTATTGTGATAAAATTGAGCATAGATACAATACAAGAAAAAGAGAAAAGGGCCATCTACGTATACCACTGTATAAAACAACACAAGGCAAATTTTCAGTAACTTGTGTAGGAACCCGATTATGGAATGAACTTCCCGATGAAATAAAAAACAAAGGGTCTAGAAACACTTTTCGTAAACATCTCAACGATTACTTGATGAATAAGTGATTGAATTATGCAAGTACACATGTATATATTGTAAATAATCTCCATATTACATTTTTGTTTTTTGTTTTTTTTTGTTTTTTTTTTGTCAAAAAAATGCAATTTTTTGTATAAATAATCTGTAGATACATGTATCTATGACTTTTTAACCTGGTATATCCTCTTCATAATTATATTTGGAGTGTAGAAATTGTGCTACGGTATTACTCAACATGTATACTTCTACTGTCAAGTTTTATTTTTTGATAATGATATATTTATTTTTGCCAAGTGTGTGCTAAGAACAGGGGCCAGACTCGACTAGCACATGTGCTATTATTTGGCTCCTTTTCATCACCTTCTATATTCTATGAGAAAAGACATATGTCTAGCATATCAATACTTTGTTAGGTTTTTCTTTAATATGATCTATAATATTCATTTATGAACATGTACCATTCATGATGTATTCAAATGTTTAATCACTGATGTTATTGATGATGAATAAATAAAATCAAATCAAATCAAATCAAAATAACTAGTTTGTAATCTATTTTACTCTGTATTTTTTGTACTTGTTTATATCTAAGTTTTGTTGAATTTTTTTGTTTAATCTGAGCTTGTAAAACTTGCAATGTAATTTAGCTCTCGGGCTACTGTTTTGCAGTTGTTTCAATATACCATTCTACTACTACATAACAAGTTGTAATTAGCTGCCGGAAAGTAAACTTAATTACATCAATCAACACTGACTTTGTTGATTATCAGCGAGGTTTGGAGTCCGTTTGGAGTCTGTGTGGCATGACTGAGATATTATGCACTTGATAGCTATATAGGGCAGACTTGCCATATTCATTGGGGTCAAGGATCAAAGGTCAAAATCATTAGGGTCATATTTTGGCTGTCATTTTCACATTTAAATGTCTATTGAACTTTGACAGCAAGTTGACGAGTTGTGATTGGCTGCCAGAAAGTAAATTATATCAGGCAAGATGCATAGAATATAGTTCTTTGTGGTCTTGATCAGACATCATTTTTTCTTTTCTTAATTGTAACAATAAAAATAGCTTATAGCTACATTTATATTGCGCATATATTCATCTCAGGGATGCTCAAGGTGCCTACAAAGTTCTTCTATTACTCTGGCTTTAGCCCAACTACCCCAAGGGGCTCAAAACATTCAAGGAATAAATTCCTACCAGGTACCCTTTTACTGCACCTGGGTGGATAGCGGCAAATGTACATTAATGTCTTGCTATTAAGGACATAGGTGGCGCAGCGGGACTCAAAACTGCTAACCATTTGATTTGCAGGCAGTCCAGTGACATATCCACTAGACCAAAACACCTCTGGTCGTCTTACAAGTTACACTATCCGTATACAAATTCTTTCTTCTTTGGTGATTGTTCTCTTTTTTATAAGACTTGGATGGTAAACTGTATGGGCCCTCATCATCCCTTCTACAAGATACTCTCTCTCTGTCTCTATGTCTTTCTCTCTTCTTCTTCTCTCTCTTCTCTCTCCCCCTCTCTCTCTCCTTCTTCAGCTTCCCTTCTACAGGATTACTCTCTCTCTCTCTCTCTCTCTATCCTTCTTCAGTTTCCCTTCTACATGATACTCTCTCTTCTTCTTCTTCAGCTTCCCTTCTACAGAATATTATCTCTCTCTCTCTTTCTTTCTCTACCCCTCCCTCCCTCTCTCTCTTTTTCTTTCTCTATCCCTCCCTCCCTCCCTCCCTCTCTCCCTCCCTCCCTCCCTCCCTCCCTCCCTCCCTCCCTCCCTCCCTCCCTCCCTCCCTCCCTCCCTCCCTCCCTCCCTCCCTCCCTCCCTCCCTCCCTCCCTCCCTCCCTCCCTCCCTCCCTCCCTCCCTCCCTCCCTCCCTCCCTCCCTCCCTCCCTCCCTCCCTCCCTCCCTCCCTCCCTCCCTCCCTCCCTCCCTCCCTCTGTACTGTTGAGGATTCACACTCATTTACTAATACACAAGAACCATTAAAGGTACTATGTCCCATTTGCAGGCCAAAAAAATGAAAAGGTTAAATTCCAACGGCATTTGAAAGGTTATACTAATTTAGAACTTCCCTAAAAAAAGGGGGGCTTGCAAATGTCTTGAAGTGGGAAAATAACGACTATTAGTCGTTGAATCGACTTAAGAGCTATAGAGCCAGTAAGTAATAGTCTGATTTTCAGACCATTGTACCAAATGGTTGTACATTTTATGTTTCAATCAGATTCAATCAGATTAATTTTGGCCATGACAAGAAGTGGGTTATTGATGTAGACAAATGCTCATGTACCGTTTACAGCTCATTTTATGTATGTTATTACCTAAGAAGAAAAAAAGCCAGTCAGTCACTCAATAGTGTCTGACAGTGAAGTCTAGCAAGTAAATGGGTTTCCTTGCATAATTTGAATATTAGGACACTACTAAAATTTAAATTTCACAGATAGGACATACATATACATATTCATAATTCCTGCAAAGTTCTACAGAATTTGATGTTGGCTTCAAAAGGGACATAGTATCTTTAAGGCCCATCCTTCTTTGTCAATGTTTGTATTGCCCGTTGTTTAAGAAGACTACAGCAAATATCTGACAATCCAAGACAGAACAAATTCTGGACGTTTCACTTTTTTTATGGCTTCTGTTTTTTTTCTCCTCTTTTCTTTTTGATCAGTGAGAACGAATCCCAAAGACTGCATACCACAGGCCCAGGAAACGGCTCCTTTTTAACCAGTACAAACAAAAAGTGATTTAGCTATGAAACATCTTCATGGTTTCATACAGACTTACTCTGGCACAGTACAAACATGAGATTATGTTTTCAAGATAAATATCAAGCTAAAATGCACTCATCTACACTCTATAGTGCTCAGAGATTGAAAATTGATTCACTATGTCACTGATTGAAATTGCTTCACTTTTCACAAGGGCTCTCTTTCATTTCTGGTTGCACTTTTAGAATTTCAGAGGCAAATTTACCCAGGGTATGTTTTTTCTTTCACAACAGTAAATAATTCTCCAGTGTTTGTACAAGATTCTATAAGGTACCAATAAACAACTAATTAAGTCAATACAGTGGTAACACCATCAAGCAAGATTTGATTGAGTACTGGTAACATGTTTAATACTTGGGTGTGTGCAAAGCATCTACATGCAGATTCAGCTCATGAGATTCAATGAACATAAAGGATTTTTCCAAAAAACAATTTTACATACCGTAAGTGGTGCTGAAGATGGTGTATGCTGCCCCCCCCCCCTACAAACACATATTTGAAGGGCCGGGGGGGGGGGGGGGGGGTATCAATACAACCTACAATGACTCTACAAAATATTGGGCTCACTGCCCAAGATAAATTATGCCTCCCCCCTCCCCCCTTGGAAGAATTCTGCAATCCAAGACCCCGCCCCTTTCATCATATTTTTTTAGATACCACACTGTATCGATTTTTCTTTTTCCTTCATTCATCACAATTGCTCTCTAGTAATCCATTCCCAATAATCACATACTCTTTATGGATGACAAGATCACATACAGTTAAAAAGATAAAAGCATATTCTACCAAATTCAGCTGTTTGAGACTTCACCTATATGTACAATGTACATTTTCTTGTTTTTTCTACTAATTGTACTTTGTAGTGTTTGATTGGGGGATAAATAATGCAAGTAAGCTGTTCCTTCCCTTTAAGATTTACCCCAAAGACCGAGACTTTAGTCAGTGACTGGGGAGGAAGCGGAATGGCGCAAATAACTTCCACTTTGTCTGATTCTGGCTCAGGAAGGAAACGGGTTGAAACGCTAGCTCCCTCAAATTGGCTACAACTTGGCAAATTTTAGTCTTACTAGCAGCCTTTTCACACACAGCTAAAATTCTATAAACATGATTAGTTTAAAGGGCTTTAAACTAATCACCTGTACATACGACATCATTCACACACAGAAATTTCGGTGCGATCGTTAATCGTTTCGTGATTAACTATTGCTCGTAAAATGCGCAGTAGTGCCATTGCACATTGAAGGTCATGTCATATCAATCAAAGCGCACGCTCCATCCAGTTTAAACACGTTTAAACACGAATAAACGTTCACACACAAAATGTCAAGCTCTCTAGATACGAACTTCGTATCTGCAGCCTGCTTTTAGGGGCGTATGAATCGCGACTTCGTATCTATCCCAACATCGTATAAACGATGTTCACACAGGGAAAATTTTCTATAAACATGTTTAAAACTGTTGAGTTAAACACGTTTATACTAATTATCTCTAGATACGATGAATTTTAGCTGTGTGTGAAAAGGCTGTAGAAGACTTTATTTCTTACTCTCCTTCATTTCAGAATAACCTCCAATAGGAGCCTTTGAAAATTGGGATGAAAAGACCAAGGCTATCTATATAACCATTGTACCAAAGTGCCAATATTTACATCCTCACATTGCAAATTAAAGGCATCGTTTCGCAATGTTAAATCTGAGATGCATGGCCCTACGTGTTATCAGTGTCTGTGATATTGTGTAATATTGAAGCCCTAAATAAATTGCACTTCAAATGACCGTGAAGTGCCTCAAAAAAGTAAAAATCTTTCAGTGACCGGTTTTACAATACTCATTTTCCCCAATAGACAGTAGTGTTATAAAAACCGTTAGGAATAAGGTTAAGGTTTTGAAATTTCGATTTCCAATCTTTAATATCTTGATAATCAGACCGGCGATCGGCTTGTTAAAGTCATGGGGTTCCTGACTGACCTAAAGGTTTATAATTATCATTGCAGCATGAGCTTAATCCAGGATTTTGTTTCAGAATCTGAGACAAAGATACCCAATCCCTTTAAGGGTCTGATGTATTGTAAGGTAAATATAATGATGGCAAGCTTTAAGCATCTACAAATATTGACTCTATCAACGAGACATTATGTTGAGATAATATTGACATAATGTTTGGCTTCTTCAAATAATCAGTATGTGCTAGATGTATTGTGTGGTGCTTGTCACGATGACAAGCATGGCTTTTATACGTTTTCTTCTTTGAGAAAATCAGCACAAGCATACAAGTATTGTGTAGTATTTCATTATTGGTCATGATGACATCCCTAGTCATATTAAAATAGTTTTTAAAAAAAAGCAAAAAAAAATAAGGATTAAAACAAACAAAAATTCTATAATCCTCAACTCTGAATGTATTTTTCAATCTATCTTTTGTTCCAAATCCTTAGCCTAAAAATAGTTTTTTGTGCGATTTTTTCTCTTTTTTACATAAGAGGATAGAGGAATATATTATTATCGTATATTGTTATCTGTCCTCTAAAAGATAAAGATGTTTCTGAGTCATTTGTGTAATGAACGATGGGAAAGTTGTCTGGCGATACATCCCATTGGTATTACTGATGAAGCCAATTTGAAGTTTCCATAGATTACTACTTATGGTGATTATGACTTTCTTATTTTGTGTCCAATTTACAGTTGTTTGCTGTTAAGGTCATTGGATTTTCCTTTAACTCTTCCTTGACAAATTTCTTTCAAACTTTCACCATTTCCTTTCTTCTCATTTTTCTGCTTTAAAAAAAAACTCAACTTGTTTCAAATGTTGGATTACCCTTTCACATACAGTCAATAAAGACCACCCAAGGGAGACAAGATAAGTGGTCTTTATAGACAGGTGGTCTTGATGTACAGGTTCCTTTAGTACATGTTTCAATGAGGCACCATTTTCTAGGAAAGCAAAAAATGTGGTCTTTGTAGACAGGTGGTCTTTCTATACAGGTGATCGCTAAAGCAGGTTTGACTGTATTATCTGTTGGGAGCCAGAACAGTGTTAACTCATTTCATTTAACCCCTTCAGGCTCAAAACATACAATACAAAAGTACACAACTGCAGAGATTTGTAAAGACACGATGCCTTCAGGTATTTCAGACTCTCCAGCTCGCTACATTTAACAACTGCACCATTGGTTCAAGCATCAAGACTACAGGCAAACTAGGAATGCATGGTCAATGATTAGATCACTCAAAACATGATGAAAAGTGCATTTGCACTCTTGCCAAAATCCTGTCATCAAGGTTTAAAAGGTTGACTTTTTCTCGGGAGGATTGCCAATTTGCCGCAGCATAATTATTGAAGGACTCTTCAGCTTGAGCTAATCTTATTCAGACCCTTATCCATTTCTGTGCTGTGGGCGGAAAATCCCGCCTAAGAATATTAAAGGGAAAGTCCACCCTGATATTAAGTTGGATTTAATATAAGCAGAAAAATAAGCAAAACAGGTCAGTGAAAGTTTGGGCAAAAACTGATAAAAAATAAGAAAGATATGAATGTTTTAAGGTGTAATCAATCTAACACAAATTGTCAACTCTGTGAGGTATCTTTCGAGCTCCTCTTCATTGGCTCTGTACATACAATTCCATAAACTCTAATTTTCTTCGTTATTGATGACGGAATAGACTTGTTTCATACAGGGGTTGCATAAAAACATATTTGCAATAATAATATTCAGGGTGAACATATGACTGAAAATTTTCTTGAGAGAAAATAAAAAATTCTGAGTTTTTTAGTACAGAGCAAACGGGAGGGGAGCTCCCAAGATACGTCCCAGAGTTGCCAATTTGTGTTTGGTTGATCGCAACTTCAAAAATTCATTCCTTTCTTATTTTTAATTGGAATTTGCCCAAACTTTCAACTTAATATTGGGGTAGACTACCCCTTTACCTAAACAAAATCAGAGAGCCAGATGCACACTGTTTCACTGGGTATGATTACCGATAACTTCAATAAAATCTGCAAGAACTGATAAATGTTCTGATTAAAGCAAGACGTTCATTGGCACCAGCACATGTTTATAAAGTGCAAATGTGAGTTGGCAGTAACTTGGCGTTCAACTTCATCAAAATTAAGTGATAACATCCTGACTACATGTGCATGCAGCCATATAACTCTCATCTTTGGACCTAATAATTCAACTCTAGCAAAATAAAAACACTTCCCTACAGCTGAACATACCTGCAGTGTATTTGAAGACGAGCTCAATGCACCCTAACAAAATGAAGCACATATTACCTACAATTTGTCAAAAAATGGTGAGGAAAGTTTACTTTAAACACATGGGAGGTGTTTCACAAAAAATAAGATCGACTTTAATGTGGACTTAACTATGGCAGGCCGTTCATGCCACTGTTTGCTCTTACCATTTACTGGTCTCTGAAGGGACGTATCAATCGTGGTCACATATCTACAGGATTTACATTTGTTGATAATTCATTATTGAAGGAAAAAATATTATCTAAAGATCATAATGGTGAGAGAAACCAGTGGCATGAACGGCCTGCCATATTTAAGTCCAACTTAAAGTCCATCTTAAGCCTCGGTCACAAATGCCATTACGAACTGCTACGAATGCAGTACGAAAGATTTTCAGACAATGAAAATTTGGAAAGACAATGGAAAAACAGGGAGAGTCGTACGAACGCATCGTTTGTACGAACCTTTGTGACCGTAGCTTATGTCTTTGTGAAACACTCCTCAGGCCAGGGTCCATATCTGTTCAGGGATACATACCTTCCCATAGTTTCTAACGTTGATTCTGTGATATCGTAGGTCGGTAGAACAATGTCCCTTGTGTCTGTTGAACCACACCAGGACAGGATGGGGAGCGGTTCATCTTCAGGGTCCCTCTTCTCTAAAGGCCAGTCTCCGAGGTTGATAAAAAACTCCACATCCGGCACTCTGACCTAGCAAATTGAAATTGAAAAATAACCTCTTTTTTTCCTATATCAAAGCAGCATATTTTTTACCTATAAATTTAAGATAAAGGTGAGTTCTGGTAAAAAAAAAAGAATTCTCACAGAATCAAACGAAAATTACACTGAATGTTCAAGATTACAAATAAATGTCATTTGCCAAACAATTTTGGTAGAAAATGTATACTGGCTGAGTAATGAGCATAGAAAGATTAGGAAATCAAGGTTAGTAGCCCCCGACACCATTTGTGTAGTCCCATATACATCTTTCTGTGTACAGTGATTGTTACTTTACCAAGAATGGGCCAAATTTATTATGATTTTGATGACTCCAGAACTTTGCAGTACACACCTATACTTACATGCTACATGATCAACTTTTTCTGATCCATTCCACCCCATTTCTTTCACAATGCAATCGGATGCCCAGAACTCACCTTTATCTTTGATATTTTTTTCCAATCAATATGTGATTTTGTTTTATTCTTTATTCTTTTATATGTTTTCTCTGGTGGCTCTTAACAAATAAAAAAAATTAAAGGTTACCGGTACACAGAGAGACAAAAATGAAAATAATGAAAAAGTGAAGGTGGATCTCTAGCTACAACATACATGAAATATGTCAAGAAATTTGCAGTTATCCATTGGTGCCTCAGTCACACCGCAGAACTGACTACGGAGTGACTCTAAATCAACTTATTCTCAGCCACTCAAGATAACGTAATTTCGTGTCCTGTGTGTTGTCTGTCTAGTTTCGGTCTCATTGGTGTGACTGGGTTATAAAACAATTATCTAGTTGCTGCTAAACAGCGCTTTAAAGTCCTGATAACTTTTATAGATTAATTTGCCCAAGTTAAAGGTGGAGTGGACAAAAATGTTGGTACCGTAACTACGATATTTGGCCATAGAGGGCAGCACCGGCCATGGGTATATTTGGCAAAGGCACTCCCGGTTCCCATACAAATACAATGGGTCGAGAACTGGAAATCTGATAGAAATTATAGTTTCGGAAACAATAAAGTAACAGATTATGATGGTGCCTACATAAGTCACATTGAATCATTGGGGAAGTTCATGAAACCTGAACAATAGTTTTGTAAAAAAAGGAATTAGTTAAACACTGCTGTTCATTCTCTTTGGAAGATGAAAGAAACTTTAGCTTATCCTCTTCCCCGGTATCGTATCTGCACAGGTGCTGACCTGCGCAGCATGGGAGGAAGGTCGCCATCTACAGTCGAACATTGTATTTGCGGTAGGGTGAATAGTCCATTGAACTTACCTTTCTCGTGAGTGAGAGCAGGAAAGCATCTGAAAACATTTTGAACCCGACGATGCTTCCTAACGTTTTCCTGTACACCTGGACAAGAGAAACAAACATTTAATAAAGCAGAATGAATGAAAAAGACAAATTTCCTTTTGAATTTATAGACAGGAAAAAGCTTTGTATGGATTAGGATCCTTGCAATTTGGCCATTTTTCTGTAAAACAATGTCTTGTTTCTATCTACATGTATCAATCATACTCTCTCTCTCACTTTTACTACTTTTTTAAACAATATCTGACTTTTTCTGCTTCTGTCATTCATAGATCAAGCATGCAACAATACTGATTTATCAAGTAAAGTAAATTAACTTTGAATATTCTACTTGTCTTCATTTAATTTGAAGAGCAAAGTATATTCGTTTTAAAAAATAGTTGCGTGTCAACACATTGCTATTGTGAAGGTCTATACTATAAAAAAAGGAGAGAAGGGAAGCCAGATTCAGTAGACTTGTGCCCTCAAAACTGTTTATTTTTTCCTTTGGTTTTCTCGAGCTATCACTATATGGTCTTCTCAAGTAAACGTGAAAGAAAAAAACAATGTTGACACTTCTCCAGCTACTTCTAAAAAAAGAAAATGACATTGTGTCCTTTATATTGTTCAGAAAGTCACAGAGCCTGTTGAAAAGCTTTAAAGGTGTGGATTAGTACTTTGTGGGCAGAACTCTGCAGCACTGCTCTGGAAGGCGGAGAAAGAGGGAGGGGGGCGCTAGAGGCGCTGCAGCACTGCTCTGGAAGGCGGAGAAAGAGGGAGGGGGACGCTAGAGGCGCTGCAGCACTGCTCTGGAAGGCGGAGAAAGAGGGAGGGGGAAGCTAGAGGCGCTGCAGCACTGCTCTGGAAGGCGGAGAAGGGGGTGGGGGCGCTAGAGAAGCTGCAGCATTCCCTGTTGTTCTGTATTCATTTTTTCAGCAACCCTCCCTTCACTGTGGTGTCCAGATTCATTTTTTTTTGGGGGGGGAGTCTGTATAATACATAAGCTCCATGTTAAAATGCAGAATTTTTGGGGGGTCTGGACAAAGATTTGGGGCATCCATATGTCCCAAAGAGGCACATATGACTCGATGAGTCTTGCGTCCTGCAGCAACTTATAAAATGTTCCATCAAGTTAACATCGTTGAGGCTTTTAGCAGATAATATTGGAATGAATGAACCGGTACCACAATACCAGTTACCAGGTATTAGTGTAGCTTGTACGATTGTGCTTGAACAGTTAACCAATCCCTACCTCTTAATCTTATAAGGACTCTGTGAAAGCTGTCTGCGGTCTGCCTGAAGAATAGAATCTACAAAATGCCTCAGTGATTTAAAAAGGAGGCTATATTTAGATACTTCACCTCTGCATGGTGATGAGCCTGGTATTAAAATATTAAGGCCACATAAGAAAGATTTTTTCATGAGATTTTAGAACAAGATCGAGGATAAGATCTAAATCCACATAATCTGCTTTCTTGAGTGTGATCCCATTAACCAACCATGACCAACACCAGTCTAAGGACAATAAACCGATTTAAAAATACATCACCCTGAACGCCCCAAACTTTGTCAAATAACTCAAAATTTGGAGTCAGAGTATTGGTGTGGCTTTTGTATAAGAACTCACTTCTGATCTCATTACATCAGCGAAAGAAAAAAAATAGGAGTGGTGAGTGAAAGCTCTAAAAGTGCTCTGGTAGAATACAATAAAGTACTTTAATATTACATTGAGAAAATTGCACAAATCCTAAAAGAGCTCCTGTGAACAGAAGATTATTATTTACACTGCATTACATGACATGAATGCCTACAAAAACTACTAAATGTGATATAATTTACCAACTGGATCTAGTGTAGGCAAATTGAAAAAGGAAAAGTTAAATGTAACATCGTGATATCAAGGGGTACCGTGGTGTATCCAGGGGCACAGGGGTGGTGCACACACCTCTCTCTCTCTCTATCTCTTTCTCTCTCTCTCTCTCTCTCTCTCTCTCCTTCTCTCTCTCTCTATCTCTTTCTCTCTCTCTCTCTCTCTCTCTCTCTCAAAGCAATATATGCTACATACATGTACAAACGTATTTGTACCTACTAGAAGAGAATGGAATTCATTTGTAAAGATAAACCTAAATACATTTGAATAAATAAAATAGCTGAATTAGCAGAACCTTTATATGCCACAAGATTCATATGCCTCCATGACTTTAATGGTGCCTCCATGACTTTAATGGTGCCTCCATGATTTTAATGGTGCCTCCATGATTTTAATGGTGCCTCCATTAGAGATACAGAACATTTAAATGTAGAGGGGAAAAAACACCTATACAGGGGACAGCTAGAATTCCTTTGAATTCACCGACAAAGTGGCCATCCCAAAGGCATACATGCACAACCAAAAGCTTTGGTCATTTGGAGCTAGAATGATGAGAAAATCTTTAATAAAACAGATGAATAAATTTTCAAGTAAGTCTAAAGGTCCACATGGTTTATAAGAAGGTATTTCTATAGAAAACTGTTCATTCTCTGTATCATCAAGAGAAAGACACCCTCCCCTGGAAACACTGTCAGCTCTTTGGAATCCACCCGGAGAACAAAAGCGGTCAAACCAAACAATATCCATTGTCCTTGTTCATAAACTTGTAATCCATTCACAAAGCATATGTGCAAAGCCAAAAGGTTGGGTTCTTTATAGACTACCGTACCGTAAATCTCTGTGTATAAGGCGCAGCCCTATTTTGAAGACAAAAAAAAAAAAAAAAAAACGAAACGAAAACACACGCGGGGAAGGACTTCATTTAACATCGAGGTGCAGTTGAAGGCGCCGATTTGTGCTTGTGAACTTGTCACAAATAAAAGTTACAATGTCGTTTTTAGAAGAATGTGTAAGATCATTAATGTAAATTAAAAACAGTAGAGTACCTAGGATAAAACCTTGTGGTACGCCAAAGCAAAATTGGAGGAATTATTATTATAAACTACATATTGAGATCTATTAGAAAGATTACTTTCTAACCACGATGACAGACAAATTTGAGTGTTGTTCTAGTTTCCGAGTGGTGAGTCTGGGAGACATTGCCAGGCATAGCGCCATAAATCGAAACTAATTTTTTTTTTTTGTGTGTGTGTACCTGTGTATAAGACGCACCCCTGACTTTAAAAAATTTTCGGTGGCAAAAAAGTGCGCCTTATACACGGAGATTTACGGTAAGTAGATTAATGAGTACATTTTGACTTATCCGATGAATAAATTATCAAGTACCGGTAGGTGTAATGTTCCACAAGGTCCACAGAATTTTTTCCATGGACAAATGTACCTTCTAGATAAGAACACCCTACCCTGGAAACACTGTCAGCTCTTTGGAATCCACCGAGAGAACAATGGTGATCAAATCAGACAATTTACTTGGGAGCCTTCTAGACATATTACTATGCTTCTCATACATCCAAAAGGCATATTGCCAGAATGCTGTCTGAAGCACATCTTTAGTATAAAAATGAACCAAGATGTCAGGAAAACAGTGAGCACTATTCTTTTTTTTCATAAAAAAATATTTAGTGGCGACAAAAGGGGGGCTCTATATTTGTTAGGGCTGCCTCCTACCCTAGCTGCCGCTGCGTACAGTCATGATTCAAAGTAGTGCTGTAAGTCAGACGATATGTTCGTGCTCGGTTCGGTTCAGCAGAGTTCGGCAATTTTTCACCCGAACTTGGTTCGGTTCGGGGTTCGGTAATATAATAGCAAGCAGCGTTATAGCCACGGCGGTCGGCACTGGGCAGGCCGGCCGGACGGGCCTGACCAGCACGGAAGACTTCTGCCCACTCCCGATGAAATACTGCTTCCAACCAACACAAATTTCAAATTAAAAAACAGCTCTAAACGTAATTATTTGTGAAGAAAAGTACTACTTACATTCGTATTTTCGTCTTGAATCGTGTTTTATTTGCAATTTTAAAGAATCATGTTTTCACTTTGTCAATAAATGATATTTTTTAAAGATTTTCTGAGACGGTTGTTGTCTAATGTTAGAGTCATGAAAGCTGCTATCTTGAATAGCGACTCAGGCTCGTCGATTACTGTTTTCTATAAGTGTTTATTTTCAATAGGAAAAAAATAAAATCCCTATTTTTCCTGAATAAATAAATACCATACTATAATATATATTTATTTCATTATTTATATTGTAAAATTTGTCCGATATTGTTACAATTAAAATACTAATTTTTTTGTTGAATGGGTTTGAGCTAAACTTTTTTTGATCAGCGCCTAGATCACGCACATGTATTCGTGTTAATGGCATGCGATCGTGACGTAGCAGAGGTCAGGATTTGGGAATTAAATGGCGCCAGTGAAGTCGCGCCCACCACTGGATAGGCATGAATCACAAAGGCGGAAAATGGGAAAAAAGTAATTATAAAATGAGCAATTATGACATGAAAATTAGGTACAAGATGACAAGTTTATTAGCTTGCGAAAACGTTTACATTTTTCTGCCGAACATCCGAACCAGGCCTTTGCGTTCGGTTCGGTTCGGTTCGGAAGTGCCATGTTCGGCGAACTTCCGTTCGGTGCGGCGGTTCGGCTACAGCACTAATTTAAAGGCAAAACAATGGCCTCGTAACTATGAGGTCCCATGATAAAAACTGTGTCGATGTGCTATAATTAATAGTGCCCTTTTGTGAGGCTTAAATCCTCATTACTGTCAGTTATGACTTAAGGACGTAGGTCCCCTAGTTGATAAGCATAGTAGCACACACTTGCTTTATAGGCAGTGACACAAAACAAACACTTGCAAATTATTATTTAATAAAATCTGAGAATGTATAGCGGTACTATTATCTAGATCTATCTGGAATAAATCATTGTCAAAATCATTTCTATTCAATTATACAGAGGTTGAATTTCACTCCAGTTTAATAGAACATTCACTTTGAAAATAATGAAAGGCTATATGAAATTAGTAAATATTTTGTTGTTTAATTGCCACGACCTTCTTAATACACATCAGCCACTGGTACAGTAAGGGAGTGAGAGGGTTGCCTCTCACACAAACAGAATTTATTGTTAATACAACAATAATTGTATAAAAGAGAACGCTCCATCTGTTGGTTATTGAATTTTTAGTTTGTATTTATACTAAACAATTAAATTGCCATCTTACTGTCTGTTTACGATAGCACTGTCCTTCATAATGAAAAGGCTTCTACCGGTAGTTATTATTTAGGTTGCCCCTTCAATTTCTATTGAAACTGCATGGAACAGCATGCATCCAAGTAACACTTGCATTATTTAGTTTCTCAATGAATGTTGTTAAATGTTTCATCCAATTTTCTTTACCACATACTTGACAATTTATCACAATGGCAGGTATAATCACCTATACATGGAGGTACAGTATGTATG
Organism: Strongylocentrotus droebachiensis; assembly: GCA_035222895.1. Classification (NCBI taxonomy): domain Eukaryota; kingdom Metazoa; phylum Echinodermata; class Echinoidea; order Camarodonta; family Strongylocentrotidae; genus Strongylocentrotus; species Strongylocentrotus droebachiensis. The sequence goes on along the minus strand of JAVYIG010000467.1, from coordinate 528,443 downwards.
CATTTATACTCTGTGGAAAGTCGGGACAGGTTTTCAGAACCAAAGAATAGAAGTGCTCCCATTGAATGGAGTTGAGGAGGGGGTGATTGAGTGCCATTTTCTTGCATGGACTTTAAATTTAAATTGTATTGAGTGCCCTCAAAGGCTAGTAGTAGTAGCAACTAATTCACTCTGTCAACATACTTGTTGAAGCTTCAGATTTAGGATAAAAAGATAGAAAGTGTACCTTGTCTGTTTACCATGGAAATTGACTTGATTTTTACCACTCTTGAAAGAATGGATTCATTCTACTTTGACTGCAAACATTCATGCATTCTTCAGATTCCGTTCATCTGCTTGAGTATCTGTGAGTGTTGTGAGGAAGGATTGAGGTATTCACTCTAATAGTTTGCACATAGTAATAGCAGTGCTCAAACAATCTCTCCAACGACAACTGCTCCAAGCTTTATTTTATCAAAAGTATAAGGTTTGAGCAGGAAGCTGTAATGAATGGAGACTTCGTCTCGAAAGAATTTCCCGAGGAAAAGATATTCAAGATTAACTTGGCTTAACAAAAAGAAATGTAACCCTCTCCAGCCATCAAATCCATCTACAGCTGTCCTTATCAATGCACAGTTTTCCTCTAGTATTCCAAATATTACGAAATGTTACGCAACGCCGTCTGCTTCCCGAAGTTCTCTATTCACTCGGTCGTAAAAATATGCAGGCATCGAGCTTTGAAGACATGCGTGGCACCGACAAATTAGGTCATGTTCAGTGAAGATGTATTTAGCTATAACATATAAAATATAGAATTCCCGACATAATGACCAATGAAACTTTATTTTGGTTATCAAATGCTTTTTTCGTGCTCGGATAGCTCTACTGAAGACGAAACCATTTCAACCAGCAAAATCGACCAAGGAAATCGTGAGTTGGAGCGAATGTAAGGTTTTCATCATCATGATTTTCTCATCTAATTATTGACATTTCCCGAAAATTTCCGAAATTTGTATATAGCTAGGAAGGTAGTCCAAAGGTTTATCTCCCTAAAGAACTAAATGAAATTGTGTTATATGTTTGCGCATTTGTTGGACGATGGTTAGAAGTTGTCGATTCATCACCACTTTTCACCCCAAGTACGAGCCGGCAACGCATAAGCCGCCGTGCTCGCTGGCCTGGCCTGTTGGTGGAACGGGAGGACTTAGAGCCACTAGGGAGCTGTATGGTCTCGGAGAGAGATTAAGGGGATTACGGTAGGGGAAACAAAAGACGCGCGGTGCCACGGATGGCTTCAAAGGGGCCTCTTGGACGGGATCTCCATTCATTACAGCTTCCTGGTTTGAGTTTAAAGGTACTATGTCCCTTTTGCAGCCAACCTCAAATTCTGTAGAACTCTGCAGGAATTATGAATATGTCATGTATGTCCTGTCTGTAAAATGTAAACGTTAGCAGTGTCCTCATATTCAAATTATGCAAGGAAACCCGTTTACTTGCTAGACTTCACTGTCAGACACTATTGAGTGACTGACTGGCTTTTTGTCTTCTTTGGTAATAACATACATGAAAAGAGTTGTAAAGGGTACATGAGCATTTGTCTACATCAATAACCCACTTCTTGTGATGGCCAAGATTAAACTGATTGAATCTTTGCGCAGCATAAAACGTATGACCATTCGGTACAATTGTCTGAAAATCAAGACTATTACTTTTGGGCTCTATAGCCCTAAAGTCGATTTGACAACTAATAGTCGTTATTTTCCCACTTGAAGACATTTTCAAGCCCCACCTTTTTTAGGAAAGTTCTAAATTAGTATTATCTTTCAAATGCAGTTGGAATTTAACTTTTTCATTTTTTTGGCCTGCAAATGGGACATAGTACCTTTAAGGGTTGCCGTACAGATGGCATAATTTAGGAGGAAATAATAAATAAAGAGAGAAAGAAGAATCTAATAAAGTATTAAGGCAAGAAAAGAAATCAACATTAAACATTCAAAATTCAAGATCTATTTATAATTTATCTTTGCAAATGGAGAGCTGAAATGTGCTAGTTTTACATCAAAAAAAAAAAAGGATTACAATTTTCTAGGTACTTTGATGCAAATTAAATGAATCCAAAGATCTGTTGAGAGGAAGATGTATGTAATGTACATTGTAGATGCAGGGAGGTGTGATTTTAAACTCACATCTCCCTGGTAGATGCATGTATTTCCTAACAGACAGAGAAAACCACAGAAACATTGATCATGGTTTCATGCTTGTTCATCTTTTTCACATACACTGTAGATCAACCTTTCCTACTACCATTTCCATTACAATAACAAATATTACCTTTATTAAAAAGGCATTGTTTAACAATGTTAAATCTGATATGCATGGCCCTACGCATTATCAGCGTCTGTGATATGGTGTAATAATGAATCCCTAAAGAAATTGCGCTTCAAAATTATCATGAAGTGCCTCAAAACAGCAAATATGTTTGAGTGACTATTTTTTTTTTTTCCCCAATAGAGTATACTGTAATGTTATAAAAACTATTGGGAAAACGGTTTTTGAAATGTCTACTTCCAATCATAAATATCTTGATAATCAGACATGCGATCGGCTTGTAAAAGTCATGGGATTCCTGACTGTCCTAAAGGTTTATAATTATGATTGCAGCACGAGCTAAATCCAAGATTTTCTTTAGAATATGAGGCAAAGATACCCAATACCTGTAAGAACTTAGTACCACCTTCTCACAATTCAGTACTCTACTCACAAAAAGATTGTGAAAAAGCCATTTCTTTGTGGCTCACAATCCCATGAATAACCAAATAAAACTCCCACTTATCCTACTTACATTAATAAATCTGGTCAAAGCTCTTTTTCTCTTCTGAGATATTTGTTATCCTTTTCTTTAAATCTCTTCTCTCTCTTTCATTCTCTCTTCTTCATATAAAGTGTAGTACCTGCATGTATCTGGATCTTTCTCTCTCTCTATCTCTGTGGTGAACATAACTTTTTGAGCCCATTTTCTTCACACAGGCAATTGACACTTGCTTGAGTTGTACTATTCGAAAAGAAGTCAAGAGTAAATTGTCTTGATACAAGCCCTTTGAATCCTCCTACCTTTGAAGGACAATCCTTGACAAACCAATCGAGTGGAAAATGTAAATTCTATAAAATCAATATTCGCGGTCCTTTGAAAAACAACTGTAAAAATCAGTCAACTCTAAGATATCTGTGGAAAAGTAATCGCTGAGACCTTGAATGCAAACAACTCAAGTGTTAAGGCACTATTTGGTAAAGTGTAGTTGCAGTGATACAATATTCCAATCAAAATTGTTTACATGCAATACATACATTAAGGGTGTGTCTTTGGGATCTGAATAGACGGTACATGACCCATTCACACTGTACACAATTTTTTTTTGAAAAACATTGTTTTTTTAACTGCAATTTACTCTACTGGAAAACCTAATAAAAATTTGTTTAAAACTTTTGTTTGCTAAGTTCATTTTTTGGTAGTCGTACACCATCGCGACTTGGAGGCACGATAGCTCAGTCGGTAGAGCAGTGGTCTCGCAATCCGGTGACCCGGGCTCGAAACCAAGGCGATGCACTAGTGCCCTTTGGTAAGGCATTAATCCTCATTACCAGGTCTTTCGGAGAGGACCTAAAGCCGTTGGTCCTCTGGTTGCTTACTAACAAGCATTTATGCTTTCTTAGCAGTCAGGTAAAATAACAACTTCTACAACTTGTTACTGGTATGCGTGCAATAGCACATTGTGCCACTGAATAATGTGGTGGTGGTTATTTTACCTGACTGCTAAGAGAAAGCATAAATGCTTGTAAGTAATGCCATAATGCAAGCGTTACTTGCATTCTTTCTTCACCGTTATTTTCACACTGCAAAACCTGCATAGTTTTGACTGGAGTTTTGAGAAAAAAACACTCCAGAGGTGTTTTTTTTATTCAGATTTTTTGTTGTGTTTATTGGTAGTTGTCTAGCAAGTAGCATCTTCACACAGAACTCCAGAATGTGAGAAAAATGAAAAACGCAGAGTCTTGCTTGATTGCCCCTATATACAGTATGTATATAATAAACCTGTATTTATGGAGCATTTGCCTAATGCAGACTCGAAAAGCATTGTACGAAAACAAGTGATATTCATTTTGCCCGTAGAGTACTCTCAAACCAGATCTTTGAGTACATGAAACTTTTGTAAATTTCAATAGTGGAGATCCATCAAATTGTTTCATGATGCAATTTAAACAAACAATACAGTCTTTTTGCCACTCACCTTATTATTAATGATGGAATAATGGCATAAGCTGTGATGCTTGGCAAACCTGGACTCCACATCTCGATGCAGCGTACTGAGGTCGATGGATGGGAAGATGGAGAAATCCGTCTGCGTCTGAGGATGGACACCCGAGCGACAGTACATGTCACTTCTCCACTGGTCTTGGTCATCCACTGGACAGTCGCAGTTCTCACATCTGACCAGTCCTATTCGAAGGAAAGAGTGGACAAGCATATGAGTCAGAGTCAAAGTTTGAAAGAAATCATACAAAAAATAAGAAAGTTATGGACTTTTGAGAGTTGTAATTACTATCAAATGGAACTTGAAATTGGCTGAATCGGTAATGTCGCTGTGATGTAGTGTCGAACAACTTTCTTATTTGTTCTGACACATTACATTACTAAAATTTCTTCTTTTTTTTTCTTTAAAAAATGTATGACTTGGGAGAGTCTTTCTTGTGTTCTTTGCTCATGTTTTGTAGTCTTAACTCTCAAGTTCAAGTATTATGACAAGAAAACATCCCGCCTATGTTCTCTCATGGATTCGTACTCTGAATATTTTTTAAAAGAGGCCCCCTGCTCCTACTTCACCCATTTCCCCGCCCCCACCCCCAATAAAAAGTGTTTCCAAAGCAATCGTACCTTTTAATCTGTATGGTGAATCAGCTACGTGTCTGCCGGCACTCTTGACCTCAATCTTCAGCCCATCATAAGAGTCATAAAGACGAAACCGTACAATGAAAGTGCCATCATGACGATCAAGTGTCTGTATGTAAATGCGCCCTCTGTTGCCACTGATGGGCTTTATTACGATTTCAAACGCATTCTTGCCCGGTGAATAGGTGAAACTGTGAAACAAAAGAAAATGAAACAAAATACATTAATATACTGAACAAGAGTGCTCTTACCAATAGCCTTATGATCAGGTGTGGCTTAGTATTAAGGTGGAAGCCCATCCTGATATCAAGTAGGTTCTATTAAAAGCAGAAAAATGAGAGAAACAAATTACCGATAGTGAAAGTTTCAGCAATATCCAATACAAAATAGACAAGTTATGAGTTTTTAAGTTGTCATCACACATACACTGTATTAAGTGCAAGCTCCTCTCCAATTTGCTCTGTACGGAAAATTTCATAAATTTACATTTTCTTAGTCATTGGAGACGGAATAGATTTTTGTCAAACAGGGGTAGTACAAAATCATATTTGCAAATGATTGAAATTTTTTTTCAGAGAAAATATAAATGTTGAAGTCTTCTTAGTGATCAAATAGGATGGGACCTCGCAAAATATGTCACCGAGTTGCCACTTTGTGTTTGATTGCTCGCACCTTCAAAAATTCATAGCTTTCTTATTTTATAATAAGTTGTTACTCACAGAACCATTTCTCTGCTTCTTATTAAGAGTTCTTGCAAAGGTGGACTTTGTGAGCTTTCTTATTCTTTTTATGTCACTTTAAAAGAAAGTCATGAGAGAAATGTCCCCTGAAAAAAATGTGTTGGGACAAAACCGTTCATCTTGTGGTTGTGTCTTAACCATTATATACCAGTACTCTCTTTCAAAGTATAATAAGTGCCATGTGGACACAATTAACTCTGAAGTTTGAGGATTTGCCAGCTTGTGGTTGAAACCTCAATCACTGGTTCTTTTGGTTTTGTGTGAATCCTCAGCATTGTTAGTGGATCATTGTTTAAAATAACAAAATCACAGTTCACTGCCTTCAAGTTTAGAACTACAGTGCAGAGAATCATACAGCTATATGAAAAGCATTTACCTTTTTCTAGCCTGATCGTGGTATAAAGAAATGTCTATCACAAAACGTTGTATACAGAAATGCATGTGAGCCTCGTTTAAGAAATCTAGGTCCCACTCTGGTCTCAATGTCGTACTCTATGAATGTCCAGCTGTCAAGTCCATTGACCTCTTCTAAATCAGTTTCTACGTGTATGACATTTCACAGTCTAGCTGTGCTCTCCCTTTGCTTTACGATTATTATTTGTACAATTTCTCTTTACTGGTATACAAGTTTGGTATAAGTACATTGTATCCTTTAGTTTGAACAAATTAAAGGGAAATCCAACCTTGATAGCAAACTACATGTGCTCTAGAGGAATGCAGAAAAAATCAGAAGTAGAATGATGAAAGTTTGAATGAAATCAGACCAAACATATTACTAGAAAGTTTTGCAGTTTTAAAAGTTGTACTGGTATAGTAATGTCTCTGTGATTTAGTGGCAAACAAAGTTCCCATTGGTTCCAACAAAATGGCTAAAATGTAAATTTTTCACAAATGAATGACCCAAGAAGGTTTTTTTCTCTCTCTAAAGAGAATACAATGTAGGTCTGTAATAATAAGCTATCCATAATATATTTTGAGTACCGGTAGTGCCCCAAGGCCAAGGGAAAAGGCATTTATGGGAAAAACAGAAATTAATGAAATTTGTGTACACAGCAAATGGGAAAGTTATCCACAACTGCGTCACGATCCCCTGACCAAACTGCCAATCTGAGATTCGCATCTAGACTTATGATCTCATATAATTTCAAACATTCATAACTTTCTTATTTATTATTTGTCTGATTTATATCAAAAAATTTGCCATTCTGTTATTGTTTATCTTATTTTTCTGCTTTCATACAAATGAACTTTATCAGAAGGGTAGGATTGCCCTTTAATAGCTACTGACAACAGCTCAGTCTGATACAGGTGTTATGATGACTCATTTCATGGCTGGAAGTCATCCAAACTCAATTTCCAGGTTTAAACAGGACAGACAATTCCATGAACCGGTAATAAACATGTTCCCACCTAATAACACGGGCTGTCATTTTTGTCTAGGGCCCCAGATAAGCAAAGTAATCTGATGACAGCATACAACTACCCTGTTGGAATGACAGACAGATTACATCAGACAGGACTATCAAGACTCAAGAGTAATTTTGTCTCTGCAGAGCGAGAAGAGCATTAACCCTGTGTTATTAAAGATACTATGTCCCTTTTGCAGCCAACCTCAAATTCTGTAGAACTTTGCAGGAATTATGAATATGTCATGTATATCCTATCTGTGAAATTTAAATGTTAGCAGTGTCCTTATATTCAAATTATGCAAGGAAACCTGTTTACTTGCTAGATTTCACTGTCAGACACTATTGAGTGACTGACTGGCTTTTTTTCTTCTTTGGTAATTAATGCATACATGTACATAAAGGGTACATGAGCATTGGTCTACATCAATATCTCACTTCTTGTAATGGCCAAAATTAAACTGATTGAATCTTTGTGCAGCATAAAACGTACGATCATTCGGTACAATGGTGTGAAAATCAAGACTATTACTTATTGGCTCTATAGCTCCTAAGTTGATTCGACAACTAATAGTCGTTATTTTCCCACTTAAAGACGTTTTCAAGCCCCCCTTTTTTTAGGGAAGTTCTAAATTAGTATTATCTGTCAAATGCTGTTGGTATTTAACGTCTTCATTTTTAGGGCCTGCAAATGGGACATAGTACCTTTAAGGCCTTCTGGCTCTAAACAGATGATATATGCTAGTCACACTGCTAAAACGTCTCTAAACCAATGGATAATCCAGTGAATCAACAATTTAATTTTGAAACTATAATTATTTGTTTGGGTTCGTCGTTGGACTTGTGTCGATTTCATTGGCATGGCAAGAGTATAAAATGGTTGTGCTATAGTATAGTATACAATATTCACAAATCACAACCTAAGAGTTGGTTCTGTTGAAATTTCAAGGGAAACTGGCTTGACACTTTGGTTGGTTTCGTGCAATATTGCACAAAATAATTTGCACCAATTGACCATTTTCGGAATGTCATCAAATTCAATGCACAAATCTTTGTAACTGCTTCTTTTGAAGTTCTTTACAAATTATTTTATTCACCTTACAAAGTGCATACATTAGTTGTTGCTAGGTATGACAAACAATATGGCTTGTTCTACCTAACAACAGGTAATGTATGCAATTTGCATTCTGACAATTGAAATACACTAACAGGTGAATAAAATAATTTGTAACAAGGTACTTAACACAGATAATGGCTCATCCACAGAAGGATTACAATGTACAGGTACGGTACCTTATTGAACATAATGGCTTTCTAGATTACACATTTCCTGCCTTGATTAGCTCCGTGACAATCCTTTATTGGTATAGATTAATATTGAACTGGAAACTGGAAACGGTTAATGGGCAATCCAACCCTTGTAATCATTTCATTTGTATGAAAGCGGAAAAATAAGAGAAACAGAATGGCGACAGTTTCGTTTCCAAAATGTAAGATTATATTACATCTTGTATTTACCAGTTTTAAATGTACAACATTGGTATATCATGAGACACATATCAAAATTTCCAAATATACAGTACTGTATTATTTATTATTAACATCAGTCAAAGTCAAAGCCCATGAAATCCCAACATATTCTAAGCATCATACAATATTCCAACAACAAAAGAGTCAGAAAATGAATCTAAAATGGGTATATCATGGCACATCATTATTCATGAGGAAACAGATCAAAAGCTTGCAAATATTAATTATTTTTAACATTTTGGGCACTGTTCAAATTCAAAGACCATGAAATCCCAAAATTCTATAGGCATCACACTATTCCAACAACTATGCAAAGAGTATTAGTCGGAAAATAAAGCTGTTGTGTTTCAACACAATCACACTGGTGGCTGGCCAGAGCTGATGATTTGATAGGGCTATATTGCACAGCATCTTAATTTCACAACATCAAGTTTGTATAATTTATCAGCATGCCAGTATCATCATCGTTCTAAGTAGTAATATATATTAAATATTTCTACATACCGGTATACTATGAAGAGTAAAAGAAATAACTCTGCTTACAGTTGTATACTTAACATGTTGTCTTCTAAATACATTCACTGCCGTAGGCTTAAAGGGGAAGTCCACCCTGAAATTAAGTTAGTTTTAATAGGAGTAGAAAAATGAGAGAAACAAGTCAGTGAAAGTTTGAGCAAATTCCGATTAAAAATAAGGAAGTTAGGATTTTTTAAGTTGTGATCAATCAAACACAAATTGGCAACTCTATGACATAAAATGCGAGCTCAACTTCCATTTGCTTAGTACTAAAAAAATCTAAAATTTTCATTTTCCCTCAAGAAAAATTTCAACCATACATGCACCCTAAATATAATTGCAAATATGTTTCTATACTCCCCCCGCAAGGAACAAATATATATTCCGTCATCAATAACGAAGAAAACATGATTTTATGGAATATTATGCACAAAGCAAATGAAGGAGAGCTCGTATAATACGTCACAGAGTTGCCAATTTGTATTTGATTGATCACAACTTCAATAATTCATAACTTTCTTATTTTCATTCAGAATTTGCTCAAACTTTCACTCACCTGATTTTCTTATTATTCTGCCTCTATCGAAACAAACTTATTTTGGGGGTGGACTTTCCCTTTAATACAGGGGCCACCCAGTCCCAGTAGGTAATGGGTTAAGCACTTAAGATATCAAGAACAACTACCGGTACATGGTAAACATTTTGAGTAATTTCCTCTCTGTTGGAATATCAGCATGGACTCCTAAGACGGGTCATTTTTCACAATAAAATTCTTCAAATTTGTTTCCCCCTTGAACTAGAAAGTAGCTATGGTAGCTTACAACGAGCATCACCTATAGGTCCATGTGGTAACCAACTTGTTTTCTAACCAAACATACATGTACATGTACCGTGTGAGTCAAAAAAAAGTTTACACCTAGAAAATTGCTAATTATTTTTAGAATCATCTATGAACAGTATATTATTATACATCTTATGAAAGAGTGTTTTATCCCAAATCATTTGGTACCATTTTTGTGTGGTATGTGTTCACGCTTGGATGAACAGGTGGCATTGTTTGCGAGAGTGCAAAAATCGACTTGCGCCGAAGTGATGCCTTCAGTATGTATTATGTTGGGATTAGCAGAGTGAGAGAATGGATTGAATGTATCAAATGAAATGCATTGCATATGTTTTTTGCAAAGGGCAAAGTCACACACACCCACACACACGCGCACAAATGTTCGTTGATATTTGATATTCGATATTTGATATGTGTGGCATAATTAATTTTGTTAGGGGTGTTATTTGGATCTGCAAAGACCGAATTAATACCTAAATCCCAATTGTTTTATTCAAACATCACATAGGCAACTTTGGCGCAATTCGATTTTTGCACTCTCGGAAACAATGTCTCCTGTTCATCCAAGCGTGAACACATACCACACAAAAATGGTACCAAATAATTTGGGATAAAATACTCTTTCATAAGATATATAACAGTTTAATGTTCATCGATGATTTTTTTAATAATTAGCAATTTTCTAGGTGTAAATTTTTTTTTGACTCACACTGTATAAGCAAGAGCCAGAAATATGTTAAATCTGTATCAAATTATAGGGCTATAGGTTTAAATTCTTCTGGCTCTGAACACACAATACATGATCTTGACACTAACACTGTAAGTTTGAGGCATATCAATTAAAATATCTACCTGTACACCAAGTCATTAACATAATTTCATAGCTAAATTAAAGGACTTAGAACTAATGCCAATCATCTTCAAGGAATATTTTATCTGTTTGGAGCCAGAAGGGTCATAAACTTATACTTTAACACAGAGTGAACGCCCTTCTGGCTCTGAACATTACGTTTCTACAGTTAATGGTTTTCCATTTACCGGAACACAAGTGTCATGATGAGACAGTCAGACATAAAAAAACAGGAAATCTAGAAGCTGTCAATCATGACAGAAATTATCAAACTTGAACATCCTGAAGAAAAAAAGTGTTTAAGTGGTAAACTTTATAAAGTGACAGAGCACATGACTACATGTACATCTGGATGACAAAGTAGTAAGAAGAATGACAGCGATTTGTAAATAACAGACAGTAAGAAACTAAGTGCATATCTTTTTTTTTAAATCTTATTTTGATATTAATTAATTCTGAAGTAAATGTACTATACAACTGTATCTAATTGAATTGCTAAGTTGATATCAATTTTCATTTTTTGTTCTCAAATTCCCTGTACAACATGGTCTAGCTTTAACAGTACCGGTACTGTAAAAGTGTCATACATGTACATGTGCATGTCAAATGTGTACAACTGTACACAAATCCTAAGAGAATACCCAAAATCAACTCAATGTCACTACATGTAGTTCAAACAATTGGAACAGGATGTTTGAAGTGGAACAAGTTGATAAATATTCTATTTAGGCCTGAATATGATTATATTTCTTATTTCTTGAATTGTGGACACTGATTGAAAAGGTCAATTTATAAGAAAAGATCTATCATTTTAACAGAAAAGAATTAAACCAAAACACCGAACAATGAATGATGACCATGGTTTGCCATATCATTTACTCCTAGCCTCATCTGACTGCAAATCTCTGAGATATACAAATTGATCTATAAAAAAGACCATCATTTAGCAAATCAAATGCACTTTTTAATTCAATAAACTGTAAAGAAATAAATTCCTTTCATTTTACAACCTGCCTGTACTTCTAGTTCTTACAAAATGTAAACACTGAAAGTTGCATGAAACAGCACCCCCCCCCCCCCAACAAAAAAACAAAAACAAATATGGTAAAGTTTAATTTAAACAATTCAATAAATAAATGTGCCACATGTACATGTATGGTCTTATACTGTACGTAGCTGCACTACAACTAAAAAATCTATCTGATAATTTTTTTTTTTTATTACCCAAGACGTTTTCCCACAAGCTGCACATACTGTACATGTACATTGTAATCTCAAAAGCTTTCAGGTATTTAAATTGAGGTGACAAGGCAGCAACTTATTCACGAGATGAGAGAAATCAAATGCCAGAGATTATCACTTGTATGAAACATCAAAAGCTCTGAGATTTCAATGGAATCAGTAACTCACCAGGTACACTGTAGCATTAAAGAGGGATAATTCATATGATCTACTTTGTATTCAATTTAAAACAGGAAATAAGAAGTAAGAATGGCAGGTACATTTGTAAAGATGACCTGAATTAGTGCTGTAATATCACGGATATCTCCAATTCCGTTTAACCGCCAGTCAAAACCGGACGGTTTTCGGTTAAACGAATAAAAAATTAAATTAAAAAAAAAAAAAAAAAAAAACGATTTTTTTTTTTTTTTTTTTTTTTTTTTTTTTTTTTTTTTTTTTTTTTTTTTTTTTTTTTTTTTTTTTTTTGTTGTTGACCGACTCTGTCGGCAGCAAGCCAGGACTTTCATTTAACTGCGAGGTGCATTTGAAGGCGCTGATTTGTGCTTGTGAACTTGTCACAAATAATAGTAACAATGTCGTTTTTAGAAGAATGTGTAAGATCATTAATGTAAATAAAAAAACAGTAGAGGACCTAGGATAGAACCTTGTGGCACGCCATGTGTAAAAGTTGGATGAATTTTTATTATAAAGTACATATTGAAGATGACAGACAAATTGGAGTGTTGTTTTAGTTTCGGAGTGGTGAGTCAAAAAACAGATTACTGAGCTGGGAGACATTGCCAGGTGGAGGGGCATAAATCAAAACTTAAAAAAAAAAAAAAAAAAAAAAAAACGATTTTTTTTTTTTTTTTTTTTTTTTTTTTTTTTTTTTTTTTTTTTTCGTTTAACCGAAACCGTCCAATTGAAAACGGAATCCGCCATCGGCGGTCGGATACCGGACGGTTAAACGTTTGGTTACAGCACTAACCTGAATGCATCCTAAAGAGCTTCAAGAGCTTTAAAATGGATTTGAAAAGTCAAGAGATAACACAATGGTCCAAGAGAGGATTATTGTATGGTCTTATATGTACATTGTATTCAATTTTAATGTGAGGGAATTAAAATAAAATAATAAAAGACTTTCTCTCTCAAAGAGTTGCATTAAACCTCTAAAGCTCCTGGGATTTTAACAACAGTTTGAAAGGTATCAGATTACATAATATAATAGCCTTAAAAAGACATCACAATGGTCAATTGATGTACAATCTTTTCTATATAATTGTCCTCTTTTAGAATTTTAAACACCTAAAAAAGAACAAAACAAAACAAAACAAATTGTTTTAGCATACATGTGTTTCACTTTGCACTTCACAATTTTGTATTATATGACACATACATGTACTGTACATGTACATGTACAGTGTACGGTATATTAAGTTTGCCCTTTGCGTCTTCACTTGCCATTCTTTTACACCTACATGTAAATTGTTTCTATTTTTCTGAAGCATTTAAAGCAGTTTCTTCCATTTGAGACAAAACACATACATGTTGGCCAATGAAGTTGTGACAGTTACTGCAGAGTTTCAAATACAACAAAACTACAAAACACAATGCCTCATCATATATTAGCGGCTTTTGGTATAGGCTTAAAGCCTTAACCATGCATATAATTGTTAAATGTTTTCTATAAATATATCAAAAGTTGTCTGCATTTAAAACCTTATTATATAAGGGGGGGGGGGTAATTAAAAAGTAATTAAAGAAATTCTAAAATAAATAATTGAAGTAAATAGGTAAATAAATAAATACTAAACATGTTTTTACTAAATTTGAAAATAAAAATATGGGGGGATTTCATAGGTCAGAAAATGGGTAAATATTGGTTACCACGTAACAGAAGATTGGTTTACTACACAACAAACAACTGGAAGAAATGTTGGTTCAAATCAGCAGTTTGAATGACGGTAGAAGGCTCTTTAGACCTCCATGTATGTGAAGCTGTAGAAACAAAAAGGGGTAAAGATCCTGTGTATGAACTTGCTTTTGTTGCAGATTAAATATTTGTTCAAGGTGGTAGACTTCAAGGAAAATTCTATAGGGGCTCTTCATCAATGAAGAAAGGCTGGAGGGTATTGTGTTGTGTTCTTGAAGTAATTTAGTTTAGGGATCAATAGCTATGTTATATTGGGGTAGTTACTTAAGAGGTCAATAGAGCTGTGTTCTTGAGGTTGTTTAGTTGACTTGAGGGATCAGAAGCTATTTTATTGAGGAAGTTTTGTTAAGGGATCAATAGCCTATGTTCTTGTGGCAATTTAATTGAGGGATCTATAGCTACATGTATATTATTGAGGTAGTTTACATGTAGTTGAGGGGATCAATAGCTTTATTATTGAGGTAGTTCAGTATAAGGGATCTATGTTGAGGTTTCAAACACAGATCCTTCCAGTTAGGAGGCCACTGCTCTACCACTGAGCCATTGTGTCTCCTCACTATAAAGTTTAAGATCATGGTGCTGTCTGAGTTGAAACTATTTCCTAGACCATGATCTTGGTGAGTTATAGGATGGCCAGCCCTGGCCTGGTACATCACATGTATAGTATCACATACAAATTTATTTTATGACTTGTTATATTATCAAAACATTTCCTGATGGTATATTTCCTTCTGTAGGGCATCCTCATCATTAAGCAAAACCAATCATTGACAACATACAATGTGCATGTCTACATAATTTATAACAGACCATACCTATAATGTCTCAAAAAAAGATTCAAGATATTTCATTGGCTAGTTTATGATATAAAAATGAGATGTAAATAATGTAAAAACAGAGCAAAATTAATCGTCGTCATCAACAAAGACAAAGTCAACTGTTACATTCATCAAACAATCATCATTGTGAACATTATTCATTAATGATTAATAATATCGTTAGTAAATTTATTATGCTATCTTATCAAATACATTTTTTATAACTTTATGCCTACTTCCAAGGTATGATATTAAATAGATGTAGTGGTTCAGCCTTAGCCACTACGGCTCTGGCGGCATATGCGCGTAAGTCCCGCATTAGGCGACACCCGCGGTAGTTTCCGCGGGCGTGTTTATTACTGGGAACATCAGATTGAACCTGAGATTGCACGCGACAAGTACATACACTGTTGTTTGCTCGTCTCTTCTGTCTCTTCGGTCTACTAGCGACGTATGTGGAGCTCCACCGGCGACACGACGAGTGCTTCAAGACAGACTTCAAGCTGTATTAGTATACAGCCTATGGTAGGATAAAACCGTATTATAGTCGTTTATATTGCGTAGTTAAGATTTAGGCCCAGTAAGTAAACATCTCCGCTCCGGCACTACAATGGCGTGATCGTTCTTTTCGGACTTGCGCGAGATATTTTTTTTTGTAGCACACGTGTGGGTGACGCCATCTTGTTTTCATTCACTCGTGTACTTAAGGGATTTTCAATTTTGGTAAATTAATTCGTGGGGCCTTGTAAGCTTGTTTATTCCCCGTTTGTAGTTGGTTATTGCTGTAGATTAGTAGTTTAGGGACTCGTAGGGTATTTTTAGTGCTGTATTCCGATTTTTGGGTACTCATTTCCGTGTTTTGGGGATAATTTTTTGTGGTCGCACACATGTCCGTGCCGCCATCTTGAATACGTTCACGTGTGTGTTGAAGGATTTTTTTATTTTTGGAACTTTTTTCGTAGAGCCTTATAAGCTCTTAGTTTTTCATTTCTTGTCTGCTTGGGGTTGTAGGATAGTTTTTTAGGGGCTCGTTGGTATTTTTCCGGCCGTATTTCGATTTTTGGCATCGGTTCCGGTCATTTTTTTGTACTTAAATTTGCCCACTTTTTTCTACTCACTAGACTGGTTGTACAGCCGTTTTTTGTAGTTGTGATCCTCTCGCCAGAGTTTTATACTGTGGAGATAATTCCACGGTGTTCTTTTTCGGTGAGGTATAGGGTCGTTTAAGGAGAACTTAGTAGGCTCTAATTAGACTAGTTTCAGCCCTCTCGCCGAAGTATTATTACCGTGGAGATAATTCCACGGTGTTTTTCGGTGAGGTATACTAATGGGTATAGGGTTGTTTAAGTAGGAGTAGAGTATTAGTAGTGAGTAGGAGTCATTAGTTTCAACCCTCTCGCCGAAGTATTATTACCGTGGAGATAATTCCACGGTGTTTTTCGGTGAGGTATACTATGGGTATAGGGTTGTTTAAGTAGGAATTTTTTAGTAAGAAACTAAGTAAGATTATGAAAGAAACTAAGTAAGTTATTAAGTAGGCAATAGGTCTTTCCTGTAAGAAACTAAGTAAGAAACTAAGTAAGTAAGCGAGTATTTTCCTTTAAGAAACTAAGTAAGTAAGCAAGAAGTATTTTCCTTGAAGGAACTACGTACGTTAGTAAGTAAGCAAGAAGGAAGGATTGGGTAGGTACCTAAGTGGGATTTTGGACTGTCAGTCTTGTTTTGTATATCTGTGGATTTGGGGTTAAATCGTGGGTGGTATTTAATTTCATCTTCATTTCATCATTACTAATATTGTAGACTACGGCCATCTCGCCGAGCATTATACCGTGGAGATAGTTCCGCGGTGTTTTTCGGTGAGGTATGTTGCCGGTTTAAGTGTAGTCCTTTAGTGTTAATTAGTAGGGTTTAGTTTTGGCCCGCTCGCTGAAACTGTTCACCGTGGGGATAATTCCGCGGTGTTTTTCGGTGAGGTTTAGGGTTCAGTATTTTCCTGTCGGGTACTTAGTAAGCTATTAGGAAACTAAGTATTAAGTAAGCGAGAAGGAAGGATTGTTTGTGTATTTAATTTTATCATTTGGCTATTTAATCGTTGCTGATTTACAGCTGGTTATGGCCACAGAGAAGGTTAAGGTGAATTATGGGACTGAAGAGGCCTTACTGGCCGTTGTGGATAGAACTAAGTCCCACAAGATTCTGACGTGGAGGGAGCAGTGTGGGAGCTTAACGGAGGAGTTATTTTTGCAGTGTCCTCGTCTCCATGAAGCTAAGGACCTGTTGCATCTATTTGATTTTGAGCCTTATAGGAAGGCGGATCGGGCTGAGCAGGCACAGGGGGAGGGGGTGGGGACTGAGCTAACCCAGACTGAGCAAACCCAGTCGGTCCCGAGTCCCGAGTCCCGAGCCCCAATTCCGGATCCTGTTCCCTATAAACATACAGTGTACCCCCCGCCTTCGGGTGGAGGCCCAGCTGGGCCTATAGCCGGGTCGGCGGCTGAATCACAAGTTAGGAGCTCGCCGCAACCGGCCGAGCCCTCCCCAGCCGAGCCCTCCGCCGACTACTGGCTTAGGGAAGATAGGACTCTACCTTCCAGGGAACCCCCACAGAGTAATTATGGTTATCCCCCTTCTAGGGGATCCCCTCCTACCAATTCTGGTCCGTTTTCCGGGTTCCCCCCACGTGATAGTTATGTATATCCTTCTTCTAGGGAATCCCCTCCTACCAATTCTGGTCCGTATTCCGGGGTGCCCCCACGTGATAGTTATGTATCTCCCTCTACTTGGGAATCCCCCCCAGGGCCGCAGGGGCGCCGAGATTGGCCCCCTCGTCTGCCAAGGTCGCTTAGTTTCGATGGGAGGACTAGTTGGCATTCCTTTCTCAGGAAATTTACAAGCTATGCTGCGTCGTGCCAGTGGAGTCCGAGGGAGTGTTTGGATGCTCTAGGCTGGTGTCTGGAAGGGTCTGCGTTGGATTGTTTTTCCAATCTTCGGGATATGGGCACTGAGTCGTATTACCCGATGTTGACAGCGATGGGGCGTCGGTTTGGGGCTACCCGATTTCCGGAGGAGGCCATAGCCGAGTTTCGGACGGCTCGCCAACTCCCGGAGGAGTCCCTCCTTGGGTGGTCCGACCGGCTCCAGGCTTTGTTTTGTGAAGCTTTTGGGTCTGACCAAAGGGGTGACGGCACTCAGATGGTATTGCAGCTATGCCAGGGTTGTACGGATAAGGCGGCGGGTTTGACCGCTCTGAATAAACGCCCGAAGTCCGTTGAAGAGGCCCTGGAGGCCATCAGGTGGGCACAACACACTCAGCGTGTTGTGTACGGGAGCGAGCCCCGCCGTTTATATCCAGCTCCTCGGCAGCAGGTGCAGCAGACTTGCCTGTACAATCAGGAGGCAGAGAGTTATGATACAGTTGAGGAGCCGGGAATTTATCGGTATAGGCAACCCTATCGTTCCCCAACAGTTTCCACAGGTCGAGATGTTCCCCGTCCGGCTCCTGTGGAGGACCGGGGGAAGGACATTTATGATACAGTTGAGGAGCCGGGGATTTATCGGCATAGGCAACCCTATCGTTCCCCAACAGTTTCCACAGGTCGAGATGTTCCCCGTCCGGCTCCGGCGGCGGACCGGGGGAATGTCAGCACCCTTCTTGAGGTTCAAGGGAAGGACATAGGCAGTCTGAAGGTGGACATGAGTGGAGTGAAGAAAGAACTCTCCAGTTTGAGGACACGCATGGACAACATGGATAGTATGTTGGCGGAAGTCTTGAAGACTGTTAAGTCTTTGGAGGCTTCTATGCTGTCCCATGCCTGCTCTCTATCTCCCGTGGCTGAAGTTCCGGAAAACCTGGAGGGGTCGGAGAGCGAGGCCGATCTCCGATCTGGAAACCAAGAGGCCTACAATCAGTGAATACTAGTGTAAATAATGTTAGTGACCCGCCTGACTCTTCGGTCGGTCCCTTGGACAAAGTAAATAATGTTAGTGACCCGCCTGACTCTTCGGTTGGTCCCTTGGACAAGGTAAATAATGTTAGTGACCCGCCTGACTCTTCGGTCGGTCCCTTTGTCAAGGTAAATAATGTTAGTGACCCGCCTGACTCTTCGGTCGGTCCCTTTGTCAAGGTAAATAATGTTAGTGACCCGCCTGACTCTTCGGTCGGTCCCTTTGTCCAGGTAGTTAATGTTATTGTCGGGGGGGAGGAGGTACATATGTACTATGGAACGGATTCCAGGGCAGCCTGTATCCAGGGAGTTTGTGTCGCTAGGACGACCGTGGTGCCCCCTTCTAGTGGGAAGCGGGTGAGATGTAGGGTTGTTGGGAGTCCAGGGCTCCAGAGTAAGGACCTTTCCCTTTTCCAGCCCACCCACAGGCTCCCATTTTGGATTCCTTGGATCGTGTTTGATCGGGGAAAATAACATATTTGTCTTAAATATATATTATGGTTCACTATCAAAGCCATTCACAACGGCTCGTCCGCAAGGACATGGTGCCGGTTCCATTTTGGATTCCTCGGATCATGTTTGATCGGGGGAAAGAACATGTTTGTTATATATATTTTAGTTCACTTTTGTTTACAGAATATGATTATGTTTTGGGGGAGTAATTCCTCTGGATCTGCTTGATGGTGTTGTGGGCCTGGGTGCCCTAAATGATATCAGGAACTTGCCGGCAGTGGCTATTGTGCCCCCGGGGGCCGAGTGGCCCAGAGAATGTAATCTTATTTTGTTGAAGTGTTTTCACCTTCTATATCATTTTCCATCTGATTTCAGTGATCTGCTTTTATCATTCTAATACTTCTTATATGCACCGTTTGGACTGCCTGTAGGGAGCCGTTTGGCTCTCATGTGGGACTGCCCAGTTTCTGGACATTGTACCATCCAAACTGCACTTGGGGAATGGGGAGCCATTGGGCTCTTCCCCTTTTCTGCACACTTATTGCCATTCATCGTTTATGTTGATCACTCACTCTCATGCTCGGTCACCTTGGGAATTTAATGTAATGCCCCGGTTAATCCCTTATGCCCGTGCCAAGACGTTTTGCAATTTGTCATTATGTATAACCGGCACGGTAAGGGTTAACTGGTATATTTCTGTTTCTTTATGACTGTAATGCCCCGGTTAATCCCTTACGCCCGTGCCAGGACTGCTATTCTTTGTCATTTACACGTGACACCGGCACGGTAAGGGTTAACTGGTATATTTCTGTTTGTAACCAGAATGGAAACTATTATGGCTATGGGATTGGGTCTCTATACACATGTATTTTTCATAATATTTCCGGTACCAAATTTTGGAATACAGTATATTTTCAGGTATGATAAAGGCGCCCGCCCTCTGGAAAGGCCAAGACTTCACCGGTGCTGGCAGGGAGGGTCCTTGACCCATCCGCCAGCGGGAACGGCGTGACCCCGCACTGCGGTACGGGAGTAGGTTTAAGTTAGTTTTAGTTTAGTTTTAAGTTGGGCTTTAAACTCATTAAGTGGGGAATAATGTAGTGGTTCAGCCTTAGCCACTACGGCTCTGGCGGCATATGCGCGTAAGTCCCGCATTAGGCGACACCCGCGGTAGTTTCCGCGGGCGTGTTTATTACTGGGAACATCAGATTGAACCTGAGATTGCACGCGACAAGTACATACACTGTTGTTTGCTCGTCTCTTCTGTCTCTTCGGTCTACTAGCGACGTATGTGGAGCTCCACCGGCGACACGACGAGTGCTTCAAGACAGACTTCAAGCTGTATTAGTATACAGCCTATGGTAGGATAAAACCGTATTATAGTCGTTTATATTGCGTAGTTAAGATTTAGGCCCAGTAAGTAAACATCTCCGCTCCGGCACTACATAGACATGACCATGATAAATATGTTTAGAATATAATCTAACTAAAACTAAAAAGTAAAAGGGGGAAGGGATGTGTAGGCCTAGGCGCCTATGTAGATATACAGATTACCGTACATGATGATGTATGAACTATGATGCATGGTGTAGCTACTCACTTGTTATTTTCAAAATCAACTGCTTGAATGTAGAAAAACCTCGCAGGAACAACAAAATTTGTTTCCAGTCCAGGTCCGAACACCAAACTTTTGTACGGGCATGCAACACGTTCCCGATCATATCCGGTCACAACATCTTTCACTGCGCAGCACACCAGGATCAAACACATGAACACCACCCCCGCCAGACTTTCGGCTGCAATGCGAACCATTTCTTGTAGTAATATCAGCTGCTTTTAAAAAACGATGTCTCTCAGGATTTTAACCAGTTTTGGTTGAATGTATTCCTTCTTGGGGACTCCAAATAATCAGATAACATTCAGGTATGTTGTCCTGTCCCTACTTAGGTAACAGAGCATTTAAAAATGAAAAATAAAACTGAAATACAGCACGACGATCCGCAATTGATGACAGCTAGGCTACATGCTACACGGCATCGTAGCAGCTGTAGCTGACTATGTGTAAACTAGAGCTGGCGCTATACATGATAAACATCACAGAGATTCTATCACACTCCGGTACAATAAATTATTGATTTAAAAAACGCCCAAACGCAGAGATATTCAGTCATACAGTATTGCCCAGAGGCGGCCCTCCCGGGGGGGGGGGGGGCAGGGGGGCACAGTGCCCCCCACTTTTTCAGATACCCCAAAAGTGCCCCTTTTTACATAGGAAAAGTGCCCCTTTTATTTTGTAAGAAGTGCCCCTTTTACATAGGAAAGGTGCCCCTTCTACTTTGACAAGTGCCCCTTTTACTTTGACAAGTGCCCCTATTACTTAGTAAAAGTGCCCCTTCCCCCTTTTCACCTCTGACGATTGCCCTTTTTATTTTGTACACGTGCCCCTTTTCCTTCGACATGTTCCCATTTTCCTTTGCAATAAGTGTCCATTTTCCATTCTCATAAATCTTGAAATTATCTTGAATAAGTGCCCTTTTTAATCTCTAGTAAGTGCCTCTTTTCAGGTACGAGAAGTGCCCCTTTTCACTTTTAATAAGTGCCCCCTTCACCTCTGATATTTGCCCTATTCAAAACTGAGAGGTGCTTCTTTTACTTTGACAACTTCCCCTTTTTTCCATTTTAAGAAGTTCCCCTTCTCCTTTTAATAACTACCCCTTTTTTAAACTTGGATGAGCACACCTTTCATTTTAACATGTGCCCCTCTTATTTTCTAATAAGTGCCCCTTTTCCTTATGATAAGTGCCCCCATTAAAAAGAGAGAGCTCCTTCCCCTTCTCATAACTACCCCTTTCCCTTTCTAATAAGTGCCCCTTTTCCTTATGATAAGTGCCCCCATTAAAAAGAAAGAGCTCCTTCCCCTTCTCATAACTGCCCCTTTTAAAAATCTGAACGGTGCCCCCTTTTCATTCAACAAATGCAAATTTTCCTTTATTATAAGTGCCCCTTTTGCATTTTCATAAGTGCCCCTTTTCATATCTGGTCAGTGCCCCTTTTCAACTCTGATAATTCCCCTTTTAATAATGATAGGTGCCCTTTTTCCTTTCTAATAAGAGACCTATCCCCTTTTCACCTCTTATAAATGCCCCTATCAAAATCTGATGGGTGCCCCTTTTCCGTCAACAAATGCCTATTTCCCATTTTCGTAAACGCCTCTTTTTCATCACTGGTGAGTGCCTCTTTTCAGGTAAAAAAATGCCTCATTTTCACATCTTATAATTATCCTTTGTACTTTGACACGTGCTCCTTTTCTTTTCTAATAAGTGTCTTATCCCTTTCGATAATTGTCCCCTTTTCATGTAATCGTTAAACGTGCCCCTTTTTCCTTTCTAATAAGAGACCTATCCCCTTTTCACCTCTTATAAATGCCCCTATCAAAATCTGATGGGTGCCCCTTTTCCGTCAACAAATGCCTATTTCCAATTTTCGTAAACGCCTCTTTTTCATCACTGGTGAGTGCCTCTTTTCAGGTAAAAAAATGCCTCATTTTCACCTCTTATAATTATCCTTTGTACTTTGACACGTGCTCCTTTTCTTTTCTAATAAGAGTTAGTGTCTTATCCCTTTCGATAATAATTGTCCCCTTTTCATGTAATCGTTAAACGTGCCCCTTATTTAAAGCGACTAAGAGCAATTTCCCCCAAAGTTCGCTCGCTGCGCTCGCTCACATTTAAAGATGATATAATTATGTTACTTATCAAAGGTCTTTTCAGTTTTCCATTATGAGAATGTGATTATAACCCGATCACCATTGGCTTTTTTTCCTCTTTATAAGATGTAATTTTTCGCTGAAAATCGATGAAAATTCGATGAAAATTTTCTCGCTCGCTTCGCTCGCTCGTAAATGCATATTCAGACATCACACCCAACTGTAAAGTATGAACTTAAGCGATATCTTGTATGATGTATGAAGAGAAACAAATATTAAAATCATCCCTGATAATGTAATCACAATGTAGGGGTATATACCAATGTCTAAACAATTGTATATTTTCGCTTTGAGATTTCCCACTGTAGGTGCCCTTTTTTTCTCCAGTGCCCTTTTTTTGTTGGTGCCCCCCCCCACTTTGGAAGTCGCTCGGCCGCCCCTGGTATTGCCCTACCCTACCCCCACCCCCCCCCCCCCCCTCTCTAAATAAAGTGGTGATAGTGAATGTGTCGAAAATTGTAAGATGTACGATTTTTATTTTTTGTAATGGTAAATCAGGGAACATTTTCCCACCCCGGGCAAAGTAGGGAGAGCTGGCATTAAAAGCTTTTTTCTCTCTCCTTTTTTTTTGTTGGGGGGGGGGGGGGGGTGATGGTGTTAATCATAACAGCATGGATCCTGCTTCTGATAGTTACATATCCATTAAATGATTTCAGTAGGATCCCTTTTATTTTTGCAATTTCATTTTGTGGGTATTAGGCCTAAACACAATGTGTTTACAAGTCTTTACAAAGCCAATCGAAAAACTTTTTGTTTTTTAAATGGTTTTTGTTTTTGTTTGCTTGTTTATAGAGGCCTATAAAGACATATCCTAAAGTAATAAGACATATCCAAAGCTCATATAAGATATTAGACTCTCTGCTTTCTGTTGCGTAAAGTGTTGAGGGGGAGGGGGACAAGCCAGTATTTCGTAAGCACTATAACGCTATATTTACGGGTACTATAATTCCATTCCCCACCATAAAGGCATTGACCTTGCAGTATATACGAACTCTGAATTTCTATAACGACTCCCTTGATTTAAAAAAAAAAAAATGCGAGGTCGCATAGCGACCGTGCTAGCAAAAGAATGTATGCTTTTTAAATATTATTTTACTCCAGTGTGGATCTTTGCATTTCAACATTTTAGATTACACAGGCGAGTCAAAACCATATACGTAGATAATTCTCTGGTATTCCAAAATAATATCAGGGGAGAATATTTTTCATTTTTGAATATAGTGAAAATTTATATGCTAGAGTAATTAAGATCCCCAATATTGTGTCATAGTATTTTTATTAGGGGGGGGGGGGGAGGGAATCTTTTGCAGGGAATCATCCGCCGATCATTACTTGCTTGCAAAAACTTATTCCATGACATGTTTTGACAGAGATATAAGCCTATATAATTATAAAGGGGCTGGTTGGGGATCGGGAGGAAATTACTCTCCCCCCCAGGCGCGGATCCAGGGGGGGGGCCGAGCGGGCCTTGGCCCCCCCCCCCCGCAAAAAAAAAAAAAAAAGAGAGAAGAAAGGAAAAGGGAAAGAGGAGAGAAGGGAAAGAAAGAAGAGGAAAAAAGAAAGAAAAAGGGGAAGAAGGAGATCGGGGGGCCGAAAGGGCCTTGCCTCCCAGGCTGTTGACCCCCCCCCCCCCCCCCCCCCCAATAAAAAAAATAAGAGAGAAGGAAGGAAAGGGAAAGAAATGACATAATTTCCGAGATTTTTCCTCACTTTTTAGTAAATACGTTTGTATGTGTTTGTTGGAGAATGACAAATTACTAAATTTACAGCCAGGCAAGAAATATGATTCTTGAGATTCCTACATGTCAGGCCCGAGGTGGGGCGGGGATTGGGAGCCTCGAGCTCCCTCCCACCCCCCACCCCCCCCCCCCCCCGCCCCCACTTTTTTGAAAAAGTATATTAAAGAGAAACAAAATAGAATGAGAGCAAGAAAGAAAGAATAGTTAACTGCCAGTGTTAAAAATTAATGAGGCATCTAAATATGCTCATCTGACCGTGATTAAATGCCTAAAATCCCTAAGCTCCCGGGGGCTCTGCCCCTGGATTCCACCTAGGACCCTACGGCGGGCCCTTAGATGCTCATCTGACGGTAATTTAATGCCTAAAACCCCTGATTTTTTTGGGGCTCCGCCCCCTGGAAGCCAATCCAAGTAGTGACCTGCCAGTGTCATAAAATAATAAGGTATAAAAAAAAATGCTCATCTGACCTTAATTAAACGCCTAAAACCCCTGAGCCCCCGGGGGCCGGCTCAGCCGCCTCGACCCCACCAGGGGCCCTAAGGCGGGCCCCTGAATGCTTATCTGACCGCAATTTATTGCCTTAAACCCCTGAGCTTGCGGGGTCGGACAAGGTATCAAATGTGTTTATCTGACCGCAGGCGCGTAGCCAGGGGGGGGGGGGCGGTCCCCCCAAATAGGAAGAGGACATAGGAAGAAAAAGGAGCAGACAAAGAACACCTTTGAAAAGGATTAAGAGTATAGAGAACGGGAGGGGAAAAACTAAATTCAGACGAGAATTTTTTTGAGAAGGGTACAACGAATCGTCTTCCTTCTCTAA
Organism: Strongylocentrotus droebachiensis; assembly: GCA_035222895.1. Taxonomy (NCBI): domain Eukaryota; kingdom Metazoa; phylum Echinodermata; class Echinoidea; order Camarodonta; family Strongylocentrotidae; genus Strongylocentrotus; species Strongylocentrotus droebachiensis. The sequence goes on along the minus strand of JAVYIG010000467.1, from coordinate 502,944 downwards.
TAATTTAATGAAACGTCAAAACTTCCGCGTTCGCGGAGGAGGGAGGGGGAAACTCGCCCCTCCCTGCACCGACGCCCCCCCTCCCGCATTACGTCACTGTTGGTCGCCATTACGTACCAATATTTGGTTCGCATAATTTCAAATTTGGGCCCCCCCCCTAAAAAATCCTGGATCCGCGCCTGCTCCCCCCCCCCCCTCCTTCTTATGTAATAAGCTTGTGGTAAAACAATAATTTCTTACATTTAAAAGTCACAACGTAGATTATGTAGCTTTTGTAGTACAAGAGAGATTCTAAACGAAATCAAACATTTAGACGGACTTCTGTAATCATAAAAAGTTTTTATTAAGCTACTGCGTTTACAGCTCATGAAATTTATCCATCATTTAAGTTTGCCTTTGTTAAAGACAATTTTTTCTTTCCACTTTCTCTTTCCACTTTTTTGGTTAAGGAATACTTGGGGGGGGGGGGGTGGGGCTGGGTTGTAGCCTCAACCACCCCCCCCTCCATTACCAGTACACCAGTGACTATAATCGACTTAGGAAAATGATTTGTAGTAGCAGAAACTTTTTTATATTTAAACTCAGCACACCCCCCCCCCCGTTGTACATACATGTTTACATACCGGGGGGGGGGGGGAGTTATAAGGAGCAGAAACTTGTTTATATTTAAACTCAGCACACCCCCACCCAGCCCCCCCCCCCCCTCGTTGTACAGTCATGTTTATACACCGATCAAAATTTAACATTGTATTTATACATTTTACAAATACGTGTAGTAAAGAAAAAAATAACTTTTTTATGTTGGTCTTTCAGAAGTTAGATTAGGAAGTTAGATATAACTCATCAAAGATGAGCAAGCAGCGTATAGAGCCTCCGATAGAGCCACATATTATATTTTGTTGAACAGGGGGCACAAATGAGTTGGGCTGCATATCTGAGGGCACACAAAATCATAGTAGTATATTGGGGTAGATCACAAAATTTACTTTACACACCGGACTTAGGGTGTTTTCAAAAGGAGGGAACACGCATATATGCGTACCCTTAATAACACTGAGTGGGTAGGGGGAGGGGGCGGGGGTAAGTAGAGGGTTTTATGGATTTCTTTTTTCTTCTTTTCTTCTTTTCTGATGAACATGGGCAGGGGATGGCCCTCTGCGGTTCTATGACAACTACCCCCTGCATGGACAATCACCCTGGCCAATTACAATTACCCCTCCCCCCAGGACAATTATCCCCTCGAAAAGTACCCCGGCCCCCCCCCGGAAAATTACTCCCCGAGGAAAACAACCCCCAAGCGAGTACAATTACCCCCGAACAATTACCCCCTATACCTATAGGACAATTAACCCCCGAACAAAATTTGCTTTTATGAAAACCAACTTATTATCAGGGGTAATTTTTGTGGAAATAATTTTCAACAGGGGTGGGGGTAATTTTCCGGGGGGTGATTGTACTCGCTCGGGGGTTGTTGTCCTTGGGAGGTACTATTTTTGGAGGGCCGGGGCGGGGCCGGGGCCTTGATCAGCTATCAGGGGGTAATTGTCCTGATACGCTCTCAATTGTGCCCCTTGTTACGCCTATGTGAACGAGGAAAAGTAAACGCTATCAGATACAAACGTAAAATGATTTCAAGCATGCATGTATGTTTGAAAACTTGTAGTGGTGATGCTGCGTAATTAAGTTTCCGACTCTTTGAGATGATGCAACATTTATTTAGCAAAATGGTGATAAGCTATCATGAAATTTTAAATAATCTTCAAAATCTGTAATGAGCAAATTTGAATATGTGTCGTTGGTGCTCAATCACTTTATTCTGGAAATGTTTTCTTAACATGAAACAAAAGGGGTGGGGTCAAACTTTTTCTGGAAATCGGTTCTTTCGAAATCGCGGTTATCCAATCAACCATACCCTTACGTTACGTCATAACAACAAAAACATGTCGGACAAAAAGGGGCTGAGTATTCCTCGGCGTCTGCCACTTTTACTGGTGGGAGATGCCGTACTATTACCCGGAGCATCTATGAGAATACCTGTTAACAATCCAACAAAGTGAGTGAAATCAGTCAAAATTGCATAAGTAATGAAATATTTGACTATTGAAAGAAACGTGTAAGGTTTGACTTTGAGAAAGCTGGTGTGTACGCATTGAGTGATAGGAAAACCGGACAGATAGTGCGCCCGAGCTCCGGGGTCGAGTTCCATTTGACGGTGTGGTAGCCTAGGTGAACCTACCCAGGCCTAGACAGCAATAACCATCTGATTTGGGTCATTTCTTTAATAAAACTGACATTTGTTGTCTAGTGGAGCCAGACGTAGTCTCAGTGGAACAACCGACGATTAGAGAGACTGAAGTTTTTGGTCTAACCCAGGCCCAGCTCGATCTAACTCCTTTGTTTGAGTGATGTAGATCTAGTGTTCATTTGCAGTGAGAATTATATGTTCGTTGGGTGATCTCAGATTAAACCTTAAAATTGTTGAGGCACTGTTTACAGTATTTAAAACAATATCTTACAAATTGTGACAGAAAATAATTGAATCTTCATTTCTTGGCAGTCTAACTCAAAGTCAAGATTTGCATTCATTTATTATTTATTATTTAATTCAATCAAGATTGATCAATCCATGACTACCAGTCACAGACTGAATTGTACATGTTGTTGTTGGTTATATTTATGGCGCTCAGTCAGATGTGACTATTTGCACCTAGACCCTAGTCTAGTTTTATGTCGTGTCGTGATAGTCGAGTCATCATATAATTCCTGGCTTGGAAACTCTGTGCGTCTGTGCTTCGCTGGTCCACTGCTAGCCTTGCTAGGGGATGTATCATCCCGTCCAATCCTGCTACGTATATTGAGGGAGCTTATCAATCCTGCGGATCTAGGCCACTCAGATACACAGTGTACTGCTAAAGTGCTAAGCATGACGTCACTTGAGTTTCCATGTTTTGGCCGATTTCGTTCTGTCAGGAACGAGCAAAGAAACTGTAAAACAATTAATTTTTTTAAGCAAAACAAAACCAAATAGAACAGAATCATGCACTGGACATACAGACGGATAGACATGACTTACATGTTTCACAGTGCAAGTTAAACACAATTTATATATAAAAATTGAAACAATGAACGAATAACTTGAATAAGGAAACATGTAAAATTGAATGTAAAAGATACATAAAATAGATTAAATTAACAAAGTTACATTCAGCAAAAACAAAACTACATAAGTATATAAAAGATCATTGTTCGAAGCATTTGTTTTGTGTCTTTCGGATGGTGACGTTCAAGGTCGGTCCCCAGACGTAAATAATCATAATCATATCAAAACCCAAGTACACCCACACACACACACATTATCATTGCATACAATTTACCTCACTGCTCTCAATGAAAAATATTGCACAATTTAAAGAAAAGGTAATACAGTAAGTCAAGGAAAAGGAAGAAGTGTGTTTCTGGTAAGGTAAGTACTGTAAGCAAATAAAAGGAATATTGCTGTCGGATATTGAAGAGAGGAAGGAAGAGAGTGGTAGATTTCATTTGAAACAGGAGATTGAAGTACAGAATAGGTAGAAAAGAAAATAGGAGCTTCTGAAATACTTGATGAAGATTTAAGTATACACACATACAGTATTGTAAACAGAGAGATGTTAATAGCAATATCAATTTACAATGAAGAGTCTGGTACATATTAGGGTGTCATAGTATTTTAAGTTTAGATTTGTGTATTGAATGTATGTGTGAGATTAGGCAGAACATTATTCAGGAGTCTCTTATTTCTCCAAGAAAATACTTATAGACCCTTTGTTGAACAAATTCACACAGGTATTGAAAAAGACTTGAAATTGTGCATTATTAACATTTGATGGTTGTGATTTTTCCCACACGTCATGAAAAAACCTCAAGAAAATGCAGAATCCAGATAAACTAAAGAAATATTCTAAAACACTGAACTAGAAGACTTTAAGCTGTTGGAACAAAGTGCGTAGTTTTTGGTCCTCCCATCCTTATTAAATCTTGCAATATAAGTCTGATTGAAAATGCCATAGATTTAGTCATGTACATGTATATCGAGAGTGCCTGTGTGTGCGCGCATACGCTTACATGTAACTGCGCTATTCTAATAATAAAAAACCTGTAATGAACATTAGAGTTTCATTTCTATTCTCGTTATAAGTATGTAAAGCGCTGTGAAACAACAGTTAGTTTGTAAGAGCGCTAATTAATAGAGATCTAGACAAAGGTTACCGGGTATTATAACTTAAGCCTCGGTCACAAATGCCTTTACGAACTGCTACGAACACCGTACGAACGATTTTCAGACAATGGAAATTCGGAAAGACAATGGAAAAACGGAGATTCGTACGAATGCATTGTTCGTACAAACCTTTGTGACCGTAGCTTTAGACGTCAAATCCATCTCTGTGGTTTAAAAATGATTCTGATGTATTTAATTATTTGTTTGTTTATTTTAGTATGAACATGGTGAAGAGTCACATCCTACGTCATAACACCTTGACAAGCACAGTCATTGGAGTGGTACCAAAGAATCCAGAGAAGGAAGTAAGTTTTAACAGTCTAGACTGACTAGGCAGTAGGCATCCTTTAAAGGCCCACTGCACTACTTATAGCTACTTGCGCCCTCTATATAGCAAACAATGCCTAATCAGTGTCCATTGGTCCCCCATGATCCTCCTTTTCTTATGTTAAGTGAGAGCTGATTTAATTAGATAACCACCTGTCGGTGACCTTGCAGGGTGGTCTAATCCCTCCTGTAAACTAGTACAGATGGGCTTTAAGGATTTTTTTTTCCTGATTTTCTTTTTAAATCCAAGATAAATGATATAATTGAACTACAAAGTGCAAGAATTGCTGTTGGTATTACTGACCTGGCTCCTCACAAATGCTACATTAGATAAAAACTTAGGATCCTGTGATTTATTAGAATGTTTTTAATCCTTAATTTTGATGATCATTGATGCCTTTTTTAAATGTCCTCCTACTGTTCAATTCTGACTGGGCTAGGTTATCAAACTGCATTATTATGAAGTTACTCTTTTTGTTTGTTTAGGACAGCCAGTGACATTTTTGAAAACTTATAAAATGTCTATCTAGAATACACATATGTACCACAGAGGTATACTGAAAATTTTATAACTTTAACCATAATTCATTTCTTTAAAAAACTCAGGAGGTCTTGGATAGTATGCACGCTATTGGCACAGCTGGAGTTGTTGTTCAAGTAACTGGCACCAACTGGCCGAGACCAGCTTACACTCTGCTTGTAACTGGTTTGTGCCGGTTCAAAGTGAATCGCCTCCTCCAGGAGGAGCCATATCCAGTGGCTCAGGTGGAGCAGTTGGACAAGCTACCCGGGGATGTTGCTGGTAAGCCAGATATTCAACCAGAGAATGTTGCTGTCATCGTCATCTTTATTATTGCTATTATCATCTTCATAATGATAATCATCATTATCAATGTCGCTATAACAACCATCATCACTACCACCACTATTACCACTACCATCACAACCACTATTACCATTACCACCACTGCTATCATCATCACTTCAAAATCACTACTACCATCACCACCACCACTACCACCACCACTACCACTACCACCATCATCATCACTATCTCCACCATCATAACTGAATTCTCTCATTCCTATAATGTTGATACATGCACCACTTGGTTTTGCATAGGCAATGGTTGAAACACTACCACTATCACCATTAATACCATCACCACTTGCACCCTCAGCATTAATAAAAACATCATCATAGTAATTATGATAATGACCATGTTCCAACTTGAATCACTCGTTGGCTTAGACTATAATCCTGGATCTGATGAAATCAGGCATGTGTTTTTATAATTCTACACATCTACTACAAGCTTAGTACATGTACATGTACATGTAGCTTACAATTCAAAAGTAAAAAAATTGATGACCACAATTGTTAAGTTTGTACACACCATAGAGTGACTGAATGTCACACAATCCTTAAAAGTCTAGGAAATCTTTCTTTAAATCCAAACTACATGTATATTTATATTTTGCTATCAGTCTGCAAGATGCTTGTTTTTGTTATTAAAGGCCACGAGCCAAATCAAACCAAAGTCAGTTGTTCCTTCATTATTTTCATCTTCTCTGGTTGATTTTTTCAGTTTTGGAAGCAGACGCTGAAACACTACCTGTTGCAGATGACTTTCGTGAGCAAGCAACAAGGCTTCTAGAACTCCTAGATATCACCACACCTGTTGTGGCCAAACTCAAGGTATCGTACACAAATTGTTTCATATTCCAAATTCATTAGTAGTAGGTAAATAGTCATTATTCAAATTGGCAGCACTGATTCACCATTCCAATGAAGAATCATGCCAGAGCAAAACAAACAAACTATAACAAGATTTTTAAATTTATCAATTGCCCTTTTCATTGGTAAACAATTATTTTAGAATCTGTTAATGTATCCCACAGGCCATTTGAAGATGTGAATGTTATTGTTTTTGTTCTTGTTGTTGTTGTTTTTCCATGCAAGATTCCTAGTACCAATTAAACAGTATTTATGTAACAAAAAAATATGAGCCCATAGCAGTTTCTTGTAACTCTGACTTGTCAGGTTCTAATAAATGGCATTTGTCAAAGTTGACTGAACTAGAAAACATTATCTTTTGTATCATCTTATCCGAAGTCCAAAGTACTGCTTTCTTGATAGTCACCCTGAGTTTCAATACTTGGATTGTGCACAAAATAGCGTGTTTTAGAACAGTACCTCGTTACAGTAACATGTACAGTATGTCAACATGATGCAATGTAGTGCAGTAAGTGATATGCATGGAGTTTTGCTCATAAAGAATTATTATGAGAGGGTACCATGTATGAAAACGTGAGCAAGTACATGTACACCAACATGTTTCTAGTACAATTACATACCTACTCTGTATCTCAAATTGTATATGAAATTTTAAAATGGATGCTCTACATTTTTTCATTTTTTAAAGGAAACTTTCTTTATTATTTTATGTACATTTTGGCACGATTTGGTTTTAAGTTGTACATGTATACCCATGTATGTTGTGATGCTAAGACAGAGAACGAAATAGGATTCTCACTTTATTTTTGAAGAATCAACTTTATATTTAATTTGATTTTATTGTTTCACATTTCACAAAATAACAATATACATATATTATCAAAGGTCAGCAAGATAAAGCAGAATGACAAAAACAACGATGACAGTAAAGTGAAATATGAGGAACCTATTAAAAAGCAATACTTGTATGATATAGGCTCCCAGACAATATGTGAGGTTATATATTGTATGATGTCTGGAATATATCATGTACATGTATGTACATATCAGGGGTCAAAGATCAGATCTACCAGTGCTGTTAGATTTAGGTGATATTTTTGTTTACATAATAAGTTAACGTACTCCAAGGATATTGTACACAAACATGAGATCGTGAATTCTCTATGGCATGTATTTTTGAATGGTGAATTGCCGTTTGGTCTACACCCAGCCAGTCTACTATGCACATGGTCTAATAATAATTTTGTCTACTTATCATTTGGTCTAATGACAATTTATGCTATTAATCATTTCGTCTAATTTCCACGTAGTCTAATCTCCAATTAGTCTACTACCCATTTGGCCTATTGTTCATTAAGTAGTAGTAGTAGTGGTAAGAGTACTAGTAGTGGTTATTTTACCTGACTGCTAAGAAAGCATAAAGGCTTGTTAGTAAGCAACCAGAGGACCGACGGCTTAAAGTCCACTGTGAGGGACCTGGTATGGAGGATTAATGCCTTACCAAATGGCGCATCGAACCCGGGTCGCCGGATTACAAGACCACTGCTCTACCAACTGAGCTATCTCCAGTCAGTCTGATTATTATTATTTATCATTAAATGATTATTAGTCCATATAGTAGACAAAATGGGCATTAGTAAAACTGGGAATTAGAACAAATGAGCGATAGACCAAATGGGTAGTAGCTACTTATCGGAGACTAGACCAAATGACTTTTAGCCTAAATGGTAAGTATACTAAATGATTATTAGACCGTGTGGATAATAGACCGATTAGGTAGTAGACAATCTGGTTGTAGAATAATGGCTATAAACTGTTTTGAATGAGAAATCTACCGGGGGTACTTTGAAATAGAGATCTACAATTCTTTCAGGTTTTTCTTTTATGTGAATAAATGTAAACTCACATTTTTAGTCTTTGGACTTTTTGACGAGATTGAATAAAACCTAATTTGCAATAATCATGCATACCTTGCTCTGAAAACACTAGGGGTCATACATCTATTGTAGAATACAAAGTAACCGTAACCTTATTTTTATCTGATATCTTGCCTTTTCTGGAAGGTCCACAAGTCATGTATCCAGATTAGTTTAGATGGTGGCTTATAATTTAAATACTTTGACCTGCCAAGGATACTAAATAGATTAGAACTCAACTCACGGACAACAGCTGTAAAATGTTCAAGGATCCAATACATTCAAAGCTCAACTGAAACAGTATAGTATCATTTTCATGTTCACACCCCTCCTGCTTTGGTGTGTATGACATGTGTTGGAGAGTTGAACTGTAAAGTTTGAGAATATCCAGATCGAGATCTAGATGTAGTGTGGTGTAGATTGAATACTGTAACAGTGAAATTTGAAGAGTAAGTTAACCTTTACAGGAGCCGTAATTTGAGTGATTCTACTAAATTGCTACCTTTTTACTTAAAACAATCTCAAAATTTTAAATGGGCTTGTGGATTTTCACCATTGGATATTGTTTTATTAAAATGAACTAAGAGACCTGTCTCATGAACCCGTAGTTGTTAAAAAGTTGTGTGAGGCGCGATGGCTCAGTGGTAAAGCAGTGGTCTTGAACTGGGAGGTCCCTGGTTCGAAACCAATTTGATGTGCTAGTGCCATTTGGTAAGGCATTTATCCTCATAAACAAGTCCTTCGGAGAGGATTTCAAGCCGTCGGTCACCAACCACCCAATCAATCAACCAACCAAGTTGTTTACCTTTAATGGCACCGCATGGATGATGTATCATATTGACATGAATAGAATGATCTGGAGTTATTTTCTGTGACTAATGTGAAACCTCTCTTTCTTATCTTATATTCCAGAGGTTACTAGACAGCCTGCCCATCACAAGACTTCCAGATATATTTGCGTCTATTGTCAAGGCATCCTACAACGAAAAACTGGAGGTAAAATTTACTCATATGAACTAGTGATTGGTTATTTTTTCTAAAGGGGACTTGTAATGGAACATAGATTTAGATGTTGGTATGATAGGCCAAAAGTTTATTAAACATGAACTTTAAGGAGGTAAATGAGAGAGCTGAAAAGCAAAGAAACAAGGCTATATAATTGAATTAATTAGTAGTAAGGGTAGAATCAGAAAGTCATTTCAAACTTTTCTTTAAAAGTCTTTAAAAGCAGAAAAGTGTTAAAGTGAGGAAGAGAAGAAGGGAGAGAGAGAGAGAGAGAGTGAGAGTGTTACAGAGAGAGTCACACAGAGAAAAAGAAGGAGTAAAAAGTGAGTGTGTTATTTCAAGAGATATGGTAAATTAAGCAATTATTTATCACAATCATGTAAGAAACTACAAACATTGATTATGAAAACTTGCATTGACTATAAATGTTGTACTTTTGGTAGAACTTAAAATGTCCAAGCATCAGATTGGAGTCAGGTATGATGCATCATCCTATTCTTCCTATGAAGGTCCTTGATGCAGTTGACCTTGAGAAGCGCTTCCAGAAGACCCTCCCCCTCCTGGCTCGTCAGATAGAGGGCCTGCGTCTCCTCAGGCACGCCAAGCGAGGGAGTGACAACGATAGAATGCCTCACGCATTGAAGGAGGACAAAGAAAATCGCGTCGTCATCTTGAAGAACGGCCCCGGGAGACCGAGGTTTATCGATCGTCATGAAAAGAGTGATGATAACGAGAGTGAGGGAGATGAGATCTCAGAGCTGGATCGAAAGATAAAGTATATCTGCTTGTGTTTTTGTTTGTTCTTTGTGACTTGATATTCTGAGCTAAAAAAAAAAAACTTACGTTGTTGACAACAGCCATTCTCCAATCAAGAAACTTTAAGATAAAAGTAGAATTTCAGTAACAACTTGTGATACAATCAGTTTGCGGTATGAAACTTTACCAAATCATGAAAGTTTCATATACGGTAGGCAAAATTGTCAGTCTTTATAGTATACAGTCAAATAGTTGGAAAACCAAATAGAAACAGAAATCAAAATGGCCTCGATAGACATGTTAGGCTGGATGCTGAATAAAAATGAAAAAAATAATTACCCAGTATTGAACGTTTCAGGTGTAAAGAAATGCAGTGTTTCATACTGTCTTCGTTAATATTGATGATGAACTTTTATTCTATGAGTTCCTGGTTCTTCTAAGGCATGAAATAAGTTTCAAACTTTCAATGTCATCAGCGTTATATTAAGGTGAATGAAAAGATGAGAAGATCAAAGCTGGTATTATCATCAGTTACTCATTCATTTCCATTTATTGTCTTTATAAAAGAAAAGTTCACAATGTTTAAATGAAAGTACAATTATCATAATTGCCCTGTTCTGTGCAGCCTCCAGTCCTGGACATTGCCATATGAATTGTTTCCACAGAACAATTACCAAAGACATATTTATTTTATTCTTTCTTTCTCTGTTTTTTTCAAGGGATGCTAATATGCCCAAGCATGCCCTGAAAGCATGCCAGAAGGAGCTGAAGCGATTGAAGAAGATGCCCAGCGCGATGCCAGAGTATGCCATGACCAGGAACTATCTGGAGCTGATGTCAGAAGTGCCTTGGTCCAAGCAGTCAAAGGATACCCTGGACATCAAGCAAGCAAGGTGGTGATAAGGATTGTACTGGTGGTAGTGGTGGTGGTGTTGGTGGTGGTGGTGGTGGTGGTGTCGGAAGTGCCTTGGTCCAAGCAGTCAAAGGATACTCTGGACATCAAGCAAGCAAGGTGGTGATAAAGATTGTACTGGAGGTAGTGATGGTGGTAGATGTGGTGGTGGTTGTGGTGATGGTGGTGGTGTCAGAAGTGCCTTGGTCTAAGCAGTCAAAGGATACTCTGAACATCAAGCAAGCAAGGTGGTGATAAGGATTGTACTGGAGGTAGCGGTGGTGGTGGATGTGGTGGTGGTGGTGGTGGTTGTGGTTGTGGTGGGGGTGGTGGTGGTGGTGTCGGAAGTGCCTTGGTCCAAGCAGTCTAAGGATACTCTGGACATCAAGCAAGCAAGGTGGTGATAAGGATTGAACTGGTGGTGGTGGTGGTTGTGGTGGCGGTGGTGGTGGTGGTGTCGGAAGTGCCTTGGTCCAAGCAGTCTAAGGATACTCTGGACATCAAGCAAGCAAGGTGGTGATAAGGATTGTACTGGTGGTGGTGGTGGTAGTGGTGGTGATAAGGATTGTACTGGTGGTGGTGGTGGTGGTGGTGTTGGTGGTGATAAGGATTGTACTGGTGGTGGTGGTGGTAGTGGTGGTGATAAGGATTGTACTGGTGGTGGTGGTGGTGGTGGTGCTGGTGATAAGGATTGTACTGGTGGTGGGGGTGCTGTTGGTGGTGGTGATAAGGATTGTACTGGTGGTGGTGGTGGTGGTGATAAGGATTGTACTGGTGGTGGTGGTGGTGGTGATAAGGATTGTACTGGAGGGGGTGTTGGGGGTGCTGGTGGTGGTGGTGATAAGGATTGTACTGGAGGTGGTGGTGATAAGGATTGTACCGGAGGTGGTGGTGGTGGTGATAAGGATTGTACTGGAGGTGGTGGTGATAAGGATTGTACTGGTTGTGGTGGTGGATGATAAGAATACTGGTGATGATGATGACGAGCCTATTGTAATATGTCCAATGCTCAGGTCTCGGATTTTAAAGGTAAATACGTCTACATGTACGTGCACAGTCCAGTATGTATAGAAAGATTGTTCAAAGAAATTCTAATGCCAAAACCTTGTACTGCATTCAGGTCTTCTTGTTGGGTGTTAAGGTTAGTGTGAAAGTGAAACAAGATTGCCCGATTCATATCTATCTCTCATTTTGCATTTTCAATTTCTCATGACTAGGATTGATCTAGATGCCGATCACTATGGCCTAAACAAGCTGAAGAAGAGGGTGATTGAATACCTGGCTGTCCGTCAGCTGAAGAACTCCCTCAAGGGTCCTATCCTGTGTTTCGTCGGTCCGCCGGGTGTAGGCAAGACCAGCCTTGGTAGATCCATTGCTCACACACTGGGGAGGGCTTTCCACAGGTAGGACTGTATGGTGTTTTATGAACTGTGTTTAATCAGGGACGTGATAGAGAAGGACTGGAATCAAGCTGCTCTCCTTTGACCCCATGCTCCAAGCCGCCGAAAAGTTATGCGCTAATCTGCAACTGTTGACCAGGTGTTGAGATAAAAGAGCGCATGAAATTTCTGGATTAAGAATTCCTACATCAGAAAGTGGTATCACAGCAACTGTTCGCTGTCCCTTCCAATGATTTTTCATCCATTGTTGTATGTGTAAAGAGTAGAACAAGCGAACACAAGTTTGTGTAATTTCATCCTTTTTTAAACTTGAAAAAAACAAAAAACACGCGAAAACACGCATTAGCAAACTTAATGTTATTGAAGATTGTAAATCATGGATCAAATAACGGGACATTAAAGCATGCACAAATTAGCGCATCATCCTAAAATATTGAGTTTTTGACAGGATGTAATTTTTCTTTTACCAACTCTGGCACACAAATTAAAGGAAGGACGGAGTTCTAAATTTGAAAATTTGTTTGATGCACTATTCCCAATAAAATCCCCATATAAAGTTTTCGATTTACACTGAAATTTTGCCGGTAATTTAATATTTTGTAATAAATGTAAAACTGGTGCCTGGCTTCCGAAAGTCCCCGCAGTGGAAGCGCGGTTCGGAGCATGGAACTTCAAAGCCAAGTGGAATGTTGCAAATCCCATTGTTACGCTTTAGAACTCAAGAATGCGTTTGAATAAATTACAAGAGTTTCGCCTCCTTTTCTTTCACCTCCCTGGTTTAATGCAGAACCTGTTATAAATGGTTTCATTGTCATTTGGCATGGACTCTTCACATATAAGTTTAATTGTATCTATTTCATAGAGGTATTGGTATGCCAAATCAATATAATTTTAAATAAAAATTTGATTAAAAAAAAAAAAATTAATTTATACATTTTCTTTTATACCAGATAAACAAACCAAGAGTTGATAAAAAATAATTATAGTCAGTGCTATTTATCTTCCTTCTTATGTCAAATTGATATAGACAACAGAGAAAAAGTATTGAACAAATTTGTTTTTCCTATCTCTACACAATATTCAGTGTCTACATATTGTAGTATTTATTCTCAACTCAAGTGCGGGGAGATTGTATATGAACTAGTTTGCATGCATCATTTGTATACTATCACCCTTCAGTAAACTTTAAATCCATTGACTGCTGAATGGTCTCATTCCCATAGGATCTTATACAGGAGCCACCCAATTCCTGTAGTCGGTGGGTTAACATTATTCAGGCCTGATAATAACCCGATTTAAATCAGTTTCCCAATTATTTATTTTTTTCCCTGATTTTTTTTTTCTTCCCGATTTCTCCCCTATATTCCCAATTTTTTCAGGATTTTTTCCTATTTTTCCCAATTTTCTCACTCAAAATGGGGGGAATGTTATTAGATGCCATCTTTTTCTTCCCGCAAATTCTTCTCTTTTGTTTTTACTCAAGGGGCGGGTGGTTGAGGAAACCACCCGCCCCCTTTTTTTTAGTGCTCACTATCACCCCTGGTTATTGTGATATCACTGAACTTTCTTTACAATTGGTCTTGTGTTATCAGGATTTCCCTGGGTGGCTGTTGCGACCAGTCGGACATCAGAGGTCACAGACGAACCTACATCGGATCCATGCCAGGCAGGATCATCCATGGACTCAAGAATGTTGGAGTCAACAATCCTGTCTTCCTCCTTGATGAGATCGATAAACTGGTACGATTATTGACCATTGCAGTCATGATGGTGGTGGAGGTGGTGGGGGAAGGTTTGATGTTAATGGTGATGATGGTATTGCTGCTGATGATAATGGTGACAGTCAGGTCTGGTAGTACAGTGACTGGGCAAGGTGTTTTTGTCTTTGGTAATTATTTACATCGCTGTAGCTGAGTGGTCAGGAGTTGATTCTCAAGAAGGTCCTTCCTTTGCTACCCTGGGGTCCAGAGTGGCAGGTGTAGATGTAGTACCTTGCCTAGGTGTCATAGTCGAGTGTTTGAAGGTCCTGCGTTCAATCCCGACACAGCACTAATGTCCTTTGGCAAAGCATTAAATCTACATTTGTTCAAAATTTGTCCACATTATAACATTTTTCTACAAATGAATATACATTACTATATAACTATATTACAATACAAACACTAAATAAATACATTCATGTGAGAAAAAATTAAATCATACTAATGTAGTTGTGTGTGAAATACAGATTACTAAGTGTTGACGTGATTTGCATTAAAAAAAAGGTTCCCTACAAAGGTCCAATGTGTGATATTCAATGATTAACTATTTTTATTTTTGTGTGTTTTTTGTTATGTAGGGAAAGAGTCTTCAAGGAGACCCAGCCTCAGCCCTCCTGGAAGTCTTGGACCCAGAACAGAACAATGCCTTCACCGATCAGTATCCTTTCCATCAGGCCTGATAATTACCTGCTTTAAATCGGTTTCCTGATTTTTTTTTTCTCCAGATTTTATCCCTTTTTTCCAGATTTTTCCTTATTTTCTCAATTTTTCCACATTTCCCCCCAATTTTCTTACTCAAAAGGGTTGAAATCTTGTTAGATGCCATTTTTTTCCCCACGAATCCTCTTTTTTTTTTTTTTTTACTCAAGGGGGGCGTGGTTGAGGGATTTACTGTTGATTTATGATGTCATGAGAGGAATGCTTGTAGGAGTGACACACATCCCAGTTAGGGATTAATAAGGGGGAGGGGCGGTCTGTTGGGATTATAGATATACAGAGCTGCCAACCGTTACGAAAAATTCGTATTTGTTACGAAAATCCGAAGGGAATACGAAAATACGAAAATGCCTTCCAAAAGTCCGAATTCATGAGAAATATCGTCTGCTAACTTTAGCATGTAGTAATTCAACTATGTTCGCTGCTACCGAATTCTACGTAAAAGCAAACAAAATAAGGAGCAGCGAAAGATTGGCTCAGCAGTGCGCATACCTTGCAGCTGCATGCGATATGACTAACGGGACTTCACTGCGGACCAGCCCGGCGGTCCCGGCGCCGCTATGTGTGAGCGGCCGCCGGAGTTGAAGATAGTCGAGTCGCGCAGTGGAACATCGAACGACCATTTCGGCGTAACCAATGCGTGGATATTGACACAGAATGGCGGGAAATCAGCAAAAGAAGACCAAGAAATGTTTACAGAAGTACTATAAGACCGAATCCAGTATCCAGTACCTGTGTATTCGGAAGTCTGAAAGAGAAATTCATCTTGCATTTTGCAGCTGCATGCGATATGCCTACTGGGATTTCACTGCAGACTAGGCCGCCCGTCCCGGCCGCGCGATGTGTGAGCGGACGCTGGAGTTGAAGATAGTCGAGTCGCGAGGTGGAACATCGAAGGACGATTCTAAGTTTCAAACAATGCGTGGATATTGACACGGAATAGCGAAATCAGCAAAAGAAGACCAAGAAATGGTCTCAGAAGTACTATAAGACCGAATACAGTATCCAGTAGACCTGCTGTAGATCTATTTTTTTGAAGTCTGAAAGAGGTATTCATCATGCATAGACCTAGATCTATGCATTTTGTACTAGATCTATGTTATTAATTTTTTTAATGGGAATTATTTAACTAAATACACATGTAAAATGCTCCAAAATAAGGCTCATATTGCACCTGAGAGCATCTAGAACCCCAGAGCTTCCAGGGCCCTAAGGCGGGCCCTGGACCCCGGCCACATAGTCGGGCGCTCCGCGCTCGAGATGTGCGCTGTGCGCACATTATTTGGTGTCATTTTCAAATCCTCCCTATTTCTGATTTCCAAAAGTTGGCATCTCTGGTGTTGGTATGTCTGATTTTTTCCACAGTTTGCAACAGTATTTATCCTCTTTCTTTCTTCAGGGTTAATTTTTGTTGTGTTATTTGGTGTGTATCAGTAAAATATGGTCTTTACGGTATGCATTTGCGCTGCGTTACGACATCAATAGGTTTTTAATAGGTGAAAAGAAGGCCGGTTGAAAAATACTAATTTTGATGGTAAAATACTAATTTTGGAGGTGCTGAGTACTAATTTGTACTTCCAAAGGTTGGCAGCTCTGGATATAGTCTATAGTTACAAACTGACACAGAATAATACCAGATGTCTTGATTCAAGGATAAGTCAAACCTGTCTATAGCGCCCGCCCAAGGGAAACACAAAAAGTGGTCTTTGTAGACAGGTTCCTTTAGTGCATGTTTCAGTTTCAGTTTCAGTTTCAAGTTTTATTTCTGCATTTTCCATAAACAATAACAAAAATAACAATGAATACATTGTAGCAATATAATGATAAGTAATACAAGTAGTAATTCACAAATAAATAAATATAAATAATCAATAGTACAATTAATCGTATTTGAAAAGAAAGAAAAGGGGGAGAATGCAGAAGACCGATATCGTAAGCAGAGCTTGAAATGATACCGGCCCTACAAAAGGAGGAGAGGAGACAGGAAGAAAGATTGGGTGAAGAGAGTGCTGTGCAAAGTGAAGGGTGCACTGCGCGAGCTCCTCAATCTATCAAATAATTTCCTTTTTATATACAAATAAACAATGAATATTTATATTAAAACAAAGTACATGTAGTATAATATGACCAGAATCTAATGTTTCATTGAGAAACCATTTTCAAGGGAAACAAAAAATGTGTCTTTGTAGACAGGCGGTCACTAAAGCAGGTTTGACTGTATTTGCACTCACCAGCTGTGAAATGTTCAGACCCTTTAAAGTCATTCATGGACATTATTGATCAATGAAGTCTACTTCAGTTCAGAGACTGGCAGAAATCATTGTGGGAAATGAAAATTAAGTTTTGCTAGGACCTTAGTGCAGAGTTACCTTTCATGTGTGAAGGAAAGTAGCAAAGTAAGGGGCTGAAAAAAAGGTCACCAGGGGGGCGGTTTCATGAAACAATTAGTCAGTGGTTTTCACCGACTAATATCATTTTCACCGACAATTTAGTCAGCACTGACTAAATGTGACCAATCACATTATGGGAAATATCGGTGACAATAGAATTGTCGGTGAAAATGATATTAGTCGGTGAAAACCACAGACTAATTGTTTCATGAAACGCCCCCCTGATTGGTAGATCAGTGGTTGAAAACTCCTTTTTACACAATCAACATGAAATTCAGGGGGCTGTTGTTAGTGACCCGCGGGAAAGCAATTGAAATTTGGAATTTTCTGCAGAAGGGCATCTTAGCGTATGTTGATATGTCAGTGTTGAACCTTAATACTTTGTCACCAGCTACCTGAATGTTCAGTTTGATCTGTCTCAAGTGCTCTTTATTGCCACTGCGAACTCCTTGCAAACCATCCCACCGGCTCTCAAGGATAGGATGGAAGTCATTCAGGTACGTGTGTCTCTGCATATAGATCAATTCAAGGCCAGTCTGAAATCTTTCATTGCCAACTTTAAAGGCATCGTTTAACAATGTTAAATCTGAGATGCACGGCCCTACATGTTATCAGTGTCTGTCATATGGTGTAATAATCAAGCCCTACAAAAATTGTGAAATTTTGAATTCCAATCATGAATATCTTGATAATCAGACAGGTGATAAGGTTGACAAGGACTGACCTAAGGTTTGTAATTATGATTGCAGCATGAGCTAAATCAAGGATTTTATTTAGAATCTGAGCCAAAGATACCCAATCACTTTAAGAATGCTACTGCTGTTTTGGCTCTGTAATACTTAGTTTTGTCGGCCCTTTGGTATGGATTTCTTATGATGAAGGTTAACTTTTGGTCATTGAAACATTGGTATTTGATGTATTTCGAATCCCTTATCAGGTGCCCGGTTACACGCAAGAAGAGAAGTTCCACATTGCCAAAGATCATCTTATTCCTAAGCAGTTGAAGGAGCATGGACTCACTTATGAACAACTGCAGTTTGCTGAGGATGCCATCAAATACATCAGTAAGACATCTTTATTTCTTTCCATGTTATTTCGAGCGTAATAAGTCTGGCCTTAGTTCTTTGTGGGGCAGATTTAAAAAGAAAGACCTACTACATGATGTATGCCAGTCAAAGCGTGATTGTAGAAAATTACAGAAATAAGAAATGTTTTAAAAATGATTTACCTTCAGGGTCAGGAAATGTGTACTCCTTGCAAGCAAAAATTCTGTTCAGGTTTTCAAAGGCCGTCTGTACTAGTTGGGCCAGAAGAGATTAGACCACACAGCGAGGTCACTGAAAGGTGGCTCTCTCATCAACTCAGCTCTCAATTAACATAAGAAAAAGAGGATCATGGGGGACCAACAGGCACGAATTGGGGAAGTTTTCCTATATAGAGGGAGCAAGTAGCTACAAGTAGTACAGTGGGGCTTTAAAGGTACTTCCTCTTTGCCATTATTTATTCCAGTCTCCAAGTTCACCAGAGAAGCAGGAGTCCGCCAGCTGGAGCGCAAGTTTGGCGCGGTCTGTCGTGCGGTAGCTGTACGGGTCGCGGAAACGCAGATGAGCAAACGCAAGCCCTCCACTGGCCCTTCTTCAGAGGAGGACGCCCCCATGGCCCCGAGGGGGGACAGGGAGACGAAGGAAGAAGTGAAGACGGAACTGACCGATGAGACTTCTTTGGAGCTGACAACAGAGGCCGCCATTGCCCATCCTCCTGAGATGCCCATTGTCATTGATGTTCTGGCAGTGCAGGATATACTTGGAGTAAGTCTTGGGCTGGACAGACCAGTTTGATGATTTCACATACTGCAGGACTTTACAGTCGGACCACAGTTCTGGAAATTGTTGTGAATGTAATTTTACATTTGAATGTACATTTAGATTTTTTCTTCTGTGCACTTGTGTTTCATTAATTAGTTTTACCTTGTGTGATGTCTTCATCAACTGTCTGAGCACTGATAATTTTTTTGTGACAGAGGCTATATTTCGACACTTCTTATTCAAGATGACTTGACCCAAGTTGAAAACCTGAAATCAATGTGTGCAGAATATTTTTTATTATCTAGACAAGCAAAATGACTGTCTGACTGATGTTTAATAATAATCTGTATATTGGTGTATTTTTTCTGTCCACTAGACTGCTATCTACGAAAGTGAAACAAGCGAGAGACTATCACAGCCGGGAGTTGCAGTAGGTAATTATATTTCCTTTTTTTAATGACTCCCGATGGTTAATCTTAATCTCTTACCTGTCCTGTTATGCTTGGAGGGGTGTTGGTATACCTACCTCTGTTCAGGAGATGTCTTCATAGTCATATCAAAGGATATACATACTGTATAAGAATATACAAATCAAAGGCTTCAATAGACATGTTTACTAACATATTTAAATGCATGGACCAAGGGCATATCTAGGGGGTGTTTTGGGTGTTCAAACATCCCCCCCCCCCTTGGCAAACAGGGGGTGTTTTAGGTGTTCAAACCACCCCCCCCCCCCTTGACAAAAGGGGTGTGTTTTAGAAGTTTAAAGACACCCTTTATCTGTGCTTCAGCTGTTTACAACAGGGGAAAAACAGGTTTAAAAAAAAGATGGTAATATTGTTTTTTTCTTCCCCAGTTGGATGTTGAGAAGGAAAAAAAAAGAGTGTTCACTGGCTGATTTGCCTATAAATATTCTCTCACGAATTGGGCAAAAAAACACCCCGCCCCCTTAAAAAAATCCTGGCTACGCCCTTGGTATTGAAGTTCTCTCTTGGGGACCTAGTGACATCTTATTTCATTAACCTGCTATTAATGAATGAACTACAATACTTGGAATCCAGTCTGCACAAGTTACTCTTTGCTCTGTCGGACAAGCATTGACATACTTTCGAGATGTCAAGAACAACCTCTGTTTAAAATGTATGAATACTATTTGAATATGTTTGTCAACCGGTCAATTAGTAATGACTTTGTCCGTTTCCCCTATGTAGGAATGGCTTGGACACCCATGGGAGGAGAGATCATGTACGTTGAGGCCACTAAGATGGAAGGCGATGGAGAACTGACTCTTACCGGTCAGCTGGGGGATGTCATGAGAGAGTCTGCTCAGTTAGCCCTCAACTGGGTGCGCAGCAACGCCTCAAAGGTAGCAAGCAACGTCACTGGTTCATTGGTAGCCTATAATCTAGGCGGAGTGCCGAGCTTTTTTCTTTGCTGCTAGACTAACCTTAAGCAGAACGTCTGATACAGCGAGACTACGAACCGTGAGCCGCGAAGTGGCTCACCGCCTATAATCACTGGTCTATTCATGAGGTTTTTTCGTACGAAAAACTGCCACGGATTCATGGTCGATAATAAAAAAAAAACGTTTTTAGTCTCGCCGTATCAGACGTTCTGCTTAAGGTTAGTCTAGCAGCAAAGAAAAAAGGTCGGCACTCCGCCTAGATTATAGGCTAGTTCATTGGTGGATTTTTCATTTAATTCAATTGATTTATTTTCACGTCAAGATAAAAACAATATCATATAATATTCAAAATACAGACATTTATATGTGATATCTAGGGTTTGCAGCAACGCCTCGTAGGTAGCAAGCAACGTCACTGGTTCATTGGTGGATTTTTCATTTCATATATTTATTTTCACGTCAAGATAAAAATAATATATAACATTAAAAATACAGACATACATAATGAGTGGGAGGATCGTAAGCACATAAATGGCTTGTTAAAAAAAATCCTCACAAAATATACAGAATAATAATAACTTTGGTACATAATTTACGTGTAATCAAAATTGCAAAAAAGGGAAGATAAAGAAAATGAGAAAAGAGGAAGGAACCATTGCATTGAATTGAATAAAGCCTTGTTGTAAAGGGATGTCTTAAAGGGATAGTCCACCCCAGGATTTTCTTTAGCTGACGATATAGACCTAATAATACCATGAAGAATGATACAAGTCTCATTAAAATCCATGATCACATAACGAAGATATATCAACTTTTTTATCGAAAATCAGCCGCCCCCCAAATGCAAATGCGTTACATGGGCATGAAACGATTGTGACGTATGTTGCGAGCTGCCTTCTTATTTCGGAGACATTCACTTTCGCTTTCACTTTCATTCATGATTCGTCGTGTCAGTGTGATAACAGTGTACCGCGAGCGAAAGTGAATGTCTGCGAAATAAGAAGGCAGCTCGCAACATACGTCACAATTTCGATACTATCGGTTATTTTTTGGCGATCGTTTTTTGCCCATGTAACGCATTTGCATTTGGGGGGCGGCTGATTTTCGATAAAAAAGTCGATATATCTTCGTTATGTGATCATGGATTTTAATGAGACTTGTATCATTTTTAATGGTATTATTAGGTCTATATCGTCAGCTAAAAAAAATCCTGGGGTGGACTTTCCCTTTAACAAAACTTTTTGGTTAATGCGAGGGCTTGTGATTTAAAGTACAGGTATAATGATCTTTTTTTGTTTGTTATAATGTACATATAGTGCCTATATAAACTAAAGTAAGGTTTACGATTCACCCAAAATGTATTGTTTCCAGCCCCATTTCTATTTATTCACCTACGTCATCCTCAAATACTTTGTGTACAATAAAATAAAATTCAGATTCCAGCCCCATTTCTATTTATTCACCTATGTCATCCTCAAATACTTTGTGTAGCTGAATTTTATTTTATTGTTTGAAATCCTTGGAAATCTTCAAGGCTGAGGGACAGTACTTCTAAGCCCATAAATAGCAATGTAATGTACTATTGTAGGAATAATTTCCAGTGATTTCTATTTGTTCATCTTTTTCGTGCTTACTACTAGCTGGCCATTGATAGCAAGCCTGTTGTAGATCTGATGGAGGGGACTGATGTTCACATCCATTTCCCAGCTGGAGCTGTAGGCAAGGATGGGCCATCTGCAGGAGTGACCGTAGTAACAGTACTCGTCTCCTTGTTCAGGTACGAGAATCATTCAAGGGATCTGCTAACTTTGTCTTAGATCCTTTAAAAAAATCCTTGATTTAGCTCATGCTGCAATGATAATTATAAACCTTTAGGTCAGTCAGGAACCCCATGACTTTTACAAGCTGATCGCCTGTCTGGTTATCAAGATATTTATGATTGAAAATCAAAATCAAATTTTGCGTTTGCCTAACAGTTTTCATAGCACTACGAGTATGGTAAAACCGGTCACTCAAAGGTTCTTACTTTTTTGAGGCACTTCTTGATCATTTTGAAGCGCAATTTTTATGGCTTCAATATTACACCTTATCAAAGACACTGATAACATATAGGGCCGTGCATCTCAGATTTAACATTGTTAAACGATCCCTTTAAAGGGAGAGAATAGTCAGTTTCACGTGCAGTAGGTCATAATTCGCTGACACCAGACTTGGTGGAAATACCATTTATGGGTGTACAAGTCCCGCACACAGCACACCTATGGTCCCATCAAAAGATAGTCTCTCCGAGCGTCTTCAGGAAATGTAAGATAATGGCTTTTCCATATGGGAAAATACAGAGCAATACATAAGGCCTGTTGGTCATAAAACTGAAGGCTTATCCTGGTGACTGACAGCACCTGAATGGTGTCTAATTCCTGATGAGAGTCTCTTACTCTGTCTTTAAGATTATGGTGATGACAGTGGTGGTTATCTTGGTGGTAGTTTCATTGGAGTTGCTTGTGGTGTTGATGGTGACAACAGTGATAATGGTTGTGGTATGGTGTGGTGTGGTTGGTAGTGTTAAAGATAACTGATTATATTGATAACAAATATGCCTCTGTCTGTGGGAATGGAGTGATAGTAAATGGTTGTTATGCTTATTTCATCTTATCAATGGTGATCACGATAGTGATTACTTGAATAGAGAGTGGATAGTGTTCAAATGATAATAAAAGTATTGGATAATGGAAAAGTTTGATAAAATGAAATGAAAGATTTTGTTAATGAATCTGACCAAGGATGCTTCAAAATTAGAGAGGGGGAAATGGAGGATTCTATTAAATGATTATGACCATTCCAGACTGACAAATAACCAGGTGGCTTTTGATATGTTTATTCTCATTTTCTCAGTGGACGTTGTGTGAGATCAGACACAGCCATGACTGGAGAGATAACTCTGAGGGGACTTGTCTTACCTGTAAGTTTATTTGTGTGTCATTTGAATAAAGTGAATTCACAGTCCACAGCGCCATCTAGCGACACCAGAGTTTAGTTGATTTCACATGATGCATTATGGGAAAAAGTCCACAAAAATATCGGCCGTGGCATCGTTATCATCTAGATAAGAATATTTAATGAGATTTTTTGGTGAGGACGGTTTGAATACCTTCTCCGGGGTAAAATTATGATTTTGTGATTCCCCAAATATCAGTTTTACTGACCCTCCTCACTTTTTTGGGGTCCTTAAAGTGACCGAAATGACCATTATTATTGATTTTTTACAAAGTCAGGCTAAATTTTCAGTCAGAATTGATTGATGGGTGGGTTTTGACAACCAAATTCAATAAAAATATGTGTGCTGATATCAAAACAATCATCTCATTGAATGAATTTTACGCAGTTCGGTCCACAATGGTCATTTTGATAGATGGCTAGCGTTTTGCTGTAGCAATATTGCACACTGATTCTCCATTGATGAAATGATGTATTATACAGAAGAATAGCAATATGCTAAGGATATTGAACTCGATCAAAGAAGTAGAATCAAGTACATTATTTTATTCCTAGGGAAAAGAGGCTTGTATGCATAATAATTAACAATATTGTTGTACAAGCTAAACTTTATGAGTGTTATAACTTCCTCCTTTCAGGTTGGTGGTATCAAGTCCAAGGTATTAGCTGCTCATAGAGCTGGTATCAAACACATCATCTTGCCCAAGCGATGTGAGAAAGACCTGGAAGAGATACCCCAGAACATTAGGGTAAGTCCTTTCTCATATTCACGAGGTCTGGAAATGAAAAATCTAACCAAAGCCATCATGCAATCCAAGAACCTTACACTGAATTTTGAAAGCATGAAGTGAATAAAACTTGCAAAAGGAAAAAGAAAAGAAGAAAAAATAGCTTGGAATTTTGATTTAAAAAAAAAAACGTAGCAGTATTAACCTTTAGGTCTTCAATCCTGCCTTTGATGGCATTGCTTTGAAAAGACCACAATGTAGATTTAACCATTGCTGACGGGAACTGTAATAATGTGGGAATGGGAGAATTCAGTCATCAATGGAATTAAAGGAGCCAGTTTTAACTACCACTTGTGATACTTTCTGGTTCTGATTGACAACTATAACCTTATCTTATCTTTTATCTGTCTTTTCTACAATATCTTGTAGCTGAATGTTGCATTCGTTGACAAGATATGATATGCAGTTACAATTGTTATTGTTGTTGCTGATGTTAATAGTTCAGTGCGATTCATTAAAGTTACCAAATATGTTAATTAAAGAAGAATTTCTTCTTCCTCTTGTTTGACAGAATGAACTGAAGTTCACTCTAGCTACCAGACTGGAAGACGTCCTACAGAATGCCTTTGTTGGGGGATTCCCCACCATAGAATCAGCTCGGGATGACATCATCCCCAGCAAGTTATGATGAGCTAGGGTATTCCCCATTCTGGGGTCACCTATGGTTGACATCATTCCTAATAAGTTATGACGACACCCAACGATAAGCTTCCTGGCAGACGTAATCATCAGTACTCATTTCAGTCAGATTAATGAAGAAATGCAGGACTGAGGAAGGGAAGGAGTTGATATCAATTGCAACTTATTTACGATTGATATCAATCGCATCTATGTACATAAGAGATAGGAGTCTGCAAACTTGCGATTGATTGGAGGACTTGCGATTGATTTAAATCAATCGCAACTCTTTGTAAGACGGGGCCCAGGACTCAAGATTTAGACTTTATTTCACATCTCTTAAATATAACAAAGAAGAAGATGAAGAAGGTGGAAAGAAAAACAGTTAATGACCGTTCCATCTGCCCTGTTGGTATCACTGTCTCTGTATATTCATCATTTCAATTCTTTTATTCATTAACATTTTGTATTGTATTTCCATATGCCATTATTTCATGCATGCAATTCATCATTGTAAGAAAATATTTTAAAAAGTTAAAACTATTCAATAGATTCAAGAGATTGTGTTTGGGGAGTTACTAGTCAGAGACATTATTGCATAAACTCATCTCAGATGAAGAGATGGGTGATAACGAAATGCTTTGCTTCATTCTCAGGATAACTTCTGCCGTACAAGAACATGTTGTTGAATCTGTTTCATTTTTATACATTGAGGGAGAATTTTTGATATCCATTGTCTTCCATGATGGTGCCCTCCACTTTCACTCGATTAATATTCCGTCTTTTCAGAGCCAAAAGGGCTTTTACGCCATTTTGAAGTATATGAGTTAACGCCCTTCTGGCTCCAAGCAGATAACTTTATGTGATTGGTGTATTTGTATAACGTTGATGATATATAGACTAAAAAGAAACTTGCGTGGTTACAATCTTAATCGGTTAGAGTAATGCAAATCATCATTATTGTTAACATGTAGAGATATTTGCATGTAGTATATGAAAAGCATATGTATTTTTAGGTGGGCTAATACAGACCACCTTATAATTTTGTTAAAATTGCCTTTATTATTATTTATTATTTATTATTTATTTTTCTTATTTCGACCCACTTTTTTGTGAGCAAGATAACTTTAAAATAGCTCAATCAAATGTTTTAAAATTTAGCACACATATGTATAGGCATTAAAACAAAACACAGACATTTTTTCAACCTTGACCTTGACTGATGACGTCATCTAGGCGCCATTTTGTAAAATTTTCTGAAAATCAACTCATGACCATATCTTCATAACCAAAAGCCATTTCTCATTCATATTTATCATGATCAAGGTCAATATCAGTCCGGTCAATTTCAGATCAAAAAACGCGCGCATGCGCGTACGTCCGCGCGTCAGTGCGCGCGCAAAATTTTAAAATTCTCAAAATCGTCTCAAATTTATTTTGCATACGTTTTAGGCCATTTTAAGCATTTTATAAAAAATCGCGCACACGCGCATGCGCGCGCGTTTTCGCGCGTAACACCATAACACAACATAGAATCGCCTTTTTTTTTTCTTCATGATATTTCTCATATTTTTTCAAGGAATTTGATTCCATGTTTATCTCTTTATGACCATTATTAACAAGATGTCAGTGCGCGCGAGGTCTTTTAATACATAGCATATATGGGCAAAAACATGCCTATACAAAATCCGTTATATCTCTTTGGAATGCACCGGGATCCTCAATTTTGTTTCATATTAAGATAGAGTATGAGTCGGAAATATGATTCCATGTCTCATTTGGCCATTAAGTGTATCGTGACATCATCACAATGGCCTTGGAACTCAAAATACGAATTTGCATATTATGACGTCAGCATATTTTTGTAAAATTGATTGTATCTCTGTAAATATTGATCAATTTTCTTCAAAATTTCGATATGTTGTAGCTAAGACAATTCTCTACAAGCGCAGTAAATACCATTTTTCATTTTGATGACGTCATCATAGTAAAATTTTTGATTAAAGGCCTCATGTCAAAAACTTCATAATTTGCGTGTTATGCCCATAGATGGTGAATTTCGTTCACGTCATGAATCTACATGATATTGTTTGATAAGAATTTTAAAGCAGTATGTCGCTTATTTTTGCTCTATTTTGTCTCAAATTTTAGTTGACCAGCCCACCTATACTTGTTCCAAACAAGTGTTATATGTCTAGTTATATAATGGTTTTATACTGTGTTTTCCTCCAGAGTACATCCAACTGGGAATTATTTCAATTCAAGCATATATAAATATGTACCTTGTCATTTTTTAATGCTCAATGAAGTTACAAGAAAGAAAAAAAATATCTCTGCCAGAGGAATATTAAAGTTGTAAACTCTGTATTAAAAGCTGTTTTTGTGAGGTGCTAAAAGAAACTTGTATCTTGTATGGGATCTGTGCATAATAATTTTTAACAGAGGTGAATACATGTAATAAGTTAAAAAGTGAGAGAATTAATGCAATTTTGTGAATGTTTAAGATATATGTTTGTATCGGTGAGATTGTAAACAGCCCAAGGGATACAGCTTCTTATATCTTATATATGTTTTGATTTGTAAATGAGTAAAATAAGTATCAATTTTCATCTCATTATCATTTGAGCATCAGTAAACAACTAATAAGAAAAGGGCAGTATATTCTTCTATTAAAGTCATCTGCAAATTGTAAATAGTAATATATATATCTGTGATTACTTCCATTTGTTTCCATTTTTAGTTTACATGTCACATTTTATCATCTACTTGCAAGTTGCAAGTCAAACAACATATGTAAATTGAAAAAATACAATTACAGTACATTTATAACAAATGATTAACAATAATAGTTGTAACACATTTATGATTTTGTAAGAACCTGTTGAAACAAAGTGACAATCCTTCAATTTTTCACAACCATATCTGGATGCTATAGCTGTCACTGTGACCTCATTTATTTGTTATCATCATCATTAAAGTATCAATATTTCATCAATAGTATTCCGTCATTTTGCCTTCTTTTATACTGTAAACAGTTAGTGATGTTTCAAATTTCTAACTACATTAATACCTATCATCATGTTTGGAATATGTTGGGTTTTTGTTGTTGGTAGAAAGTTATTAAGAATCTTGTAGAATGCTAATTTTTGGACTGTCATTTGATAGTGTAACCTGATGAGTGAGTTTGGAGATCATTTAAAGTGGTATTTACCACTCTTGCTGTCATTAAAAAAGTTGTTGAGATTGTGTTTGAAGATTGGATTGGATAGGGCTGGAATTAATCTGAATTTTTCCCTTTTCCACATTGATATTTTCGTTGTTATTTTACAAAGCCCTTCTTTTAAAAATGCAAAAGTGAGTAATTTAATCACACTTCAGCCCATCACGATTCTCTTCAGATGATTGTGAAATATCAAAATCAAAAGGGGAGGAGGTGTAGAGGGATGTGGTTGTCAAATGGTTTTGGAATAAAGAAAAAATACAAGTTTTAAAAAAATTTGAAGGGGGCCATTTTTTGTCTCTCCGGGCTGCTTTCTAATATCTCCTATCAGATGATGTAATGTTGTGTTAGAGATACTTAAGGCCATTTATAAATTCATTGTATGTAAATTTTGCACAGCTCTTTCATTGTAATTATGTTTTTATTTGGATGAATAAAAATATAAATGTTTATCTGTTCTCTAAATCATGGTGATTTGTCGTCATTCTTAATAAATGCATAATTGATTTGGCAATAAGAAATGAGGAATGAGTTTATGTGTTTGTCAATTCTGTGTCAAACATGAAGACACCTGGGCCGATGGTATAAGTGTATATAGACTTAGAATAATAATTAGCAGGTTGCAATAGGATATATGTTCTACTATAAGGTATATAGATAGATTAAACATGTAGCATGACGTAAGCAAAGAAAGGGGAGGGAAATTAATATAGAGAGAGGGGAATGGAGGGATCGAGAGAGAGAGAGAGAAAGACTAGGGGGAATTGGCATTCAACATTTACATACTTTTCATGTAGAACTAACTACTAACTTTAAAACTTAAGAATTAACAATACTATATGCCGGGACTATATGTCCAAGTAAAAAGTTGCTGTGCCTTTATTTTATATTTTATTTTCACTTTGGCTTCAATGTCTTAAGTCCACTAAATGAAGGTGGAATATCAGATGGAATAACAAAAGCTAAACAAGCAGCAAAAATCCTATTGAATCTCTTTTTATAAATAACTTTGATTTACTCTCTGTTGTTGTCCCTCCGCTTTTTCGGAGATCAGCGAGTTCATCGCATTTGAGTAGGCTGTGTATGTACATTCTACACGACCTACTATTTATTAGAAGAATTGTGAAAAATGACATCAAAGGCGACCTGAACAGTGGTTAAAACACTTCAGGATCAAACATTAGAATGATTGGTATATCTTTGCAATAAAAATAAAAGTGATTAATCTTATAATGCTCTTAGAAAATGAGATAAAGAAAGAGGAGGATAACGTCTAAGATTGCAATTTTGTTTCCATTTTATACGCACGTACGCTTTCTTCCGGAGTTATTTTTTTAAAGATACCATAACACAAGCTGATTTCGTAATCCTTGTCATTTGTTACGAATCGAGTGCACATAGATTTCAAATGTTACGTATCATCTGAAAACGACTGAGACCGACCGAGAAAGATGACATAAAAACACCGTTCAAGTCACAAACAACGATCTGTGAGCTTGATTTTTAATATAAATTATTGGAGAGCCACTTTGACGTGATAATGGCGTACAATTGTATTCGCATGAAAGGGGCTGTGGAGCGAATTCTTAGCAGGAGGTTAGGACAGAGCGTTCGGGTAAATCAGGTGAGATAATCGCACAATCAATTATTGTGATGTTGTACGTTGGTACAGCGTACAGTGAATATGAGAATGCTTTGTCATTTGTATTGCCTAACACCAACAACATTGAGTGGAGCCGTGATGAATGTTAGAGTGCCCTTGTTTCAGTCTCTCTCGTGTCAGTCTTTCAGCTGTTATCAGTAGGGGCGCTGGTTCGAGAATAAGGATCGTCTTCATAAACGAAGATCATCTTTGTAAACGCGGACCAATGCATCCTCAAAAACAAGGATCGTCTGCAAAAAAGCAGATGTTCCATATTTTTGATCTGCCTGATCTGCGATGCAAAAAACGGATTCCGGGATGATTTTCTTGATGCATTTTACATTGACTTTGTACAGAGACCTTCACATTATGAGCAATAAATCCTTGGGAAGACGGACAAGTTACAACCCATAAAAGTAGACGGTCAACGAGGGTTATTTTCCCCCGAGGAATCCAATTTTAGCATTGCCAGCGGGCGGTTGGGTAACCCGAAACCCGCAGAGCGCCGATGAAAGAAAAAACGTCCGCTAAAATGCAGACGATCCTCGTTTATGAGGACGCATATTGTCCGCGTTTATGAGGATATCCTCGTTTATGAGGACGCATCTATGTCCGCGTTTATGAGGAAGATCCTCATTCTTGGATGAGCGCCCCTACTGGTTATGTACAGTAGGGGCGCTGGTCCGAGAATAAGGATCCTCTGCATAAACGAGGATTATTGGATATCGTAAACGCGGACAAATTCCGTCCTAAAAAACAAAGATCATCCCCATTTTCGCGAACGATCCTTAATATTACCGATCCCCGCATTGGCGAAGCGAAAAACGGATTCTGCGATGATGCTCCATGATGCATTTCTCACTTAAGCACAACAGAGACTTTTACGTTATGAACGATATTTGATATATCCTCGGGAAGACTGACAACCTGTAAAAGTAGACGGTGAACTGGGCGTATATTTTATTACACAGAATCCATTTTTTCGCATTGCCAGTACACTGATCGGGAACCCTTCACCCGCAAAGTGCTGAAGAAAATTTTTGTTGTTGAAAATATGTGCCATTACAGGTATGTTTGTTGACCTTTGATGGTTCAGTTACTATATGCAGCAGTTATACATTTTGTGATCGGTGTTGTAGAATGGCTGCAACACCAGCAACGTTTTAATTTTCATGTAATTAGTGAGTGCAGGTATTGAATGTATTCCCAAATGATTTTTTTCTCATTGCATATCTACATTTGCAGATACATCTACACAGCACCAATGCAGACGTGACTACCTCGTGGAAGTTATCCAGTCTCATCACCAGACTGAGGTTAGCTGCCAAGCCTCCAAAAGGGTTTGAAAAGTTCTTCCCAGAAGGCAAGCAAGCTGCCAAGAAACCAAAAGTGGCCAAAGAAGCATGTGAGTAGTATCTCAGAGGTGAAGGGAAAGAAGGAAAGGTTGAATGCTATAGCTGGCCAGAGACATCCAGGTACTAGGTAGACAGGCAGACAGACAGGACAGACGGACAGATAGGCAAACAGACTAAACAGACAGACAGAAAAAATGTTCATGTTTTATAGAGAAAGAAAGAGAGAGAGAAAAAGAAATTGAGAAAGAAAGAGAGGGAAAGAAAGAGAGAGAAAGAAAGAGAGAGAAAAAAAGAGAAAGAGAGGAAGAGAAGAGGGGGAGGGAGAGAGAGAGAGTATTAGAGAAAGAAGAATGTATTGAGACGGTCCACGGAACCTTTCTTTCTTTAGTAATCTAGTACCACATCGTGTACATATTGTATGAACAATGTAAAGATATCTAGTGTTGAACAATGGATGTGAGGTATGAAGTTGATACTTTGCTCCATTACTAGAATCAAGCATAGCTGCTACGTTTTGATGTAAAGTGAGTTAGAATTCTCAATTCCCCCATATTTTTGAATATTTATTTGTCATGTTTATGTATTTTTTAAATAAATTCTTTTTCAAATCTTTCTCTTCAGCGGAGTCTTCCAAATCAGCGCCAAAAAGGAGTAGCGGTAATGGCAAAAAAGAATCAGAGAGCAGCAAGAACTTTGGAGAGGACCTATGGAAGAGCCTCATGGCCCAGGGGAAGACGGGAGGAGGAGGGGGTGCTGGAGGCAGACCCCCCATCGACGAGAAGAACAGGCAGCAGCTGATGTTCAGTATAGCCGTCACCATAGGGGGCGCCATTGCAGCAGGTTACGTCTTGATGGGCGGTTCGGCAGTGGAAATCACATACAAGGAGTTCCTGAATGAATTCTTAGCAGCAGGACAGGTACGGTGTTCAAGCCAACAGCCCCTTCTCTTCTTTGAACGATTTTCATAAATCCACATTTTAGAGCCAATTGTCTATTTATATCTCTTTGTTTCATTGCAAATGTGCTATCTTCAATGAATGAAATTCACAATAAAGGTATCTGTTTCTTGTTTTGTTTCTGTAACAGGAAGAAATGGATGTGCTTGTACAATCCTAGGTGGGATTTGCGATCCACAGCCAGTAATGGGTTAAAGTTATTAAGTTCTGGCCATGTGGATTATCTCTCTTTATTGATGTATTAGTACTTTTTTATCACTTTGTTATTAAACCAACACGCTTCTTGTTTATAAATCATTAGGTATGACTCTGATTTCTACTTCAAGGGATGTTGAAAGTATTCTTGCGAGTTTTATTTTTAACCAGCAAATCATTCTCTAAAAAGACTTGATAGATCATTGAACATCTATGGTGAAAACAGAACTGCCATTTCTATTGAACTCATTATCTATCATGTGTTCCTTCTGTTGCTCTCTTAGCATTTTTTTTAATTTCTAGATATCTTTCTTATCTCTTTTCATTTCAGGTTGAAAGAGTAGAAGTTGTCAACAAGAAGTTTGTCAGAGTGTGGCTGAAGGCTAGTCACTCTAAAGGGGTATGTATATAACAAGTAGGATTTTCTACTGAGGTTTTTTTGTTGCATCAGAACTAAACTAGCATAAGCATCTGGATATGCAAACAAAAAAATATCCTTGTTCTGTGTGTTAAATTTTCATTGTGTTATGAAGCAATAGAATGTTTTCCCAGATATGATTTTCATATTAGCAGTTACATAAGAATCAATGATGTATGCAAACCCAATAGTTTATTTTTCTTATGGACTCTTTCCAACAAAACATTTGTCCATGATAAAGAAAAGAAAAGGATGTGTTCAGGGAGGGGTCTTTCGAGGCAAATAGGGATTGACGGTTATTTTAATATCTCTGGGAGAAAAAAATCTTCTTTTATACCCAATGTGTATTGAATTCTGTTGACACTTGCTTTAAGCCCGTCTGTACTAGTTTGGCCAGAAGGGATTAGACCACCCAGTGTGGTCACTGACAGGTGGCTATCTCATCAACTCAGCTCTCAATTAACATAAGAAAAAGTGGACCATGGAGGGCCAACGGGCACCGCTTAGGCATTGCTTTCTGTATAGAGGGAGCAAGTAGCTACAAGTAGTACAGTGGGGCTTTAAAAGAAGACAAACAAGATTTTACAGCTTTAAGAGGTTTCTCATGCCTCTCTCTTTTCTTCTTATGTCACAGAGGTACGTCTGGTTCAATATTGGCAGCGTGGATACCTTTGAGAGGAATCTAGAGCAGGCACAGGGCAACCTGGGTATGGAGCCTCAGAACTACCTCTCTGTTGTCTACAGTTCAGAGAGTGATGGGTAAGTCATAATTCATTGATTAAAGATATGGATGAGTGAAGCAAAAAGAATCGAAAGTGTAACTGGGTTTATGTTTAAACATGCAGGTCTACTATCCAATAGTTCAGACTTGAAATTTAACTCCCCCAAATTGTATCCATGTATAGTTTTATTCTTCATTTGTATACTGTTAGATTTTAAGATGCTACTCAAGAAAAAGAAGTGCAATTTATTTTCATAATTAATCTAATAAGTGAAGCTTAGGATGACACAATCACACTTTAGTAAAAGAAAAACATATCTCATAACTTGACCTGGGGGTGTTTCAAAAATACTAATATTGACTTTAAGTTGGACTTAACAATATCATTTACATTTTTTGATAATTCATCATTGAAGAAAAAATATCTAAAGATCATAATGGTGAGAACAACCAGTGGCTTGAATAGCCTGCCATAGTTAAGTCGAAGCTAAAGTCTATCTTAGTCTTAGTGAAACACCCCCTGTGTACCACAAAGGTGTTATCCCTATATTAGAAAGATGTATTTTAAAATGATGATAAAATTATTTTGTGTCCTTTTTTCCCCTTTCTTTTCTAGGTCATTCTTGATGAGTTTGATCCCCACAGCCCTCATGATCGGTTTCTTCCTGTACCTCTTCCGTAACAACCCTGCCGCAGGAGGCCGGGCTGGTAAGGGCAAGGGTGGCATCTTTGGGTTTGGCGAGTCAACGGCCAAGATCCTCAAGGAAGATGTAGGCGTGAGGTTCAAGTGAGTCACTGTGATTTAGTTATTCTTTACCAGGAGTTGGGGATTGGGAGGGTAAGGGAAGAATATTTGGTTACGGTGAGTCAACAGCAACATTCCTGAAAGGAGACACAGGAGTATGGTTCAAGTAATTTGGTTTTGTTTGGTCATTCTCTTACGACTAGAGGGTGGGATCGTTGGGTTTGATGAGTCAACAGCCAAGATCCTATAAGAAAATAGATCACAAGGTCCGCGGTTCAAGTCCCGCTGTGGCACTTATGTCCTTTGGCATCTACATTTGCCACTCTCCACCCAGGTGTTAAATGGGTACTCGGTAGGATGCAAAAGTGGATGTGGTTAGATGAGCAAGTGTGCGCTTGTAAAATTGACGCCTGGCTGGAATGCTCCCCAGGGAGTGGAGAATGTGCATACATTGTGTGCGGGTAAGCCTGAATCCGATGACCGGGGTAATAATATATCTGTAAAGCGCTTTGAGAGGGATTGCGGTCCTGAAATGCGCTATATAAGAACGAACTATTATTGTTATATAGGAGTACGGTTCAAGTAATTTGGTTATGTTTGGTCATTCTCTTACCACTAAAGGGTGGGATGGTAGGGGCAAGGGTGGCATCTTTGGGTTTGGGAAGGTCACAGATAAGGCTCGAGAGAATCATTTCACTGTAGATACCTTCAAAAGAACAAGTGATTATTGGGAGAGGACTTGGTGATTGTGGGATATATGTGTCTCTCAAGAATACTTGCTTTTTTATTTTGGTTTTGAATTAAAATGTAAGGCAATTTGTTTAACCATGGTTATTATAAAAAAAGTATTGGAAATTTTTTTTATTTGGCCTGATAAGGCGAAAGAAAAAAATGTTTGCTTGTAGATATAAAGACAGGAGATATTTTGCCATAAATCCTATCTGAGGAGCCAAACTTGTCAACCTTGAATGTGATAATGTGCTGAAATGTATCGTTAATATGTATTTGGATATCTTTATTTATTTTCAATCCATCAGGGATGTTGCTGGATGTGAGGAGGCCAAACTGGAAATCATGGAGTTTGTCAACTTCCTCAAAAATCCTCAGAAATATGCAGATCTTGGGGCCAAGATCCCAAAGGTAAGATTGGATGACAGGAAACTTTATTCAACACAGTGAGAGGCCTATCAGGTTCATAGTGTTTGCTGTGTATCTCTAGGATAATCTAAAACATATAAATTTGATTGTATTATTTGGGATAATCAAATGTCTAAATATCTGATTCGTAACTGTCGTCCCGGCTATTATTTTGTGTAAGGACATTGCTTCACTTAATGGCTGCTGGGACAACAGCACCACAGCGCCTAGAAACAATGTATTAGGCGCGTTATAAATGTGATCTATTATTACTATTAAAAGGAATCAATTATCTTCAGCCATAACTGCAGGATTTTGCTGTTCTTGCCATTCAGTGCGGAAACCATTGATATTTAATACTGTCTTTGAGAGCCTTGTCCACTGTCTCAGATATAAAAAGTACATTTCAGAATAAGTCCATAGATTGCCTTGTTAAAAACCAGACAACAAGATGGAGCTTTGGAATGGTCTTCACAAAAATCTAATGATTAACTACTTTAGGGGGATACAGACACTTTATTAAATGTCACCAAGCGGTTCTGAGTGATCTCCTGTATTAAGTGTACAATTTGAACCATAATGTTGTAATGGAAAGTAGAGATGAGCCAGTTAAGACTGGTTTTTCAGATTTCCACCCATGTTTTATTAATTTTTGTTATCTTAGGGTGCCATCTTATCTGGACCACCAGGAACTGGTAAGACTCTGCTGGCCAAGGCTACAGCAGGTGAAGCTAATGTGCCTTTCATCACAGTCAACGGATCAGAGTTCCTGGAGATGTTCGTTGGTGTTGGTCCCTCAAGGGTAAGAAAAAGAGATTTACTAATCCCTCTTTACCGCAGCACACATCTTTATATATAGCTCTTATCCTCTTTGAACATAGAGGAGGCGTGATAGCTCAGTTGGTAGAGCAGTGGTCTCGTAATCTGGCAACCCGGGTTTGAAACCCAAGTCAATGTGCTAGTGCCCTTTGGTAAGGCATTAATCCT
The DNA here is from genome assembly GCA_035222895.1 of Strongylocentrotus droebachiensis. NCBI lineage: Eukaryota > Metazoa > Echinodermata > Echinoidea > Camarodonta > Strongylocentrotidae > Strongylocentrotus > Strongylocentrotus droebachiensis. The sequence continues at coordinate 466,800 of JAVYIG010000467.1, read as the reverse complement.
CATTACCAGGTTCCTCAGAGAGGACCTAAAGCCTTTTGTCCTCTGATTGCTTACTAACAAGCATTTGTGCTTTCTTAGCAGTCGGGTAAAATAACCACCACTAGTACTTGAACATTGTGGGTGGTATCGTGGGTAGGTGAGTGTAGGATCGTTAGGCACAGCTTAAACATTTTTTGTGTACCATTAGCCATTGGTACATACAGTGTAGCAAATGTGCCTATCATCACAGTCAGTAGCTCAGAGTTTTTGGAGATGTTTGTAGGCATTGGTCCCCCCAAAATAAGTGATTTGATATTTCCTTGTTTTATTAATCAGGAGAGTGATTAAGGATTTTGATGGAGAATTTTGCAACTCAATCTCCCTTCCCAGTATAACTATGATCTACAAATGGTGTTTTTGAATGACATTCCAATAATACGGAACGGAAAATAAATTCATTTTCCTTTTTTTTCTAGGTGAGGGACATGTTTGCGATGGCAAGGAAAAATGCTCCCTGTATTCTTTTTATGGATGAGATCGATGCTGTGGGAAGGAAAAGAGGAAGGAGTAACTTTGGAGGACAAAGTGAACAGGAAAACACACTCAATCAGCTGCTAGTAGAAATGGATGGTGAGTGAAAAGAAGGAATAAAATGATAGATAGATAGATAGATGTGTAAATTAAAAGAAGAGAGGAAGGAGTAACTGTGTAGGACAAAGTGAACAGGAAAACACACTCAATCAGCTGCTAGTAGAAATGGATGGTGAGTGGAAAGAAGGAATAAAATGATAGATAGATAGATAGATAGATGTGTAAATGAAAAGAAGAGAGGAAGGAATAACTGTGTAGGACAAAGTGAACAGGAAAACACACTCAATCAGCTGCTAGTAGAAATGGATGGTGAGTGGAAAGAAGGAATAAAATGATAGATAGATAGATAGATAGATAGATGTGTAAATGAAAAGAAGAGAGGAAGGAATAACTGTGTAGGACAAAGTGAACAGGAAAACACACTCAATCAGCTGCTAGTAGAAATGGATGGTGAGTGAAAAAAAGGAATAAAATGATAGATAGATAGATAGATAGATAGATAGATAGATGTGTAAATTAAAAGAAGAGAGGAAGGAGTAACTGTGTAGGACAAAGTGAACAGGAAAACACACTCAATCAGCTGCTAGTAGAAATGGATGGTGAGTGAAAAGAAGGAATAAAATGATAGATAGATAGATAGATAGATGTGTAAATTAAAAGAAGAGAGGAAGGAGTAACTGTGTAGGACAAAGTGAACAGGAAAACACACTCAATCAGCTGCTAGTAGAAATGGATGGTGAGTGGAAAGAAGGAATAAAATGATGGGTAGATAGATAGATAGATAGATAGATAGATGTGTAAATGAAAAGAAGAGAGGAAGGAATAACTTTGGAGGGCAAAGTGAACAGGAAAACACACTCAATCAGCTGCTAGTAGAAATGGATGGTGAGTGAAAAGAAGGAATAAAATGATAGATAGATAGATAGATAGATGTGTAAATTAAAAGAAGAGAGGAAGGAGTAACTGTGTAGGACAAAGTGAACAGGAAAACACACTCAATCAGCTGCTAGTAGAAATGGATGGTGAGTGGAAAGAAGGAATAAAATGATGGGTAGATAGATAGATAGATAGATAGATAGATGTGTAAATGAAAAGAAGAGAGGAAGGAATAACTTTGGAGGGCAAAGTGAACAGGAAAACACACTCAATCAGCTGCTAGTAGAAATGGATGGTGAGTGAAAAGAAGGAATAAAATGATAGATAGATAGATAGATAGATGTGTAAATTAAAAGAAGAGAGGAAGGAGTAACTGTGTAGGACAAAGTGAACAGGAAAACACACTCAATCAGCTGCTAGTAGAAATGGATGGTGAGTGAAAAGAAGGAATAAAATGATAGATAGATAGATAGATAGATGTGTAAATTAAAAGAAGAGAGGAAGGAGTAACTGTGTAGGACAAAGTGAACAGGAAAACACACTCAATCAGCTGCTAGTAGAAATGGATGGTGAGTGGAAAGAAGGAATAAAATGATGGGTAGATAGATAGATAGATAGATAGATAGATGTGTAAATTAAAAGAAGAGAGGAAGGAGTAACTGTGTAGGACAAAGTGAACAGGAAAACACACTCAATCAGCTGCTAGTAGAAATGGATGGTGAGTGGAAAGAAGGAATAAAATGATGGGTAGATAGATAGATAGATAGATAGATAGATGTGTAAATGAAAAGAAGAGAGGAAGGAGTAACTTTGGAGGGCAAAGTGAACAGGAAAACACACTCAATCAGTTTCTAGTAGAAATGGATGGTGAGTGAAAAGAAGGAATAAAATGATAGATAGATAGATAGATAGATAGATAGATAGATGTGTAAATGAAAAGAAGAGAGGAAGGAATAACTTTGGAGGGCAAAGTGAACAGGAAAACACACTCAATCAGCTGCTAGTAGAAATGGATGGTGAGTGGAAAGAAGGAATAAAATGATGGGTAGATAGATAGATAGATAGATAGATAGATGTGTAAATGAAAAGAAGAGAGGAAGGAATAACTTTGGAGGGCAAAGTGAACAGGAAAACACACTCAATCAGCTGCTAGTAGAAATGGATGGTGAGTGAAAAGAAGGAATAAAATGATGGGTAGATAGATAGATAGATAGATAGATAGATGTGTAAATGAAAAGAAGAGAGGAAGGAGTAACTTTGGAGGGCAAAGTGAACAGGAAAACACACTCAATCAGTTTCTAGTAGAAATGGATGGTGAGTGAAAAGAAGGAATAAAATGATAGATAGATAGATAGATAGATAGATAGATAGATGTGTAAATGAAAAGAAGAGAGGAAGGAATAACTTTGGAGGGCAAAGTGAACAGGAAAACACACTCAATCAGCTGCTAGTAGAAATGGATGGTGAGTGGAAAGAAGGAATAAAATGATGGGTAGATAGATAGATAGATAGATAGATAGATGTGTAAATGAAAAGAAGAGAGGAAGGAATAACTTTGGAGGGCAAAGTGAACAGGAAAACACACTCAATCAGTTTCTAGTAGAAATGGATGGTGAGTGAAAAGAAGGAATAAAATGATAGATAGATAGATAGATAGATAGATAGATGTGTAAATGAAAAGAAGAGAGGAAGGAATAACTTTGGAGGGCAAAGTGAACAAAAAAACACACTCAATCAGTTTCTAGTAGAAATGGATGGTGAGTGAAAAGAAGGAATAAAATGATAGATAGATAGATAGATAGATAGATGTGTAAATGAAAAGAAGAGAGGAAGGAATAACTGTGTAGGTAGGACAAAGTGAACAGGAAAACACACTCAATCAGCTGCTAGTAGAAATGGATGGTGAGTGGAAAGAAGGAATAAAATGATAGATAGATAGATAGATAGATAGATAGATAGATGTGTAAATGAAAAGAAGAGAGGAAGGAGTAACTGTGTAGGACAAAGTGAACAGGAAAACACACTCAATCAGCTGCTAGTAGAAATGGATGGTGAGTGAAAAGAAGGAATAAAATGATAGATAGATAGATAGATGTGTAAATTAAAAGAAGAGAGGAAGGAGTAACTGTGTAGGACAAAGTGAACAGGAAAACACACTCAATCAGCTGCTAGTAGAAATGGATGGTGAGTGAAAAGAAGGAATAAAATGATAGATAGATAGATAGATAGATAGATAGATGTGTAAATGAAAAGAAGAGAGGAAGGAGTAACTTTGGAGGGCAAAGTGAACAAAAAAACACACTCAATCAGTTTCTAGTAGAAATGGATGGTGAGTGGAAAGAAGGAATAAAATGATAGATAGATAGATAGATGTGTAAATGAAAAGAAGAGAGGAAGGAATAACTTTGGAGGGCAAAGTGAACAAAAAAACACACTCAATCAGCTGCTAGTAGAAATGGATGGTGAGTGAAAAGAAGGAATAAAATGATAGATAGATAGATAGATGTGTAAATGAAAAGAAGAGAGGAAGGAATAACTTTGGAGGGCAAAGTGAACAAAAAAACACACTCAATCAGCTGCTAGTAGAAATGGATGGTGAGTGAAAAGAAGGAATAAAATGATAGATAGATAGATAGATAGATAGATAGATAGATGTGTAAATGAAAAGAAGAGAGGAAGGAATAACTTTGGATGGCAAAGTGAACAAAAAAACACACTCAATCAGTTTCTAGTAGAAATGGATTGTGAGCGAATAGAGAGAATAACAAAAAATGTGTTGATAGATTGGACTCACATTAGATTTATATGAATTCAACATAATAATACTAATAATAAATAATAATAGCCTAATAGTCCACTTCAAGTTTTATTAAACCGAAACCAAAATTCTTTTTGCCCAATTGATCATGAGCCCGGCAGCCACTGAGCAGCATCAGTACATACATACATGTATAGGGAAGAGGAAAAATAAACTTTGTTCTTCATACCTTCCATCTAAATTGTAAGATATTGCCAAGTATAGGGACTATGGTAACAAAGCATAACTCTATGAAAGTGTATTAACATTTGTTTTAAACCTGAACTATTGGATCTGGATCCCCATAATTCTACAGTCATAATTTATTATAGTAATTTATTTTACATTTGCCAGAATACCTTAGAAATATAGAAACATATGGAAAGTTTAGAAGTAATTTGAAAACATATTTATTTAGCACTTTGTAAAATCTCACAATTATGAACCCAGTGCACCATTTCCATGTATGTGTTGTGAGCTATACAAAAACGTTTAATTATTATTATTATAACTCTCTCTCTGTCTCTCTCAGGTTTCAACACCACCACCAATGTTGTAGTCTTAGCAGGTACAAACCGTCCAGATATCCTAGACCCTGCCCTCATGAGACCTGGTAGATTCGATCGACAGATCTACATCGGTGCACCAGACATCAAGGGCAGGTATGTAGTATGATGGGTGTCCAAACACTTAAAGCCCAGCTGCACTAAGTATAGCTACTTGCGCCCTCTATACAGCCAACAATGCCAAAGCGGTACCTGTTGATCCCCCATGTTGCTCTGTTTCTTATGTTAATTGAGAGCTTATTTGGTGAGATAACCACCTGCCAGTGACCTTGCAGGGAGGTCTAATCCCTCCATGCCAAACTAGTGCAGAGGGGCTTTTACAAACATAAAGCCTTCTCTTTTGTCTTTAGATTTAATAAAAAATATTCATCAAATAGCACTTACCGGTATGAATATTTGTCCTCGGTAATATAAACAAATTATAAAGAAACCAGTAAAGTTGGTCTCAATGAGGAGAGTGACCGTGACAAGAAGAAGAGGGAGGGAGGGAGAGAGTGGCATCACGGCGTGAAAATCAGTAATTCCTTGTAAGATTGAAAATGCTGACCTTAATAAGTGATGATGATGAATGCATTCGTAATGTTGCCATTATTTTATCTTCTGAGAGCAAAGACTTTATCTTGAATGTTTCATTTCTCGCTATTCATGAAACTTAGCAGTATTTTTACATTTTCTAATTCATTCATGTTTATGTCATTATTTTTTCACTTAGGGTAACAGGATATTGATTAGTTCACCCCTTTTGTTTTGATGCAGCTTAATAGTACTTCTAAATTATGTGTATTCATGTTATTACTTTATCTATAGATTATATTAATTATTGCCATTATTTTATTCATTGGGATTGAAGACTGGATCGTGAATGTTTGTTCTTTTCCTTCTCTAGGGCGTCCATCTTCAAGGTTCACTTGAAGCCCTTGAAGACAGAGGTTGACATGAATGAGATGTCTAGGAAACTAGCTGCTCTCACTCCTGGTTTTACAGGTAGGCTGATCATACAAACTGCATACATATATACTTGGAGGTGTGTTAGTCAACTGGTTTAAACACTTGACTTGAAATGCAAAGGTCGTGGGTTCGATCACTATGCGGCACTAATGCCCTTTGGCAAGGCATCAATCTATATTTGCCACCCCATCATACCCAGGAGAAAAATGGGGCCCTGGTAGGATGAGGAAAGCATTGTGTAATTATTGCCATATGCCCTCATGGTGACCGTGTAGTAGGAATACTCCCCAGGGAGTGGAGATGGTGCACATTGAGCTTGAATGAATGGCTGGGGATACAACATCTTTAAAAGCGCTTAAGGAGGTATTTCGTATTATGCGAGATATAAATCTGAATTATTATTATTATATTCTCATTATTATTATTCTTTTCTTATTTTTTATCAATTTGGCATCATTTGGACCTGGGAGGGGGAAATGAGAACGAAATCACAATGACCTTTGGGTCTCTCCTCCCTGTTCAACTAATCGGGATATACAGGTCTACCACTGCACTTGGATTCCCCCTACTCTTATATGAATAGTGCAGTGGATTCTTAAAGTGGAAGTCCACTCTGATATTAAGTTGGTTTTGATAGAAACAGAAAAATGAAAGGAGCAGGTCAGTGAAATTTTTGAACAAAGTCTGATTAAAAATAAGAAAGTAAAGAATTGTCTGAAGTTGCGATCAATCAAACACAAATTGGCAACACTGACGTAATCTTGCGAGCACCTCTCCAATTTGCTCTGTATACAAAAAACTTTCATTTTCTTGGTTATGATGACGGAATTGATATGCATATGAATGAAAATGGTAAAGAAATCTTTCTATGAAGAATTTAACTGATCCTTTCCTTCTACACCATTTTGTCCAGGTGCTGACATAGCAAACGTGTGCAATGAAGCTGCTTTGATAGCCGCAAGACATGGTTTCAATTCAATTGAACCCTCTCACTTTGAAGCTGCCATTGAAAGAGTAGTAGCTGGTGAGTACGTACATATCTAAGGATTACTCATCAAGGTTAATGACATCCAAACCTTGTGTCTTCAACTCTGAATCGCTGCACGGAAATGTTTTGAAAGCAATTGTTATCAGAGCATAATGTTGTATATGAATCATGATGACTAATGTAGAATTGTTGTGGTCTAGGGGATACGTCACCGGACTGTTCATCACATGGTTCGCGGTTTGAGTCCCGTCGCGGCACTAACGTCCTTTGGCAAGACATAAATCTATATTTGCCATACTCAACCCAGGTGAGGTCAAATGGTACCGTACCTGGCTGGAATTAATTCCTTGAATGGCTAGAGCACCATAATGACAGCCATGCTAAAGCTAGGGTAGTATATATGGATTCATATGAAATCTATTGACTTTATTATTTGACTTTATTTTTTATTTGGTTTGTCATCTTAGCAACCTAGACAAATTGCTAAGCTTTGTTTTTATATTATTATTATTATTATTGTTTATAGCATTTCAACTGTCTGTGATTCTTCACGTTTCATTAATATTGTTCTTGCCTTTTGTTAGGTCTTGAAAAGAAGACACAAGTGTTACAGCCGGAAGAGAAGAAGACTGTAGCATACCATGAGGCAGGCCATGCTGTAGCAGGCTGGTTCTTGGAGCATGCTGACCCTCTGCTTAAGGTAAGCCATTTCATTCTTCTTTTCTTTATTTTCTAATTTAATTTAATCATTTGTCCTCTCCAATGTACTATTCAGCGTTCATACCAAAGAAACATATATTGTTTATTTGAAGCACCTATTTTGGATGGGGTATGACAACAGTAAGGTAAGCATTGAATAAATAAATTCAAAATGACATTTGATTTATACAATTGAAGTCTTAAGGGCACCCTTTTGGATATCAAAACATGTTCTGAAAAAAAGGTAAATTTGCACTGTTTAGCTTTTATAGGGTCAATGAACTTGACCTGGTTTCAGAGAGTAGAAGGTCACTTTCAGCATGTAAGGTACATTTGATTGACAGGTTGTAGATTACATGTACATTACACAGGACATGCTTCTGTGAAATTTACACGAGCAGAATGTGCAAATAATGGTAGGCTTGTAAATTACAGGAAAGGGGAAATGTACTAGAAATAACTTGAGTGTTGATGTCTGGTCTGAATTGTATAAACAAGGAGGAATGTAATTAACTATCAGTCAGTCAGTCTGATGGCTATTGCAGTTATTAATGAAACAGAGATTATAATTTATTCAATTAATCAATATTAGGTGGTGTCACACAGAAAAATCCCTTGAAAAATCCTTTGAAGGGAGAAATTTCTTGCTTCGTTAGAGGATTTTTAAAGGGATAATTGATGACAGACAGCAATTAAGAGGATAACTAAAATCCGGATTTTTGGCCTCTGTGTGACACCGCCTATTGACATTGCCATGTCATATCTAGATATTTCTTTAGGGTGACAAGTGTATATTTCCTTCATTCAAAAAGGCGGTGTCACACAGAGGATAAAAATCCGGATTTTATTTATCCTCATAATTGCTGTCTGTCATCAATTATCCCATTAAAAATCCTCTAACGAAGCAAGAAAATTCTCCCTTGAAATGAATTTTTCTGTGTGATCATACTAATGAAATGTTCATTTGGAGTATTATCAGAGTTCAGTATTGATCAATTGCCATGTGTGATGATTTATTAATATGGGGGGGGGGGGGGAGGGGATATGATTAATATTTGACGAGGAAATCTCTATGGCTGTACAAAAAAGGCTGAAATTCCATATATTTCACCCAGAATCAAAATAGCCCCTGATATGAACATAGACTCTTCTTTTTTTAGGGGGGGGGGGGGGGGCATATTACCATTAAAGGCCCAAAAAGCGATTTTAATAACTAAGTTATGTAGTTGCCCTTCCGATGAAGTACATATTTGCTTCTATATTAATTTTATCTGGCATCTTTACACCTAGGTTTCAATCATCCCACGAGGAAAAGGTCTAGGCTACGCCCAGTACTTGCCCAGGGAACACTTTCTATTCACTAAGGAGCAGATGCTACACAGGATGTGCATGACGCTAGGGGGACGTGCATCGGAGCAGATCTTCTTCGACAAGGTCACATCGGGTGCTCAGGATGACCTCAAGAAGGTCACGCAGATGGCGTATGCACAGGTCAGTAGGCTTGGCTACAGGCTTTGATTTGATTTGTTTTATTGTCCTCATAAATGGAAAATCTGTTTTCACATGGTTACACAGTATATACAGTACATAAAGCATAGGTCAATTGAACAAACTTCAAATTACACATTGCTCATTAATCACCGAGTAAGTCATATTAGTAATTTAACTTTAATCCTTATAGAATCAACACTAAATTTAAAAACAATAAATCATACTTTTAAATGTTAACATGATCTCATCAATGACTTTATATTTAATTCAATATTCATGTATAAATAATATTAATCACTTTAAATGTTATAATATACTTTGTATCAAAAGGCTTGCAATGAGCTAGAAGAAATCGCCTTATAGCTGAGAGTCACATTTACATAGCTGCCAGCCATTCCTATTGTGGAGGAATGATTTCCATATTTTGGTCTTCAAGCTAATGTTTTGAACCCTAGATTCCTACTTTTCTGAAATTTTGTGTGTGAAAAGTATATAAAATAATGTATTCCTAATTTTGCCTTGAGAGATTCCTATTTTTGGCTATGAAAGGTTGGTAGGTATGTATTTAGTGTGCTTTACTTGCTTTATGAGTACTATGATCAATAGAACAGATGTTTTGTAATTAATTTACAAATACCTCTGCATTTGTTTATTGGTTTGAGTAGTGGTCTTGGTATGGAGGGGGGGGGGGGGGGGAGGTTTCTAATAAAGTTAAAGTGACTTGGTAAAATTGTTGAAGGTTGATGAAAAAATTGCTTAATCTTTGTATAAAATGTTACTTACTATATTCCTAGTACTGTACTAACCCTCTGACATGCAAAAAATCCTGAAAAAATTCTCAAACCACGAAGATATCTATGGTTTTCTTTGAAGGCGTCAATGTACGGCACCCTCTAACAGTGAATAACAGTAAATTCTCCCAACCATTTTTTAATTTTCCCAACCGTTTTTCCATGAAAAAAAAGACATAAAACAGGCTATAAAAAATTTGTCAACACATAATAAATGTCTGGAATGGAATGTAGAGCCATTTTATTGCTTTGTGAGATTTCCATTCATCTAAAATGTAATTAAATTGCAATAATATAGTTGGGAGAATTAAGGAATCGATCAGATCAGTTTTTCCCAATTTGTACCATGAATAATGGTCCGTTTTCACTCAAATTTTCAGATTATCTTTAATTGTACATCTAGCATTAAAGTCACTACCTTAGCACCACTATCTCTCATCTGAACAATGTTACCAATTCCCTTTAATGTGCTAATGCTTTTGTTTTTAGGGCTTTGATTATCATTTTAGGACTTGAACATTCTTTTCTTTTCCCATTCTACAGGTGGTTCAGTTTGGCATGAGTGAAAAGGTAGGCAACGTCTCCTTCGACATGCCCCAGCAGGGTGAGATGGTCTTGGAGAAGCCCTACAGTGAACAGACTGCTCAGATGATCGATGAAGAAGTCAGGTCCATGATCAAGTCGGCTTATGATTCAACCTTGGATCTCCTTAGGGAGAATAAGAATAATGTAGAGATGGTAGGTCCAGTTAATTTTGATTTTGATATTTTTTTTTAAATAGATACACTTTCATTATTCTAAGCTGGATTATAAAGTTGTACAGCTCAATTTATTCTATCCGGTTTCCAGTAAAATATTGAGGTATAGAATAAACATCAGTACCATGAATAATTAAATCCCTCCTCTCAAGTAAGAATTGTAAATTTGTTAATATTAAATGTTTGAATATATTAATTATGAAGAATCATACACATTTAGTGTGAAACCTTGCAAAATAAGTTTAATGTATCATTGCAGGTTTAGATTAAAAAAAGCTAGCGTAAAGGTATTGTTGAAATATTTCATGACCAATTTACCAAAGCAAGAATGATAAAATATCAGATGTTACCTATGAAAGATCATTCATGAATGTGCGGTCATAAATTTAGAGGCACAGGGAGTGAATAATTCATGCCTTATTTGATTCGATTTTTCAATTCATTAGCAGTATCGAGAAACAGTATTGATAAGAAGAGAGGGTTGTAAGGAATATTATTGTCTAATTTTGTTTCTACATGGTATAATATTGTCCAGGTACTCAAGAATTTGTCAAAACAGAACACACTGTAAGATAAATCATGAGGTAGATAATTGCTAGGTTGACCTTTGACTTTTAACCTTTGACCTCTCTTCATCACCTAGGTTGCACAGAGGCTGTTGGAGCGGGAGGTCCTCAACAAGGATGACATGGTGGAACTCTTGGGCAAGAGGCCCTTCGCAGAGAGAACCACGTATGAAGACTTCGTAGAGGGAACAGGAAGCTTTGAGGAGGACACCAGCCTGCCCAAGGGGCTCGAGGGATGGAACGAGGAGAGCAGCGACAAGAAAAAGGGACTCAAGGACGATAAGAACTTGGACGTGAATGCATAGTATTTTCCAAAAAGCAGTGGCCATCTTTGAATGCCTCGTGGTCGCCATGGACTATATAAGTGCACCTGAGACCAAGTGAGAAAAGTGTTATTGCACAGAGATGAAGCGTGAAGCAGAAACGGGGTGAATGGATGAAGGCAGGCGTTGAATCCGTATATCAGCAACATTGGAGTGCATCGAATGAAGCCCTCGTACTTGGACCTGTAGACTTGGTAACCCATAAACCACCGATTTCCATGGGTTCCGTTATCCAGAAGAAAATCGGGTCAGCAACAATTGGGTCATCACAATAAGTAGTTCTTCCTTCTTTTTTTCAGGAAAAAAGATTAGGGATAATTTCTGCAACCTTTGGTTGTAACTTTTCTAGATTCGTCCAAGTGTCTTTATGCTTAAATAGTTTGAAACTTCCTCCATTGCCGTGACCAAGGTTCCTGTTTCACTTTTGTATTCCAACGCAGATCGAACCATTGCAGCAGTGAGATTAGAAAAATATTAAAATTCACATGATAAAAAAATAAACCCCACACACACATCTCTGCTAGGAAGTTAAATTGCCTGACAACTTTAACAACAGTCTGAAAAATGGAGTTTATGAACTCAAGTCAGATCACTAGTGCCTTTGGTAAAGGCAGCAATATTTGAATACCTAGTCCCTTGGAAAGAACTTCTAGCTGTAGGTCCCCTAGTGTCTCATCTGTAATGATACATTTAGTATACATGTTCTTTGCTTATGTGACCTGGTAGAATTGTACTCCACCCCTTACACCTACAAAAAATCAAATAGTAGCGCTTCGATGTCATCTTGAGAACTCTTTTTCCTTTATGAAGAAACTTAATTATTCTTCTCGATGTCGTATCTCTACTGTTGGATGACGGTTGCTTATTCTCTGACTTGTTGTAATGTCCTTGGAAATTGGAAAAGATTCAATTACTCATATTTAAATGCCTTCAAAGCTCATTACCCGAGAATGTTCCGTGATGTGTCATGGCTGAATTAAAGTTTTCAGAATGGACACAGAATTTTGAATTTCCATCTTTCTTTAGATGGACATATGTCAAGTTGGAACAAAATCTTCTTGCTTTTCAGTTGTCACAAAATTGAATTTATTACGGTACTTCCTTTTCTTATAGATTAAAAAACACTTTTTATGGTAGAATTCATTGCTTTTGATAACAAAAAAGGTCCAAAATGGTTTCGTCCACCAATGAAGGTGATAGAAAGTGAAATGTGTATTTATGCGCAGATAAAATCTCCAACATGAAAATCTACTGAAAAATAATATTTCTTGTCACAATACATCACATGCTCTTTGCAAAACAATATTTTTTCATGTGTCATTCAAGTGCCGATGGACATACATGATTAATTTGATATGGATATATGTAATTATGTATTGGAACATTGTTGAGAAAGTGGTAATAAAGAGATGAATTGAATATGTTTAAACTTTCATGTTTAAATAATATTTATTTGTGTTATGTAAATATATTACTTCTTGCCCTTACCCTTTGTGTATTTTATGATAAATTCTGTATTGCAAGAAATGTAGCCCCCTCCCCCCCCCCCCCCCCCCGGAACAAAATATGAATCACACAACAAATGCAAGGTAGAGTTTGTATGACTGGACTGTCTTAAAAGAAGATAACGAGTGGAAAGAAAGATACAGTATAGAAATCAACAACAAGACCCTGTTTCATAAAACTTGTTATTAGTAACAAGATATGACAGTTGTTATAAGCTACTGAAATCCTTGAATTTGATTGGCTGAGAGCATATTTGTTGTAGAATTTCGGTATGTGTTATTGATAAGAAGTTTTATGAAACTGGCCCCAGATTCAGCATGCTAAAAGATAAAAGTGAAAACATATATCTCGGTGCCAGCTTAAAGTGAACAATAAAGTGATAACGAAACTACTGCCTAGAAAGAAGAGAAGCAAACTAACTCTATACTCGGAGGACCCAAGGATAAAAAAGAAGCCAGAGAGGAAATCAACCCAGCTTACAACAAATTCAGAATAGTCACTGATGAGGATACTAAAGCAAAACACAAGCAGGCTAATAGTTCCTTGAATGACATTTTGCTGGAAAGTGAGAGAAGAAGATGTAGATAAGAAAAAGAAAATATAGACAACAATATTTTAAAGAACAATTAAATATCTATGATGGTTAGTGCTATATGAAGCTATTTGAGGCAAACGTGACAGCTTTCCTTATGTTTGCAGTTAGCATGAGCCGATTCTCACATTAGTCTTAAAAGATTTATGAAGTATTGCATGTATACTTCTCCAAATTTCTGTTTCAAATCAACACAACTTGTCCGGACACACAGCGTCTAGGTATACAAAGATGTGTGATCAGAGAAGACAGTCTGGTAAATTGGAAACATAGCTAGGGAATGACTAGACTCTCTTCAAAAGAGAGAGCCGACCCTACCCAAATCAGAGGCTAACGAACGAAAGAGACAGTAAAATTCGGTCTAGGGAATGACATGTCAGATATGAAAACTTATGTCCCGTCTTCTAAAGAGTTGCGGTTAAACGCAACTTTTTTGCGATTTATATCAATAGCACCTATGTACATGTGAGATAGGTGACTGATTAGAAGCTACTGAGTAAACTAATTAGAGGACTGTCGATTTGATTCGGATCAAGGGCAACTCTTTAGTGCCTTGATCTGGTTGAACAGACATCAACCAAGTCAGGACGGATCCACATCCATACTCATTCTTCCCAAGGACATTTAAGGACTGGAACAGTCTTCCTCCCTTAATTGTAGCCCAACCTTCCTTAAATAATTTTAAATCTGCGCTTAAAACCAACTTGAAACCAGCACCTTAAGTTGGTGGCCGCAAATGACGACACACCTCCAGTTTAAACACATTTACGGCGTCTTTTGGAGGAATCCTACCAAGTACCAAACAACCAGATCAAGGCACTAATGACAAAATGAAGTGCGCCATCACAGGATGGCGCACTCTATTTTGTCATTTTTTGGAGGGCATACTATGTATGATCGAATTTCTTTGTTTTCATCCTGCATGTAAGAATATTATTGCTACCATTATTTTTGTGTAAATATACTGACTGTCCTAAACTTTGAACCAAGTCGATTACGAATTTAAAACATCCGTGGAAGAAGCAATAGGAAAGTTATATTGGAATTGACGAAATGAAATGAGAGAGAGAGAGAGAGAGAGAGAGAGAGGGGGGGGGGGTGGTCTGGCACCATATGATCGTATGGTCATCAAAAGTTTGCTCAGAGGTTACCATATAGAGAAAAAGAAGAAGAATGTTAAGTTTCCCAAAGCAAGCAAAGATCGTTGTCATCGAAAATGTACCTTTTTTTTTAATTTGAAACGGCTAGGTCTATACTGAATATATATTTTAATATATTAAGGAGAGCAGTGGCGGATCCAGGGAGGGGGCACGGCAGATCCTGTTTATTTTTTTCTAACATGAAATTATAATAGTGTTTAGCTCTCATGAGAGTAATAAAACTGATTAAACTGTGTTCAAGAAGCATGCCATGTGCTCACTACATCGTCAGCACCATTGTGTGCCACAACACAGCACACAGGGGTTTCTATTTTGACGCTGTGAAATAAACAATACCAGCATGAAAAAGAAACACTTTTTTTTTTTGCCTGAAGGAAAGCAATTACGTAGTTCCAGGTGAAGACCTTTTTTCAAATCCTGTTTTTCCCCCTTCTTTTCTCCCTTATAATTACACCAGTTGGTTTCAACCTCATTATGACTGTAGTGATTCCCATTTCTTCAAAATAATGGTGAGTATTATGAGTGTTTATGTGCTAGAAATAGCTTTGAATTGCGCATGAATCCGAGTCATTTAAGGGTGATGATGAATTACCTTATTATCCTTATATAACCCTAGGCGCAAAAACCGGAACAGTCATGTAAAACATGCAGTGAGTGGCGTTTTTGGCTTCATGGGTTCAATCCTATAGTCATATGTACAAAGTCTAAAACCAACGGCTAATTACAATCCAATTAGTGTACAAATTTGATTACGGAATAATATGCACAAAAATGAAAAAAATAAAAAAATAATACAAACAAACAAACAAGAAAACATGACTTTATAGGTACCTATAGTAATTGAAGAGTATAAGTGCTTAGTAATGCATGCATGTCTTTCATGTTAAAAAAAGCACGCAATGTCGTTAAAAGCCTATGAGCGAGAGACTGTCCAGTTTGGTAACGGTTTGAAGCCGATTTAGCCTATTCTCACTAGCATGTCCGGAGGGGGGGGGGGGGGGGGGGGACTGACAAGGCCCACTCACGCAAGGACCCCCCCCCCCCCCCAAAAAAAAAAAAAAAAAAAAAAAAAAAAAAGATGAATGCTCCTTAGAGCCCACAATTTAAAAAAATTGTGAGTCGCACATTGCCCCCTCAGACGTAGTAGGGCGTGTCGGTGAAGTTTGAAGAATAGGGTCTAAACTCTAAATACTCTAATTTTGAAAACCCGTGCGGCACATTGGCCTAGATACCTAGTCATTGATAACGGAAAGCATTGAGGCCCGGGAGCACCGGTAAATGTTTATATTCAATTTTTCTCGAAAGCAGAAGTGTTTATAGGGGCTAAATTTTCTAGTGCTTATAATACATCCGCAAGGGAATCCAAATATTACAAATTTACAAAGAATCACTATCCACCAAATTTTCAAAAAATTCAAAAACTTTGTATTACCTTTAAGAAAGGTGAGTTCTATACCAAATTATAATTCAATTGTGGCCACATTAGTACCCCATTGCCCGTTTGTCCTCACTCAAATAGTCCTTCTGCTATAGTCCCTCGGATATGATTTGATATACATTTTCATGTAGGACTATATATTTAACTTCTTTCGAATCAAGTTAATTTATAAAAAAAATGTTTTGAACCCCCCCCCCCCCTACCGATCGACTCTGACTGCCTGTGTTAGACTAGACTACTTTACTTCGCTTTAAGTTTGTGTTAATCCCACTTAAATGTAACTAGTATGGGTGTGCTCTAGGGCTGTGAAATGGCCTCCCGGTTTGACCTCGCATCAAAAGAAATCAAAGGAAAGGGAAACTAAAAAAAGAGAAATGTAAATTGTATGTTTGGGTCCTGGAGTGAATAGGAGCCCGAGTCAAGAGATCTCAAACACTTCAAAAAGACAGTGATTTATTGATAGTGAGACGTTCACATGGATCATGATTAAATAACTCGTGAGCTACCGTTTGGGCCAGCATCGCTTTAATACGCTTTAAATAAGACACTAACAATGCGCACTGACTCTTGATCGGTGTGTGGACCCCATTTTTGAGACAGTGGGGATTTTCCTTTGAACATTCTGTTGAGCGGGGGCTTATTGAAATCCTTTACCCAAACCCAGGTCATTCTCTCACCTCTGGACAATACAGGGCTTTCAAAACCACCTAGCCCCGTCATAAGATTTTGAGAAGTAAAAGAAGCGGACAGACACAAACTAGATAAATGGGAATTACATGTACTTTTGTCCCTTTTTACTTTTTAATTCCCTCCTTTTTTTGTTGCGGATCTGAAGAAATGCCGCGCATTGAGATTCCCTTTAACTTTTTTAAAGGCTGTTGTGAAAGGATCGTGATCATATGCTTTAAGTTCAGATTAAGGTTTCACAAAATTAATGTGACTAACACAGACAAGGTCAACCCAAATATAGAGAGCATATCACTAGCTACCGCTAATTGTTTGCTCCTTTGTATAATAATAGGTCTGCCCTAACTTATAGCCTTTATTATCAACGAAATAATGAATGCCAGAAAATAAAATTTATTGTAAACGATATTAATCAAAAGTGTAACAATTCTGGAGCTCGCAGTTCGTATATAGTTTTAGTAAATTATTTACTGTATTAAGAAGAAAACATACACATAACAAACTCGGGTTCGATGTTACGGGGGCGGGGGGGGGGGGGAACTATCCCCTATGATTTTGCCAAACACCCAACATTTTCTTGCTTTTTTTTTTTTTTTTTAGAGTGAAGCTACCGAAAACAAAAGAGATTCTTCCTTTTCCTTTTTGGGGGGTTGGGGTCTGTTTTTGCTTGATTAAAAGCCCCTCTGCACTAGTTTGGCCAGGAGGGTTAAGACCTCCCTGCATTGTCACTGACACTGACAGGTCACTGTTTATCTCATCAAATCAGCTCTCAATTAACATAAGAAAAAGAGGACCATGGGGAACCAATGGTCACCGATCAGGCAATGTTTGCTATACAAAGGGCGCAAGTAGCTATACGTAGTGCAGTGGGCTTTAAAGTTTTTGAGATATCTGACATTTGTAACAAAATAAGAACCCGTCTTTAAACAAAAAAAATCATAGGCATTTGAACTCGTGCACGTACCTCACTTACAAAACAACTTCCTGCGCCGCCCCTACTTTAACCAAAGCTGCAAGCTAAACTGCATACTAAAAACCCCACTGCAGACTCTGTGTATCTCTATTACTTAGTGATCATGAGTTTCCCATTTATATGATTTCACCGAAATGCTCTTCTGGCAACTTGTACGATCAATGAAAAGAATTTATTGGTTTTCATGAATCCTCATACAGGCCCAATTATCGATTCCATATAGCTAGCGTACACGCCCTAGTACATTTCGTCCCACAAAACTTAACTTGTGACGTTCGATGTACGCTACAAAAATCACTGAAACTGATTTTGAACAAATTAATTATAAAATTGTAGCAGTTTTGTGTAAAATTAATCTTTTACGAAATAGAACCGTGAAGTCAAGTAATTTGGAACCGGGAGAGCACACGCACGCATTGCGCTGAAACGGGTTCTATTTTCGCCCCCTGCCCGTATTAGCGGCTGCTAACGCAGATGATGTGTTTGCCCCTTCCTCTTGTTCGGCTATTGTTTGACTCTAGGATCGATCAGTCATAACAAAGGCCCTTGGGTACCCCCAAAAGAGCTAGCCAAAAACATACAAAAGGAGACCATTCTTTTCATATTGGCGTGAGTGCAGGCAGAATATAACTGTTACTTAAACCATCAAGACGTAATGCGAAAACACCACCCCGTACCAACCAATTTCTGCGTGTGATGTTTTTAAGCTCGTCTCATCTTTTGCCTGGCCGGAAGAGTTTTTGCATAAAACAACAATTTTATTCGTTTCAAGAGAGATTTACATGACGTTATGAAGGGTTCCATACAACCTGTTCCCGTCGGGAGTTAATTTTGTTCGGGTCTAACAAGAAGCACAAAGGGTAAAGTCTAAAACATTTGTCTTTGGTTGTCTTTGTTTTGTGTTTATGACTGTGTTATGTAACAAAAAAAAAGATGCACGCGTCCGTTAATTACTAAAGGAAAATGCGGTTACAATGTGAAATCATACCTTGGAAGTGGGCTTAAAGTTATACAAATCCTATTTGCCCTTCTGCAATCATGAATATGAATATGTTTTTTATTTTATTAAAGGTTCTCTGAGGTGTTCAAGAACACGGACGCCGTTGAATAATTCATTAGGGTCAATTAAATTCATCTCTTCTGGGTGTCAATATAATTTCATGAGATTTGTCTTGAAAATGTTCACTGTTGGGCTTTCTACTACATGGAATTTATATTTTTATATTACTCTTTGTGAAAAAGAGCATTCTCTAAAATGTTGAAAGTCATCAGAATGTAAAGGTTTTAATCACCAAGCGATGTCAGTGAGGGTGACGGTTTTCTGTTTCTAGCACACTACATTTTATTTTATATCTGCCACTGATTTCAGTCTTAATTCTATAGGGGTATAGTTCACACAAAATTTTGTTTTGGTTACTACTACAAAAAAAAACACCCATAAATTCAAAATGTATACAGCCTGTCTCCTCCTCCCCTTCTTTCTCTTATTATACTATATAACTACCGCCACCGCCACCACCACCACCACCACCACCACCACCACCACCACTACTACTCTACTACTATTACTACTACTATACTACTACTACTACTACTACTACTACTACTACTACTATTACATCTACTATACTACTACTACTACTACTACTACTACTACTACTACTACTACCACTACCACTACTACTACTATACTACTACAACTACTACTACCAGTAATTCATCAACAATTGGTATAGATTGATAAACTAATCTGTCATTTATTTTCGCAAACTTCAAAGCTGGTCGGATAAATTAAAAAAATGGCTCCATGTTTGAAACTTTAACCAAGTATTCTAAAGAGTACCATTTAACTCTACATGAATAAGAAATAAATCGAATTGGAAGAGATGGACAAAACATGTTTGAAGTTTCAGGAGGAGAAATATTTAGTGCTATAGCGTTTAAAAAAAAAAAAAAAAAAAAAAAAAAAAAAAAATCGTCTTTATTATATTTTCTTATGTGCGTTTTGTAAACGATTCCGGTGGAAAATGTAAAAAAAGTATCTACCAATTTACACAAATTCAATTTTGATACAAATACATAAATCTTTAAGAAACATATATTCCTTTCTGTAATCAGATATCTAAAAGGAGATAATACTGCTGGTGCTGCTCATAGTAATGATGATGGTGATGATGATAATATTAATATTATTAATAATAACAATAATGATAATAATAAGTATAATTTTTTTCCCTTTTTTTCCTTCATTCTTTTGCCTCCACAGTGATTTTCATTTGCAACAAAGTTAAAAAAACATGTATTCAAGATAATTTACATTTATAATATATGAATAAAATTGGCTACTCAATATACAAATATTTGTTGAACTGTCAAGTTAACAGAAGACATACCTATTTTCAAAAATATATTTCTGATATTCATGGAAGAAAAAAAAAGGAAAAAATACAAAAGACACATACTTATTATCGTCTGATTATTGGGCTATAAAATTGCTTTGTTGTGATCACTAATAATTAGGGGGAAATACAGAAAAAATCCTTTTATATAAACAAATTCCTGAATTGATACCACTTTCTTGTTAATTTATTATTACTACAATTCGAATAACATATTTAAATACAATAATTTATAAACGAAACTCTAATATTATCAAAGTCGAGCAATTTTTCTTAGTTTTGCAAGGATTATACACCATCTGTCGCACCACAATCAGTAAACATTATTCAATGCATAATCATTTGAACCTCTTAAACCAAATGATTTATCTTCTACTGAAGATATTATTCTGTTTACGGGATCAGTATATATCCAGTGTTAGAACCTATCTCAAATCTTTTTTACATGCGTAAAGTAGTAAGGATAATGATAGTAATAATAATAACTATTATTATTATTATCATTAGGCCTTTGATAATATTAATTGTAATAAGAATGATAATAATATCAATAATATAATAATTATGATAATAATATTACTTATGATAACAGTGATAATGACATTTAAAAAACACCCTCAAAACAAAGAAACACGTGCGACGAGCTTCTTTTTTTTTTTAGCACCGTAGATGAATATCACGTCATATATATTAGTTATAATAATTCTATAAAAGAGGAAACACATTTTATGAATAAATCGATTTAACCTAAACATCTCGTTGCAATATATTTAATCATTTATATAATTATAATTCTTTTAACTACATCTGAAGATAGCCTTACATTCATGACAAGACCGGCAAAGGAATAGGCCAATATAATTCACCATCATACCCTCGGCACTGAATTGGTCAGTAAACCAACGGAACAAACTGATCTACACTGTAAAAAATAATTTGTTCATTGGTAATTTTTACGTATTTTTTCCATGTAGAATTTACTTGAAAACATTAGTTTTGCCACTTACGCACTAAATTTAAGTCTTGCTAACTCAAACTTTCAATTTAGTAGAACATACGTGGAATATTTAAGTAAAATCAAATACATAAGAACTTTAAGTAATTTCAGCTTGTATTAATTTAGTAATTTTAACTCAAAATCAGAAATTATACGTATTACTCAAACAATTTATGTTGATTATTCTTATCTTTTTAAAGTAAGGACCGATGCAGTGCGTAATAGAAATATTTACATAATTTATGAATATTCATTAAGACCAAATTAAACTCTTTTTTAAATAAAACAATTCTTTTGTGTGGTTGAATGAAAATTTAAGGACTTTAAAACATTTACTAATTCATTTAACATGGCTAAGCAAAGACAAGAAATTTTTTAATTGTTACCCAGTTCAAAACAAATCAAATTTGATATTTCAGGAAATTGTCAACCAATTTTCCTTTTAAGATGCTACGATCAAGTATATATAAAATTTGGAGCCTTTCAATATGTGTCAAATCTTAATCTTAAATAGAAGTAGTGTTAGTGATTAGTGATTAATCTTAAATAGAAGTAGTGAATGATTAGTGGATGTTACTTGTTAGATTAGATGGGTACCAAATCGTGCAATATGTAATCCTATCATAGCTTTTTTTTAATTATCTAAAATGATTACAATACTTAAATTATTTACGTTAATGTAACTCGATTAAACTGAGTGAAAATTTATTCAGCAAAACAAGTAAATTCTACTTAAGATGCCGTAGGTAATATTTACTTAATAAAAATAAGGCAATTCTTTTCCTCAATTTAATTGAGTTAATTCGACTATTATTTTTTTACAGTGTATCTTCAGTCATTCTTAATTATCAACTTTGATTAATGAGGAGTATTTTCAAATCGTATCGATGAAGTCCACTTAGTGTATGTGATGTAATATTCAGTTACTCAACAGGTCTCTTTTTGTGTTCTTGAGGCATATATTTTCCTTTTTGATCATGCAATCAATAAACATTCACAAAACTATGCACTGATTTGCGGTTAGAACAGCTCTGAATTATAAAGAACCCACCATAATTATACCATGATAGAATACGGATCTGAACAAAAACAGCGATTCGATTTAAGGTTACATGCATGTTACGTTTATCTCCTTTTATATAATTATTCCCGAATAAATATCTAGTCTGTCCAACAACGATTCATTTGTTATCCTTTCATTCTCACTCTAAGCTTCTGGGAAGGTTGTCCTGTTCCTCTAATATGCTTCTATTAAAAGCGAAGGTTGAACTATTTACCCTAAATTGAGCCAAAATCACGATAATTATTAAAACCTTGGACAACTTTATGAGAAAAAAAAAATCGGTATCATTCATTCACTAACATCACTAATACTTTAATAGAGAAATGTACGAGTGAATAATCCAAACTTTCTGCTCTTCACATTAATCTCATTCTATCGCGTTTATATATTGAGTTGTAAAGTGTTCACAATAAACAGGCCACTATAATAGGCGATAAATTAAAAGAAAGTCTGATTTTAATAGCCATAACCGAATAAAATGTTTTCTTGTACTTTGACTTTTTACTAAATTAACATCAGAACAAAAATCTGCGTCATTCATTCACTAACTGCACCGATAATGTAATGTACGAGTGAATAATCAATATTTGTGTGTGTCTTCACATTTTTGATAATTTATCTAAATGGGTTATAACAGGTTCACAAATATAAGGGCACTATCGGCGGTAAAATAAAAAAAGGCCCTTTATAATTTAGTCATACATAATTGCAGTGGCGGATCCAGGGGGGGGGCCCGGGGGGGCCCGGGCCCCCCCCCCCCCTTGAGAAAAAAATCATGTAAAATCACGCGATTTTTACCTTTTTTGGGGGTTGTGCCCCCCCCCCCCCCTGGCGCTCAAGGGGGGGGTGCAAATTAAAAATTTTAGAGGACCCAAAAAAAAAAAAATGTGCCTCACTACCCCCCCCCCCCCCCCCACTGAGCGACTTTTCGGCTGGCTGAGTCGTTGCGATTTTTTTTGGGACTTCAAAAAAAAAAAAAAAGTGTCCGCTTACCCCCCCCCCCCCCCCCCCCCCACTGAGCGACTTTTCGGCCGGCGCGATTTTCAAATTTTCGGGAGCAAAAAAAAAAATAAAGTTGGGCCCCCCCCCCCCCCCTAAGAAATCCTGGATCCGCGCCTGCATAATTGAATTAAAAATGATTAAAAATAACTTTAGTGAGAAAAAAAAATACCTAAGAAAATGTATATTAGAACAAAAAACTCGGCATCATTCTTTCACTAACTGCACTGAATATGTAATATTATGTAATGTTATCTTGGGTTGTAAAATTGTCAAATATAACAGGGCACTATAGTGGATCTACATACAAACTAAGACTACACATTAGTCACAACCGAATTAAAACGTTTTATATAATTATTTGACTTCTTATAGTAAAATGTAATGTCTTTTTGGTGAAATAACCTTTTGGTACTGTTGGGAGCCACAACTGTTCTAGGACCTATACGCATCGGGCAAAGATTCGAACCCACAACCTCTGGAGTGAAAATTCAAGTGAATTATGAACCACTATACGTATGTATGAGAAACATGGCAAATATTTGAAATGTGCTACCACTTGTAGATCGAGCAGGCAGGCCCACGCCTACTTCTTATTCTCTTGTTATATTAGTCAGTGGCGGAGCTGTTCGGATGAGGCATGAGGGAGGTGGGGGGGGGGGGGGTCACGCCAATCCCCAATCGACAGCGAAAAGAAAAAGAATAAGGAGAGAAAGAAAGAGGAAAGAAGGAAAGGGGAAGGTCGTGTGAAAAGAAAATGATACGATCATATCCAAAACTTCCCGTCTTCTCACTCGTTTGTCTTGTTTTGTTTCAGCACATTTCATCCACCTTATAAGACCACTTCTTCCCCCTAATTAAAACAGTTCCTTCAATGCCTCGATCCACTACACACCACTTACTGTCACATGCGGAACTCCACCCGTAAATACCAGAGCAGCTTTGCTAACATTCGAGACACTTAGTTTACATTATATCTTCATCAACCAGTCAAATCACACATGATCCCATCTTCAAATAGACCAGAGGCTACCCTGCGAAGTGGCGACTTTGTGAAGTGGCTTTGCAGTGTTTTTTCTTTCTTTCTTTCTTTTCTGCATCGGAAAACAAATTGCGTTCCGTCATGGCTTTTGTATTCAGCGGAAGTTAGTTACAATAAGCCTGAGGTGTTATGCCCCCTCGAAGATGACTTGCAATATACTGAATGAAGTCTGGAGCAAATTTGATGGTTTTCCATGAATAATAGTTAAAACGTTCTTTTACAGTTTTTCAAATGTTGCTCTTAAAGGCATCGTTTAACAATGTTAAATCTGAGATGCATCAGTGACTGTGATATGGTGTAATATTGGAGCCCTAAAAAATGATCATGAAGTGCCTCAAAAAAAAAAAAATCTTTGAGTGACCCGTTTTACCATACTCATTTTCCCCAATAAACTGTAGTGTTATTAAAACCGTTATAGGAAAAGTCTTGGGGTTCCTGACTGACAGGGGCGTAGACAACGGGGGGGATGAGGGGGATGCATCCCCCCACCTCACAAGGTGGGGGGGATGGCATGTACAATCATCCCCCCCCCAGGTTTGGGGGAATGATATTTGCTTACTTAATAAGTCATAATGATGATAATAATAGTAATAATAATAATGATAACAATTATAATATTAATAATAATAATAATTATGATGATGATAATAATAATCCTCATCATTATTGTAATTGTGTTTATTGTTATTAGCCGCATTCACACGGTGAAAGCCAATTCAGACGGTAAAAAAAAGAAAATCTTACAAGTATTTTGTGGTTATCTTGTGGTTTGGAAACCACAGGATTAAACAGGCGCGGATCTACGGGGGGGGGGTGGTTTAGGGGGGTTTAAACCCCTCCTTGGGCGGCCCCAAAAAAACAAACAAAACAAAAAAGGAAAAAAAAAAAAAAAAAAAAAGAAAAAAAGAAAGAAAAAAGAACGCACGCTGGAGAGAAACCCTTTCAAGTGCAAATATTGTGAGAAGATATTCAACTCATCTGGTAACTTAACCAAACACATGATAACTCTGGATATAACTGTGTATTTAACTGTTACTTGATTTAAAAAGACGTTATCATTCACTGCTTTTTATGGTCTCCATTGTGTTAATAGATGCCAGGAAAACATCACTTACGGGGTTCAAATAAACACCCCAAAAAAAATCTTTCCTGTAATTCTGAATATGCCATCTTGAAATCGCCATGTTCATTCAGGTTCGAATCATACCAATTTTATTTGAAATCATTAAAAAAAAATTTTTTTTTACACAAAGCAAAGAGTGTTAAGTGGTGTAGCACCCTTTGCCTAAATATGCCGTTGGTCAAAATCGCCATGTTTAGACCGCTGTGTAAAATGGCCCCCAGACATAAAGTTACATTTTGAAGGAAAAAAAAATCGTTGAGGGGGAGAAAGTGAGAAAGAGAGAGAGAGAGAGAGAGAGAGAGAAGGGGTGGGGATGATGTCTGAATCTCGGAGTTGTATAATTTAGACTCTGTACGGAGCTATTTTCTCGCCTTTCGAAGGCACGGAGAGTGAGCAAAAGAGTGGGAGAAATAGAGCGAATAATAGAGAAAGAGAGAGAGAGAGGGGAGGGAGAGAGAGAAAAAAAGAGAGAGAGAGAGAGAGGAGGGGGGGGGGAGGAAGAGGAAAGAGGAAATGGAAGATGCCTTCTCAAAGTAGGCATTGTCGCATTTATAGTCTGCATCAAGCTGTTTATCTTGCTTTTTTGTCATTTTAAAATCGTTTTACCGTTCCATTGTATCTAAGACAACTTCGAGACCAAAGTCTGGAAGATATCAACCTTAATTTGTTACCTTACACTTTTCGACTTACATCACCATCATTGCCCATTTTTCCTGATTCAAAGGCGTTACTACTTTTGCTTCATGTTCTTTCAGTTTGTACGATGCTCTTTCTCCAGGTACATTAACTACGAACAAAAAGCTATAGATACATCGACTGACTCCATGCATGCACATAGAGTTTGCATTTTCTTAGCTCGAACAAGATTATGAGTCTATTAAGTGCTTAACATTTTGCAACATGAATGAGAAGTCCTCGTCGGTTTTAGTAGTTCGATGTTTTCCTAAAGGTAATGAGCCAAAAATGCTTTTGAAAGCATTTAAAATGCTTTGCCCAAAATGGAATTATTTTGCCGCCCGAACCGTGAGATGATAAAAAGAGAGAGTTACACGTAAATCAGAATGGAAAACAGAAGCGAAATAATCACATCGTTATATTCTCATTATTACATAGTGATTGGATGTATTTGTATTGTTGTTCTTTCTCATGCGAAATGAAAGAAGAATGGATGAGTTTCCTATTAAGTTGTAGTCTTTAAGAAACTTCATTTTGAAAGATCCAGGGGCGTCGGGGGTGGGGTGAGGTACGTTGTGATATCCCTATTCAAATTTTATTTGGGCGTATGCGTAATTAATTTTGCGAATTCTGTTTGTCACAATTTCTTTTCTACATTTTTACAAAAATCAATCTGAATACTAATATCAGAATATTTAAAAATTAGAGAATCTGATTTTACCAATGTATTGTGACAAGTAGGCTATATTTAGCAGTGAGCGTAATGAAATATTTTATAGGATTGATCAGCTGAACTCTTAGATATTTAAGGTTAATGAAAAATCCTAAGTATAATTATTATGGAGAAATAAAATTAATACATATGATATTTCGCTTAACATTTATTTCACGATATAGAAATGACAATATATGTTATCGTGCGAATGCTTTCTTTTGATTGACCAGTGATTGACCAATGAAAGAAACCCTCTTCCTTAATATATTTGTTTTACAAATCGCTCTCTGGGGTTGCCGTCGTAATAGGGCGCTTTAGTAACGAGACGGTACGCACAGGAGACGGTAACTCGAGCGAAAAAAAAAACTGCGCATGCGCGAACCTGAAATCTCTCCGTCCCGTCGATTTTCGGAACGGTACTCGGCCAACATAGCGTTCGTTCCCTAAACACGACATAAAACTAATAAGAGAGAAAGCTGACAAATAATTTGTATCTAGATCATGACTACTGAAGATAGAAACAGGGAATCTACTAGTGTTTCTAATGTCTGTTCGGTAACTAGCTTATTCTATACCTCAATCTACAATAATTATTGATGGTTTGGCCGTTTAGGCATACTTTTGGGGCCCTTTTTCATCGCTATGCATGATGTGCCTGCGTGTTCCAACCGACCCCCCTTTTCAGCAAAAGTCCGGTGTGTAAAGTCAATACGGCTCGACCTTTTTCTTTTGTATACGAGCCTTTTTCAGCACCCCCCCCCCCCCTTTTCAGCAAAAGTCCGGTGTGTAAAGTCAATACGGGTCGACCTTTTTCTTTTGTTACGAAAAGGACATTTTGGCAACACGCATGCGGTCCGTTCGTTCTAGCACCAACATGCAGCAGGTGTGCAGTTCAGCGCGGGAATTGGATACGGACTTTGCGTCCCCGTCGCCTTTAGCAGACAGCGAAAGCGCTTAAATATCACGACGGTAACAAGAGTGCGAGACCCGTCACAGTTGGTTGAACATTCCGTCTCCTGTGCTTTCCGTCTCGTTGCTAAAGCGCCCTACACTCTAAAAAAAAACTGCTCAATTTGAGTCAAAATGTTACTCTTTTGGGTGGTCAAAAGGAAACCACCCGACTTTTGAGTAAACTTTACTCAGCATGTGTTGAGTAACAAATCTACCCATCTGTTGAGTAAAAATATTACTCAATAAAAGACTAAATCTCTACTCAGTTTGAATGAGTCAACCTTTACTCAATGTTTACTCTTTGTTTAGCGGTTTCCTTTTTTTACTCAGTACTGGGTAGAAACGTAATCAACTCATGTCGAGTAAGAAACTGCTCATGAGTTGAGCCAAATTTTACTCAATTAACGAGTACATGTTTTGACTCAAATTGTTTGAGCGATTTTTTTTGCTCAAATATTGAGTATGTTTTCTGGGTAACGCTTAGTTGCTCAATCAATATTGAGTAAAAACATGTACTAAGTTAAGTACATGTTTTTACTCCATAAGGGGTGCAAACCGATGCAATAGCAGCACCTTTAGGGGTTCAATCCTGCACCCTTTAAAAGGTGCAATCCTGCACCCATCATCGAGGAATACTGGTAAAATTTGCTCGTACACAAATACATAATAACATGCATGATGTTTCTTGGTTAGTAATCATATAATCAATATATCTATTGCTAAAACGTGAATGTAATTGTAACATGATCAGACAAAATAATATATTGGTTAATGATTGCCAAAGGAAAATACAAAATCAAAAAATTGATGTGCATTGTCATAATTTGCTTAACAAATCATGATAAATGTATTTTTATGTGAACACGTGGAAAGTAATCATGAATATGCATGCAATATGCAAACTTTTATTTTGCACCCTCTTTTGGTCGATAGGGTTCATTTTTATGTAAAGGGTGCAAACTCTTATTTTGCACCCTTTTTTGCACCCTTTTTTCTAAGAGTGTATCTCAGTTCTTTCGCATCTTTCTGCACGCGCACATGCATGCACGAGACATGCACATGACGGACAATGAAAGAGTACAAAATATCCAGTTCCTTAGGTAGACAAAGGAACATACAGCTGCTATTATGTAAAAATGTGTAGAACAGGTGTCACATGCATATTGACAGCTAGTTGCACTTTCCATCGATCCAACTTTCACTCGCACCCGAGGTAAATTCGGGTAAGAGATCAATGTTGATTTATTTATCACCTGCCGCAGCGTAATACCCAACCGTAGTTTACTCAAAATTGATACAAACGAAATTCGTACTCAATGTTGAGTCATTGATTTACTCTTTATCGAAGGTAACAAATTACTCGGGTGACGAGTACCACTAAAATCAAGGTCTTACTCCAGCTTGAGTACTGAATTGCTCATTTTGTTACTCAACTTGTTTTACTCGGCACAATTTACTCGCTGACAGAGTATAAAAAATTAGTATAAAGACAGAGTTGGGCAGCGTCCTAGATTTTGAGTTTCTTTGAGGTATTTACGCGAAATGTCATTGGAATTAATGGACGGACTGTGAAAGTATGTTCGACAAATCAATCATTTTAGACTGACTACATTACTTTCTGTTACGCTTTCACAACTTAATGTTACTTTGCAAACAAGTCACTTTTTGTCAATCTTGTTCAATCTTATTTACATTCTTCAACCTTTGTAGTTTAGCCTTAAAACGTACATGATACATTTTCAGTGACAATTGGCCACCCAGGCTTTCAAAAAAAAAGGTGCAATTTGTCAATCAACATAGAAAAATACTTATCCTTTCGACCTAGCATAATTTGGCCCCAGTGTTGATGGTGGGAGGTTCAATTAATATGATTCAGACTTAATTAGACCCCATATCAGTTTCAATTATGTGTAATCACCATACGATTATAGACAATTTTTCTTAAAATGAGATAACAAGTAGGCCGATGCCAGCTTGAATTAATTTCTAATTTTCAAAAGCCAACTATATAAATCCAACTAAGTGCCAGCTAGATTGATACGTATAACTCCACCCATGGGTCTATATACCAGTTTTCGATCTATTTATGAATAGACTTAATACAACTGCTTTCTATGCAATGTCCTTGATCATATTATAAACGAACCCAAAGATTCTTTCGAGCATCTCAATTGGGGCTAAGGCTGCGGTAAAACTTTTAGATGATTATTGGGTATCATTAATCGTCATTAAGTTAGACAGCTGTAAATGGGTTTCTTTGTATTACCGATATCTCAAGGGTATATATTTATTATGAGGGATTGTTGTTAATTTTGAGGACGAGATGAGGAGAATAAAAGGTTCGGATATAAACAAACATAATTATATAGGGAGA
This sequence comes from Strongylocentrotus droebachiensis, assembly GCA_035222895.1. Taxonomy (NCBI): domain Eukaryota; kingdom Metazoa; phylum Echinodermata; class Echinoidea; order Camarodonta; family Strongylocentrotidae; genus Strongylocentrotus; species Strongylocentrotus droebachiensis. The sequence continues at coordinate 436,733 of JAVYIG010000467.1, read as the reverse complement.
GAGAGGGAGAGAGAGAGAGAGAGAGAAAGAGAGAGAAGAGGGGAGGGATATACAGTGCGTCCCAGAAAAAACGAAACCGAGAAGTATCGATGTTTTATCATAACTTAATCACAACCATAATTAATGAATGATACATATTTGGAAAGCTTAGAGTCTCCTCTTTCAGTTGATGCTACTTAGATGATGCATATTTCACGCATGAGTGATTAAAAGCAATTTGAAGGAAGGAAACCAAAAAGACATCTGGCGGGCGGTATCTGAATTTCGAAGAAAAATTAACATTTCTAGAAAGTTGAGTTTCTGCCCTTTCATATGACACCTCAATCATGAAAAATGAGCGAGGAATGACAAAGTTCTGTTTGTTTAAAGTAGTGCTTGCATTTCCATAATTTTATTAAACGAATTCGTTTTCACTGGCTGCCTGCCGTATCAATAAACGAAATTAACAAAAGACTTAACTCCGTTTCGTTGACAATCAGCCGTAGACGAGAGTCTTCATGCATGGCTGATTGTCAACGAAACGGAGTTAAGTCTTTTGTCAAATCTGCTTTTTGCTACGGCAGGCACCCAGTGAAAACGAATTCGTTTGTTAAAAAAATGAAAATGTAAGGGCTACTTTAAACAAACAGAACTTTGTTATTCCTCGCTCATTTTTCCTGATTGAGGTGTCATATGAAAGGGCAGAAACTCAACTTTCTAGAAATGTTAATTTTTCTTCGAAATTCAGATACCGCCCGCCAGATGTCTTTTTGGTTTCCTTCCTTCAAATTGCTTTTAATCACTCATGCGTGAAATATGCATCATCTAAGTAGCATCAACTGAAAGAGGAGACTCTAAGCTTTCCAAATATGTATCATTCATTAATTATGGTTGTGATTAAGTTATGATAAAACATCGATACTTCTCGGTTTCGTTTTTTCTGGGACGCACTGTATAGATGTACAGCCAATAAGGAAAAGGGGAGCGGCAGACATGAGCGACCGGAAAAAAAGCTCCGTTAAACAAAAATGAAAACAGATCAAGATTAATTGCTCGTCTGTTTTAAAAGAAGCGCTGTTGACATAAATCTCTAAAGGTTATTAACAAAAAATGGCGTCTTGACGAATGTAGTATACATTGTATATAGGAAAATACCGAAAACTAGCACGTCCGTATCATTTTAGCGACCTCTTGCGAAATATTTTGTAATTTGTTTATATCATGCCATGTAACTGATGTACGTAGAAACTGTCTGTAGATTTAGGAAAAGGACATTTCATACAAAATGTTTAAAAAACAAATCTCAAAATCAATGCTTCTCATGAATATTGCCCTATATATTTGCTTGTCTCTCGTCATACGATCAAAGGCGTCATTAGAAAAGGAAGGGTGCGGGATTTCGATGCCCATTCCAAAATTGTCTGCAAATTCCAAACGGATGACCTCTTTTGAAATGTTCATCGGTATCTTCGACGGATATTCTATTTTTTATCTGGTCAACTAATTCGTTAATTTGAGAACCCTTGTTGCGTTTTGTCATTATTATTTTTTACAAAACTTTTTCAAATATAGCCCGACACTCCTACCCTTTCTGTGTTTTTCGGCACAGCTCTATAATTATAGGCTTATACTGATCGCTAAAGGTAGGAGTGGCGTAACATTAAACAGAGTCTTTTGGTTTGCTCATGTTTATCTCGCCGTCACAACGAGTTTACTTTATGACACTATTGTGTGATATCATGAATAGCTGAGATAAGAACCACCTCGTTGGAACGTGATTCTATGAATACAAATAGAGATCAAATACTGAAAACAGGAGTTTGATTTCAATCACTGCAAAAACAGGGAGGGAGGTCGAATTTTGCGCCTGATTATCACACTTTCTCTTGTTATTCCTATCTATTTGTTAGAAATGAATACCCCCATTGGGAAGATGATCCGGGCAGCGGCACCTTCCAATGTTCCCTGTCATCGAGTTAATACTATCCCATCGTTAATTTACATTAAACTTTCTAAGTAGGCAATTTCATACGGGAACAAATTCCAGACAAACGATTATTTTTTCTAGAGCTGGGCATTAAAGGGGCATGTTCCCGCCTGTGTAGTTATCGGAACATGCCATCTGCGTAAGAGCCGTATTCTGTTGGTGTCAATAGGCAGCTATAGCGCCGTCCGCCTGCGCGTACGTATTTTTAGCGCCCTCTGGAATACGGGGAACATGCCCCTTTAAACCTATCCGAAATACAGGTATTGTGAAAGGAGTATCTCAATTATAAGGAACAAACCACAATCTACCAACAAATTCATTGTCTGAAATGATGAAGTTTCTGAAGAATCTACTTTTCAATTAGAAGAAGTTTTAGGGGGAAAATCTTTTTGCAAAAGTTTGTGACGTAGTTGATCCGTCACCGCCTTCGTCATGTCATCTGACCGGGCATGATGGCTCAGTGGTTAGAGCGCCCGCCTCATGAACGGGAGGTCGTGGGTTCGAACCCCGGCCGAGTCATACCAAAGACTTATAACAATGGGACCTTCTGCCTTCTAGCTAGGCGCTCTGCATATTAGATTGGAGAAGGGTAGTAATAACATATTATGTTATTATGCAGGGCCCGCTGGAAGAGCAGTTTCATAACTGAAGTGGCTACCCTGGGTAAATAAAACGTTATTATTATTATTATCTGCTGGCAAGAGGTCACCATTTTATAACGAGTATATCACGTGACCCTTTAAAAATTGTATACATACCAGCGACAAATTTAAACTGAAAAGTTATTTGTACCAATTATAATTACCACCGATGTCGTAGTGCTCTGTTACAAATTAACTGCAACTCTGCAAGTCCTTCTACTCATGGTTGTTCCGTTGTAAAGTTAAAAACATGTAAATGCTTTCGTTTAATAGTAGAATGTAAATATATCTCCCCCAATGCAAAACACATCAATCATCGCACCTTGCGAACTATCTTTTTCTAAATAGCCTGGTGTTAATGAAAAGTGTTAGGAATTCAATAGCTGCGGATGGCACTCTAAATTGTAAAGTGGCTCTCCTCGTCCTTCTTGTCTATTCAGGGCGGAAAAACTGCACAGTCTTCTTTTGTAGCGCAGTAAAAACGAAACCTATGCTTCTTTTCTTCTCTCCTTTTCACTCTGCCCCACTCCAACCCATTGACTGATGTTCTATTCTCATTCAATAGTATGATAAATCCCTGTGTTGATGTCTCGGCATGGATGGGGCCGGGCAGATGCATTGTCGTGCTATTGTTGACCGGACAAGGCCCTGCGGCCGCTTCCTTTCAAGTCACTCCATTAAGACACGTCTAACTGGTACATGTACATGAATTATGTTTGTCATTCCACCGGGAGCACCGTTTTTGTTCGTGGTACTCAAACTTTCATTTGGCGACTTTTGTGCCTGTTGATATTTTCAGATGTCGTCTTTTATGATTTTAATGACAAATAGGACTCTCCAGTTCGGCCATCCTGTCGGTGAGCTAATTGTATTTGTTATATTTCTCAGGTACCAGTGTGATGTAGCTCACGGCTACGGGAAAGTTCAAACGGACCGTCGACTCAAAACAATTAAATCTCTTTGGTATTCGGCGTTTCTCTAACAGTATACATAAACAATTCAAATCTTACCAAGAATAATTGTATAATGCAGAGTTTTTCTGGAAATAGTTAAACGTGGAACGAATTAGCAAGCTGTTTTGGATAACCCAGTTTGACCAGAGGTGTGTTTATCAAGTCTAGTAGGCTACCGTTTACTTGCTTTGCTTGTAATATGGATTTGATGGATCTGTGCGCTACCGTTTTATAATATTCAAATTTAGATTAAAGTTTTCGAGAAGTAACTAAATGTTCATTCGAAAATAATGCTTTAATTCCACACCTTTCGCCAGTTTATAGCCGGCTTGTGAACAAAAGTTGATTGTATGGCATATGCTCCGTCGACAAATGGTTTCTTACCGAAACTCTAACTTCTGTCCGGGACTCAAAAGTATAACTAATCTCAAATCTAACCCTAAACCTAACATAAAATGATAAAAGCCTGGATGTAACCCAACCAAAGCCTAAACTAAAATGGCCGATATTCATATTACCCGAAGCGACGTCTAAGGCATGTTTTACCAAGGGAAACCTGAAATAACTTACTTCTTATCTATTGTTAAACGTGAGACGAGAATACGCCCGACGGTGGCCTGTACCTGTATAGCTTCGATAAACGCGAAAGAAAATGTCGGATAAACCGACGTTTTTGTAAGTCCAAGTTCGCTCAAAGAGTCCTAGGTCCTCACACATTTCTTTCTCTTTTGTTTCTCCATAGAATGAAATCGACAAGCCCATCGTTGTCGCTTTTCGTCTCGTGGATGCGGGTGGTCGTGTTTGCTCTCGTGATCGACTACGCCACGCCGTGCTCCGATGGCGAGGTTCAACTCGGTAACGATGGCCAGCTGTACGTGATCTCATCACCGTACTTCCCCGATGTCTATACCCAGAACCTCGACTGCGTTTACCATATGGTCGCTCCCGGAGGTATGTTTGTTCGTCCCAGGGCGCATCCAGGACTTTGGAGGGGAGACGGAATTTAGAAATTCAATTCAATTCAATTTAGGACTATTCAATTCAGTTCAGTTCAATTCAATTCAATTCAATTCAATCCAATTCAATTCAATTCAATTCAAATTTATTTGTCCAAATTACAACTGGAAATTTGGTGTAGGATTTTTTTGTACAAGCAATAAAATACATATATAAACCTAATAAATTAAAAACAAATGTTTCGGAACATTGTGCAAGAATAACAGGTACAAATGGGCCGACATATAGTAAGGTCTTCGGTATAAACTGTTCAAGTTCAGTTTATTCAATTCCAATAAAATATACAAAACAGAATACAATCATGACAGAATAAGAGTATAAGTCGGTCAATAATACAAAATAAGGTAAAATTATAAAACTATAAAGTGATACATCAGATAACAACATAAGCATTATTGGAATTGGGTGGCCATAAAAAACCATGTGGATTTGTCGAGACGACCACCCTTGTTCCTTACCGTTCATTTCGTAACTAGTCTACCTTGGCCTATTTCAGCACCTTGAGAATTTCTACCATAATGATATATGGCACTTTACATGATAGTCATTATTTTATATTACTAATATATAGTTGTCAACTGTATACATATGTCTAAGTATGTAATTAGTTGGTAAAGGGCAAATTTAAAATAAGGAAAATGTGCCCTGGTTGCCAATATACCCTTCATACTCATCTCCAACATGATTGCAACATCATGGCCACGCCATCAAGTATCACATTCCTGTTATAATCTCCGTATTAATCCTCATGTTTATCCCCCAACTTTCCCCATCAGACCGACGGGTCAGAATATTCTTCTCCTCCTTCACCCTCGAGAACCCCAACGACCTAAACATATGCAACTTCGACTATCTGGCCATCTATGACGGCGGGTCCGACGTCGACCCGAGCCTCGGGATGTTCTGCGGCCCACAGAACCCACCAGCCACCATCACCACGGGCAGCGAGCTCTACGTCGTGTTCCACACTGACTCGTCAATTCAGAAGACCGGATTCCGAGCGGAGATCACTGACGTGCCCATAGATTATGTCGGTGAGTTCACTTCTCGACCATCATAACATATGAAGAAAAGAAAATTCACGTTTTGTCCATCTTTTTTCACAAGCTCTCATAACCATTATGCACATTTTTTAACTGAAAAGAAAAAAAAAAAAAAAGGAAAAAAAACAAACATCAAAAACAAAATAGATATTTTTGAAGCCTCTGCATGCTTCTGGGAATGTTATATTGATCTGAATTATACAGTGAAATTAAAGCAAATTGGACAATATTCCTGCCACCAATAAAACCTATGATGTTGTGTACTGGTTTTATCTCATGCTATTTTAAATGTAAAATATAGCACCTTCAAAAGTAATTATCAATGGCCGATGACTTCTTTTGCCATTCTAAAAAAAATTCTTCTGTATAAAACTCATGTATCCGGCCTCCTGAATGTTATATGTTTTTGAATTTCTCCGTAATTGATGTCGTTTCTCAGAACCCGTACCGACCCCTGCACACGGTCTCTGCTACTACACTTACACCGAAGAACATGGTGTCTTCTACTCACCGGGCTTTCCTGATTACTACGGCAGTAGCCTCAAGTGTACATACATTGTCACCAGCAGCAAGGCAGATAATACCATATTGGTAAGTTAAGATGACTCAACTTGATGTTTTAAGGGATCTTTATCAATTCCATGATTTCAAAGGAAAATAGAATATCATTATGAATTAGAACAAACAAGCTTTGTGCAACGAGATAGGTTTATGTCACTTCTTGATAGATGGAGGCACGTCCAACTTATCTAAATACTAGAAGCTTGTTTTTCATTGTTCCTTTCTTTGTCAAACATAATATGTATCTATCATTGTATACATTTGCTGATACTATTGTATGCTTTGAGTAAAATTGAATAAAGACTTTATCGGATAACCAGATGATATTATCCTGACAAGTACTGGAGTACCTAAATGAATATTTTTTATAATTTTGTTTAATCCTTGATCTAGTGTGTGTTATGGGTATCTTTTTATGAATAGATTGAAAATTTTACACTTTTCAATACTTTTGCCAGCACTTCTTCAGATAAAATGGTGTTAATTTTTGCATGTGACATTTGAGGTGTTAAAATATTCTTATCGCTAAGATACTAACAATTAAATGAAACTTCAGGCTGTAATAAAATTTGGAAAAAACGAGGTATGCAGTTTTGAGTTTGCATGGATGAATTTATATTATCATGATAATCCTACGGTAATCAGACGTTTTATTTTCAAGCCTGAAAATTAAAATTGATTTTATCCTGGATTTTCACAAAGGGGAGGGGGCGTACACCCTCTCCCTCCTATACTAGATACGCCACTGATTCCTTTGCAAATTTCGGATTGCTCTCCCATTTTTTCTCCTGTTTCGAACATTTAGCTTCGATTCCCCTCATTCGACGTGGAAGAGTCCATCAATTGCGTCTACGATTATGTAGAGATTCGAGATGGTGATTCCGAAACCAGTGAGCTACTCAACCGCTACTGCGGGGCTTCCCTGCCAGAGAATACGGTAAGGTGGATGAAACGCAAGACGATGACGTTGTAGATGACGTCGACATGACCATATCTAACTAAAGTAGTAATAATTTGATGATTTGAATTAATAGGAATGTCGGCGTCTGGTATCGGTTAGTTTATCTTCATAATTTATATAACCGTTTACCTTGGTATGTTCCACAAACGAATCGTAAAATTATCAATAGAATGTTAAACATTTAAGCATTTCTATAATATTATTATAGACATCTAGTCATCTACAGAGTTGTATAAACAAAACTAGATTCACCTAAGGTAAGCTTAACCGCCCCCACACACATAATCTCAATGACAATTGACAAAGATTAGAGAAACAAAAAAGGATAATTAAATGTGTCTGTTTGTTGGAATGTCATTCCATTCTGTTATTTTCTGAGCTACTGTGTATAGCTTTAAATCAATCCTGATAATTTCAAGACATAAGCGAAAAGTTTTTTACGTAATTTCTACCACCAGAATAAATGACTGGATCTTATCACAGGTGACCTCATGAAGGCCGAATAAATCAAAACATTTCATAGTTTTACTTTGTAAATATACTTGCTAAATGTCATATCCATTTTTAACTCATAGATATCGTCGACTGGTCCGGCGATGTTCGTACGATTCCGCTCCGATTCGTCCAATGTCTTCAAGGGTTTCTACGCCGAATACGCAGACTCCGACACGGGGTTTCAGGATGATAGCGGCAATTCAAATTCCAATCAGTTTTCAGGTAACTAATCAAGTTGTATATATTGAGAGTTAAGTATGGGGAATATATTCGGTACGGGACATGATATAAATCACAATACTTGCACCTAACAATTGATTTTATTTTATTTCTGCATTTTTTCCAAATAAAATATAACTGAATAACAAAGAACAATGTAAGGTATAATACAACATAAACAAACAATAATTTCTTCATGTCAAATTTTGTTTTTTACATAATATATGTATATATAATAACGAAACTTATTATTTCCATAACATATTGTCATAAATTTAAAATATTATCCGAACTATTCTGTTGGAAAACTGCAGGAGACCGCAATCATAAGCAATGCTTGACAAGGATGGCGGCCTCAAACAAACAAAACAAACAAACAAAATAATGACGAGATCAAGCGAACTTTACCATGCCTGATTAATGTTTTTTAGTGGGTTCCATAATACACCAACTCCCACCACAGAAACAATGACCATATACGCCACCCAGGACATGAATATATCTTATGATAATTTATTCATAACAAAATGGTAGATTGTAATTTCTGACCCATCCTATTATCTGTGCCTGGGAAAGCAGCCCGAGACCCCTTATAGCACTGGTGGGAATATAGTACAATACTTGTATGCAGCCCACTAATCAATGTCTAGATTACGCTAATGAATTTTATTCGATGAAACCCCAATGTTGTCAGGGTGCTCTTGAACACATCTACGGCATCCCTCGAATAAATCATTAGATTGATACCCTATAAATACAACAATTGTAGGTTTCCTTTTTGGTCCCGCTTTCGCTTAACTATGTTAACCTCCAGTTTTTTCTTATAGATTCATTTTTTGTGTCTAGCAGTTTTATTTGTGTGTCCTTTTTAGGTAAGATTAATGGTTTCCTTGATTTGTCTTAATTGATTCGCGTTTTGTCTCCAATTTCGTTTGTGTACTTTATCTCCGCGCTTTCTGGTGAATCTTGTCTGCACGCCGAGATGGTTCTATAACTTCTATCTTTAGGCATTGGTCCTCACATACAAATGTCTCACAACTTTGGTAAACAGGGTACTAAGTATTCAGCCATGATGAGAACGTTTGCCCTACATCCATCAAACCATCCGCCCATCTATCCACTTACATCCCAGTCAACTAACCCTAACTCCGTACATATTTTATTACCTAACACATTATGAATTATGCTCTTAAACATTATATTTAATTCCATTTTTCCTGATATCATGTTGTTATTTTATACTTGCATTGTATTTTACCTGGACTGTGAAAGCATGTACATTTAGTCTATGACTGCGATTCATGTCTTTAATAAACCTTGATTGAATTGATTGAATTGAACTCCATTTCCCCTCTCAGTTTGCGACCTGTCTCATGCTGCACTTACCGAGAAAGGGGGCGCTATAGTGTCTCATGAGTCCTACTCGCAGGGAAGCTATGATGATTCTCAATACTGCACTATCACCATCATCGCTTCACGGGCGCACGAAAGAATATTCTTTGATCTCATCGAGATTGACCTGCCGCCATGTAAGTATACTGGCATTTCATCGGAAGAAAGGAAGATGACGGAATGATTATTTAGCAAACGTAACGTCAGATATAGACAATGGAAGAGTAGAATATTGAATATAGAAGAACTATGAAAATATGAAATATTGAATACGAAATATACAAAAGAATATATTGAATTTAATTCAAAAGTGAAATGCTGGGGCTTTTTAAAATAATAGACATAAGGCACAAGGTGTAAGATCTTCTTTAAATCAAATAAAAAACCAGAAGAATAAATTAAATATAGTTTTTCAAAATTCAAATGCAAAAGGTAAACAAAAGTTAAACATTTCATATTAAATAAATTCATGAAAAACATGCAAAATGTGTTGTAGAAGATAGATTATGTCTATTAGGAGAAGGGAAAAAAGAAGAGGAAGAAAATGGAGGGGAAAACAGAAATGAAACAAAATGAGCTGTTATCCTACGAGAACTATAATTGTCAGTGGATACGCTGAAATGTATTGCTATTTGATCTGGGACTCTCCCCAAGCCACATGTACTGTGTGAAATAATAAAGTACAGGAATTATAAATTACTTGAAATCATCTGAAATCTCTTCAATACCATTTTTCAATTATAGCAAATGACTGCGGAGCGAGCGGGGACTATCTACAACTTCTCGACGGCGACGCGAGCGCGCAGAACTCGGAAACACTCGGCTTCTTCTGCGGCCAAGACGTGGGACGATATACCACCGAGAACTCATTCGCCGTGGTTCGGTTTATATCCGACAGTGTGCCGAACTCCGAACTTGATGGATTCAAACTTGTTTATTCCATCTTTTATACAGGTGAGAATAACGCCAGAGTGATTTATTACTACTATTTATTAGTAGTAGTGGCAGTGGTAGTAGTATTATTAGCAGTAGTAGTGTAGTAGTAAAAGTAGAAGTAGTAGTATAGTAGAAATAGAAGTAGTAGTACAAATAGTAGTAGGAGTAGTTGCTACATTGGATTAATAAACAAGGTTTACTTAGTTTGTGAAGTAGTGGCATCCAAACCCCTCTTTGCTGACTCGTACCATTCGACCCTATTAATTCTGAAGCTTTCGAGAAATCCTCCCAAGGGTTATTACAATACCATATTGAACATCCTATATAAATTATATTGGAATCGCGTCATACCTCTTTGTTATAATCGCATGTTTTGATATGTGATAGACAAGGCTAATGATATTGCATAGTCTCATTTTGCATAGTCATTGCAATCGTATGATTAGTAAAAAGTGTATAAGTACTTTTTACATCGACGAATCATTTTATATTTACTAAACATCACCGCACACTTTTTATTTTTCTTAGATGAAAACGGGTGCGAAGATGGTGACTGGCATTGTGATAACAACAGATGCATCGCAAGGAATCTGATCTGTGATGGTTACGACCACTGCAGGGATAACTCAGATGAAGAAAGAGGATGCAGTAAGTTAAAGACTTGGAAGGAATCAACATGAGAAGGAGGGAATAAAATGAATAGATGAAGGAGATGTGTGCCGATAAACGTGAAGTATGAAGACAAAGAATACGAAAAACGACTTTTTAAGATGATTTAGATGACTTACTAGAAAAATGGGGCAGAGATAATGCGGTAGGAGAAAAAGAATGCAGTAAGCGGGAAGAAAGGGAAGGAGAGTTTTAAAAAGAAGAGAAAGACAAAAGGGGGAAAGAAAAAGAGATGGAAGGGATAAATTGACTGTAGATAATGCAAAAACAAATTCTCGGTCACTTTTAGGAAAATATCTGTATCGAAACTACAACATACTTTTTGTATTTGGTTCAATGTATTTCCCCCTATGTAACGGGCTGTAAAAAAGATGTGATAATATCTTATGAATGTATGAAGTTGACAGCCCTTCCATAACTTATTTTCAGATATCAAGAACAGTGATGCGTATAGTGGTAATTATGTGCAGTATTCCGTGTTAATAACGAATGGTTCACATAATTATTAGCATGGACTATCCTGTCGTCTCTAAAGAAACTTGGCTGGTTAAGCTCGAGAACGAAGAAAACGAAATACCTTGTACAGTTAAACCTGCTTTAGTGACCACCTGTATATAAAGACCACCTGTCTTCAAAGACCAAATTTTGTGTTTCCCTTAGGTGGTCTTTATAGATAGGTACTGCTGTACTAACCAATTTCTCATATTTCTTCTGCTCTTCTCTCGTATAGGGCAACTTTCAACGAGGATCTGGATGATCGCTGTCGGAGTGAGTGCGGCCATCATCATCATGGTCGTTGTGGCAGGGTGTCTCTTTTACAAGTGGTCCAATCGAAAATCAGCTCTAAACCCCTCCTACGAAGCCTCGAGCCCCACCTTAACAGCGGCTCCAATGTACGTAGTATTGACAATATCGTATGTGCGCTTGTGTTTGTGTTGCTTAAAGATCAGAAAGTAACATCTTATTCCCCAAAAAGTCTCAATAAAAGAAAAATAAAGTGAAAAAAATTGAGAAAAAAAATAGGGATGGAGAGAGAGAGAGAGAGAGAGAGAGGGAGAGAGAGGGGGGGGGGACGATGTGAGAAAGAAAGAATGAGAGAGAGAGAGAGAGGATGAGGTGACACAGAGAGAAAGAAAAACAGAGAGAGAGAGACAGACAGACAAAGAGAGAGACAAAGGAAGAGAGAGATACAAAAGAACATACCAAAAAATGATGTAGAGATAGGTTCAGAGTATTTTTTTTACAATTAAAACAAAAAGGAAACTGGGAATTTCATACTAATTAATGTCCCCAAATATTTGATTATTCAAAACTCGATTGCGATAATTGTATTTCTCTCTTCTTTTTGTAAATACCAGGAACAGTGCTAATTCACAAATCCCAGCAAGCAAAACGATGACCGCGGTCACCATCTCGAGGAACGACGACATAACCACCGCTCATTCTCCTCGTCGATTAGGACGTCGTTACAGCAACGCCGTCGAACCTTTAGAATTCACGCCGACCACCACCCCACCTCCATCCTACGGCGACGTCACTTCGAACCAGGAACCGACAAACTACCTCGAATTCGGACGACGGCAAAGTAAAACCGACTCCCGGTCCCGAGAACCGAGACTAAAACCGTTGTCGTTATTACCGTCGTCGGAACCAACGCGGGAATCGACGACAGTTTTGAATATGGAGTCTTTACCAACAGGGAGTAAAAACGTCCTGCCGCCGATCAAAAATGATGATAGGTGATCCATGTGAAAAAAGAATTGAGAAGTACTCCATTTTTTAAGAATTTTTCCATCTGTTTAACACGACCCCTGAATTTAATGCTATACTACACGTTATCATCCATTATCATCCGTTTCACAGAAGTGCATTTTGAATCAAATGCAATTTCACCAGAATCAGGATCTATCCTTCTAAGAAATCACATAAGGAATCTTGATTCCGACTGGCGAAGTGGACATCAAGTGAATTTCGCGTTCGCTTGCAGTCTTTTATGTAAGAAGACCCTGGTACAATCAACAAAAGATTACAACACCTTTTTATCTGAAATGTATTGAAATCAGTGTTACGACTACCTTTGATAATTCCAATCTTCTCGCTCGATATTTATACTTATTTTGTATGCAGATTGTAATTTTATACGCCATAAATATGCCAAATGTACAGTTTTTCTACAAATAAATTAATGTAAATATTTTAATTTATTGTACATAATACTTTGACGATTGGACTAAGGTCTATGATGAATGATACTAGTTTTTATTGATGTTAGCTGAAAGCCATATTTAAATGAGGGTCAGAATGGCCTCATATATTATAGGACTAATGCAATATTATTATTGTTCAGCAAAATGTAATAAATTGAAGTTGCGAAGTTCTCTTTTTTTTCCATTTACCAAGCTTAAGTTTGATGAATACTGCATGGAAATACATTAATTAAAATTAAAAAAATCTTAAGGTAGAATGGAAATGAGTACATACGAAGGATGTTTATTAGAATTTCGCTAGAAAAGATCAATCATTATGAAATCCAATAGAAAGAAGCAAAAATAAGTTCAAGAATCGGCATCTTGAATGATCATTGGAAATAAATCCCTATCACCTGGAGAAGTATAATAGCACAATCGCCGTACACATTAAATCCCAGCATTCACGTTTCCAAACAACAAACAAAATGTTTTCAGTTAGGCTATATTGTTGTCAGCATCTTCCTCAAGGCCCTTTTACACTTTCACGGATCGCATCACGGATCATCCCGGATCGTCGCTCCAGGATCATCCGTGTTATCTCCGGCATTACCGTGTATACACCGGGGAGGCATCCGGCGTGATCCTTGGCGTACCGGCATATCTGGGGAAAAAATTAAACTTGCTTAATTTTTCATCCCGGAGTTCACGGATGAAACAATCCGTCCTCTTCCCTGTTGGCACCGTGTACCTCCGTGTAGCCGCCGAATACATCCGGGACAGTCCGTGTAGACACCGGGAGGTCCGTATTAACACCGGTTTCATCCGGGTTTGAAATTCCGTATATCAAATGAGCGCCTACAAGCTCAAGTCACGCGTCAACATTCCGGAGATATCCCAATAGACAACGTACACCTCCGTGTAAGGACCGTAAAAGTACCCAGTAGCCTCCGTGCTCTTCCTTGAAATCCTTGTTAGCTCCGTATGCGTTTCCGGCGTGGTCCGCGTTGCTACCTTGTCTGTCCGTGGAGACACCGTACTTGCCCGTGTATACACCTAGTTCGGAACGTATCCACACCGGCATCGAGAAGAAATCGTGGTGTCGCACGCCGGAACACCCCGGATTAAGATCCGGGATGATCCGTGATGCGATCCGTGAAAGTGTAAAAGGGCCTTAAGGTGTTCCTAAAGAACAAAACACTGGATTTCATTTCGGATCTGCTGGGTCCTGTTTCATAAAATTTATATGACTATAAGTTACAATAATTGATATGAGTGGCTGAAGTTGCATTTCTCATTGACAGTGGCGGATCCAGGGGGGGGGGGGGCTAAATATTTTCTCATGAATTGGACCCCGTCTTTGGCCCCCTCCCCTTGCCGCCGGCTGGATCCGCCCCTACTCATTGATAACACATTTTGTATAAAAACATGTCCATGAATTCTAGCTCCAGTATACAAATAATAGATAATAAATTCATGAAATTGTAATAATTGAGGAAAAACTCCTTTGATACATCCATGAAATTCAAAGGCAATAATATTTGTTTTGACTGATTTTTGTGCAAGTTGATTTTCGATAACGTTGTATAATAATCACAATGAAATCGGATGAAGTGCATGTGGTGCTTATGTTTTGAATAAATTATTTTTCAAAGTGATAATCTGCCTCGAAAGTATTTTTTCGTTGTCAATTTGAAATTGATATTTTGCATGATTCATTGTCATATCACCGAATGAAAACTTAATATTTCGGTGAAAATGGAGAGAGAGAGAGAGATGGAAAGGAAAAGACGAAAAAAAAAAAAAAAAAGAGGTAAAGTTCGAAAGGAAAAGAACCATTTTAGAGGCACCAAGAAGTAGGAAACAATACTTGAAGCATTAATCATATTTGTTTCGCGAAATCGGGAAAAAACTTGTTTAAAAAAGAGACACGTATTCTTAAATTCATTTGAAAATGTATTCAACTTTTATTTTGTCATATTTATAAACTGTACATGATTATCATTACAGATGTTCATAATGTCTATGTGCTATTAATGTACGCAAGACCTTGGACATAAACATGTATTTTACATTCAATATAAATGTTTTGGGGTAAAAAACAGTGCATTTTACAATGGTACATGGTAACAAAATTCATTTTAAAGAAACAACTGGTTAGGTGATGCCTATATTAACAAGCCAATTGTGCAAAAATTACATTACCATTAGACGATCGTTAAATCTAGCAAGATTGGATATCAAACTGACTCACAGCACAACGTATTTCGGCAACGTAAATTTCAAATTATATACAAAACAAATTCAAGAAACAGATATTTCATAACATCATAAGACCACGAAAAACATTATTTTAGGCATAGTTTCAACAAAATGATGATAGATTTCTCGGGATAAATCGTCTGCAGCTGATAAAAAAGTCGTAAAACCGTTGAAACGATTTATTCCTTTTTGAATATGTCTCATCATTCATACATATGTTTTCTTATAAATAAAATATAAATGTTTGTCGGATATTTGTAGTTTATCTCATTTCACTAAACGTCGGTAAAGATGAGGATACCAACATCAAATATGGGGGATTTCTCTACATGCATACATAGACGACCATAAATCATAAACATGACCAAAATTAATAGGAAAAGATATTAAAGTGATTCTTCGACAAATTCTCCGGCGGCATTTAATCATCGGGCATTTCGATACACTATAATTTAGTCGTATTCCAATCTTTAATCATGGGTTAAATACAATATGACTTACCCTATACTATAACCTTAAACTTGAACTAAAACGAATTCGTAATCATAGCCCTCATCCTCTATCTTTGACGAAATAAAAGCCAAGAGAAAATGTCAGAAGATCGACGTGTGTAGACCCTCATAAACGTCAGCCATTAATCAAGACGCCATTTTGCTATCCATCGTAGCGATCTACTCGACTGACCCCTTACATTATTGCATCTTGGGCTCATCTTCCATTTTGCTTTCCTCATGTTTAGAACTGCTTTCTTCTTTCTGAAGAATGGGGCATATGTGCAAATATATAATGTAACCCGCTAAAAGCATTGTCTATTCTGTTCCATAGTTCCAAAAATAGTATGTCCTCTCATAAAGCTCTCTTTCTCCATCTCACGCTTTAAAAACGATGTCACGATGCGTAGCTCTGATTTGAGTGACCCTGAAATGTAAAAAAGGAAAAATAAAATGAATGCAGCCTACAAGTAAGTATCACCAATTGAAAAATCTAAAATATTTGTAGGAAAAGGTCGTTTATGCCAGGAGAACACATGAATAAACAAAACTTCCAAAAAATTATCTGGAATTAAGCTGACATGTATTCTTCTCAAGTGGGTATATGAAAAGAAAGAAAAAAACATCAAGTAAATGATACTTGATGAAGTGTGTCAGAATCGATGTCCCTAATTAATTTTTGAACTTCACATAAGGTGATTTTATTATATGTTATTTTATTTTTCAAGTTACATAAAAACAATGTCGGTGTTTCGGAGGACATAAGTGTCACCACAAAGCCACCAAGGTATAGATTTGTAGAAGTTTTGAGGTTCGTTAACAATACTAGACTTAATGAAATTAAAAAGCCACAAACATTGGAGACATCCCTGTCTACAACTTTAACTTCAAGTTGAAAAATCAATAAAACAATCAAGTCTCTTTTGTTCCGTTTTTGTTTCAATTTTTGTTTTTCCACTTACCACAATGACAACCCGGAATTGCCCCTCGACTCCGTTCCCCGATGATCGCATCGATCGCATGCTGTATACTGATCGTGTATCGTCGTTGCCGTTGGATTTTTTGTGCACGGACACGAAACGGTTTGGGTTGTGAAGGCACTCAAACTTCATGTAGCTACTCGCATCCTCAGAGAGGTGATACTTGAATCGACACTGGGGATCACCCTTGCCCTAAAGGAATTAAATAAAATGCAATTGTTAGGAAGCTGATTGGGTCTATGGTGAAAGGGTGGACTGGCCACGGACAGGCCTCCAAGGGAGGGGGGGGGGGTGGTATTAATCTTAATTAAACTATCCTGATACATAGTTCCATTATCATTGAGGATGTAAGTGTCGTGCAGGGAATCGACCTCTTGACCTTCGCATCAGAAGTAAAGTTTTTAAACCACGAGGCCACGACACCTCTACGTAAGGAGGTCAAACGATATTTAAACAGGATCTTACAAAGATGTAGAATGAGGGTAAAGAGATAAATAAACAAAATAAAAGGAAAGGCTAATGTGATAGAATAATAAGAAATGAAAAACAGACAAAGACATGTATAGATGTTGAGGTCTAGTGGATAAGTCTCCAGACTGTGAACCACAAGGTTCGTGTTCGAATCCCTGCTGCAGCACATACACCCTTGTGCCACACTCGACCCAGTCACCCTGGTGTAATATAAAGTGGGTACCTGGTAGGATTCATTCCTTGAAAGTCCTTTTTCAACGGCATAGAGACCTCGATGAGGTCTTCATCATAATGTGATATGTGCTATACAAGAACGGATTATTATTATAGTGAAAGATGTCCATAAAGACCACCCAAGGGAGACAAGAAAAGTGGCGGTCTTTGTAGACGGGTGCCTATAATACAAACTGATTGAAAACTAACTGATTGAAACTAATTTCGAGGGAAACAAAAAATTTGGTTTTTGTAGACAGGTGGCCGCTAAAGCAGGTTTGACTGTATTACTTTTATCATTGACGAATGAGTTAGAAAGGAAAATGGAAAAGGAAGAGGAAAAAGTTGGTAAGAGCAAAATGATAGACTTACATTTGCATATAGGATGCCATTCCTGAGTATGAGGAAGTTGGATGTACTAAGTACACATCTTAATGAGATGATGTCATCACCTTCTCTCCTTACAACGAATTGGGCTGCAAGAATCAAAGAAGACATCACAAGAAAGTTAAAGCAAAAACAAATTCACTACAAGAATGCAACTCAAACAAGTATGTACATGTATATGTCAACAGGGGAAGATCGGTTCCCTTTTTTTGGTTTTTAAAAGAAGAAAAAAGAGGGGGGCGGGGAGGCTCACAATAAAAAATTCTGACAATGAAATGAATTCTTATTAATATTTTAGGTGTCTTTTGGAACAAAACAAAAAAAGAGGGCACATTTCAATTTTTGTCACTATAGTATACTACATCGGTGCCAGGTAAAAATAAATACAAAATAACAATGCCAGAGGTGAAAATGTCAGAGGTAAAAATGCCACAGGCTAAAAATGCCAGAGGTTTTTACACCGAACCGCTATATCGGCTTTAAAAGGGGTGACGGGTCTGTTGTGCCCCTCATACATCCGTCGATGTGTTGATGCAATTCGCGTCGCCATTGTGATTTTATATGACGATCAATATGATTTCTCTAAAAAGAAAATCAACTTTGACATTAAATGTGACACATATTGTCTTCTTTTTTTAATGTTTGCAGATCAAGATATTTATAGCATTCAGACTTTTACAATGCATGTTCAATTTTAAAGGATATGTAATACACTTTAAAAAAAATACAAATTTACTCACATTGTTTTCCATAAATGCCGTTAAAATCGACTTTCCCTGTGAGAGAATTGACCCGCAGTAGTCCTCCTGTAGCCCTAGACTCTAGCTGGACTATATTGCCTGTATGTAGCTCACGAGCCTGTATTATGGAAAGAGTTTTTGATATAATTCAATATTATATACAGATGAGTTAGGGCATGATGTTTTCGATAGCCATAGCCAGAGCGATAACGTGTAAAGTTAATCACATAACACAGTCTTGCTGATTGAAAATGACCTCTATAGGAAAAAGAGTGTTTCCGTGCGGAAGTACAAATAAAATGATTTTTAAAAAAGTAATGTAAATTCAATGGTATTATACAGTGGTTAGGAGATAGACAACTAGAAAACATGGAAAACTTGCAATATTTTTTATAAATGGAAGCATTTAAATCCAACATCCCATTCTTTTTGTAATATCTTGCCCAGCACCTCAGAAAAAAAAGAAGATAACAACTATTTAAACCGTTTACAATATATATTACATCTCAATATCATACTTTTTTGTTTCGCATAAGAATTTTAATCTAACTGTCTTGATTGATCTTGTAAAGAACACAAATGTAGAATTGATTAAATATGACTCACCACTACTCCTACTTTGTGTAATCCATTGAAACCGTTATGACTGTGATGAACATAGGAACGCTGAATCGGAACGGTGGAAACAAGAAACTATTAATTATTTTACAAATGATTGATTTAAACACATAATCTATTCACGATAGTTACCAATACTAGGTGAATTCTCTTTCGGCTCGTCGCGACAAACGAATTTAAGGCATTATAGTTGGAAAAGTTTCATTGTATATAATACATACAGAAAGAAAGAAAGAGAAAGAGAGACATAGGGGAGAGGGGAAGAGAGTGAGAGAGTGATAGAGAGAGAGAGAGAGAGAGTGAGAAAGAGAAAGTGAAAGAGAAAGAATAAGAGAAAGAGAAAAAGATTTCATTATAAAATCTTCGTAGGCCGTCATCAAATAGCAACTAATATTTAAATAATTAAGGTTCTGAATAAATATATTTTAGTTTTTAAGTTATCACATTTTGCAAATATGTTGAATTACAAAGTTTGTGACGAGGATAATGTAGTAGCAATAACTCGATCAAAATATCATATCTCTTTAGTTCTATATAGCAAGGGGAGTTGCGGAGCAGAAAATTAAACATGATACAAATTGGCCTATATGATAGTTGAATACAGCCGACGACATTGCAACAAATAATATAATGAAGAAATCGGATAGGTCTACCAACCTATTTACCTTTATACAAGCTTTCTGTTGCATTATTTTGTGGAATCAAAGTAAATCTAATCAACATTAAAAAAAAGAGAGACATTCAAAGTTAAAAAGAAATATATAAAATCACGAACCTGTTCTAGCTTTGGTTTCATTGTGGATGGTGCCCATCCGTACAACGTATCCATCCAGTGCTGTTGAAATTAAGACAAAAGGAATAATGAATGATAAGTTAAAGGAATGTCATCGTCCAAAAATAACGCAATTTACCAAATAATATAACGGGATTTCATCATAATTATATTACAAATATAGCAGGCAGGGAAACAAAACAAAGAAAAAGGACGAAAAGGACGACAATGAAACGCTTTAGAATAAACAAAAAAACAACTTATATACAAGGCTTAGGCCCAACATTTTAAAGTTTATAAAGAGTTACTTTTCTAACAGTGTAAGCAATTTCATAAGAGAATTGAACTCGTTAGTCAAATATTAAGTGGATTTCATTTTGTATTAGTTTACTTTATCATTTACAGTAAAAACCAACCCCACTTAATATTTTGCCATATAAAATCAACCGAAAACTGTATACATATTATATAAACAAAACATAAAAACAAACAAACATACAAAGCGCAGTAGTTTGGTTTTAGCACCCTCAAATATCATATATTAATGCGATCAAGCAAAGATAAATATCCATCAATAATATTTATCAAGTTGTTTACACAAGATTCACGTTTGTCATACTCGGTAAATAAATTTCAAATTGTATAATTCTTTTTAAATTGTTTGTTTATATCTTTATCGTAAAATCATATGAATACTTGCACAGCTTACAATAAAACTAAAGATAAAAATGCCATAGTGTAATGTAATATGTTTTAGTCAACTTTTCGCAGTATAAAATCCCATACTTCCATGCAGAATAGTCATTCGTTTTTCCTTTATTCTCATATGTAAAGCTGCCAAGCAGTTACAAACACACAAAACCTCCAAAGGAGAAGCAATGTTAATTTTCACAATACCACACTAAAAATTATCATACGCTAACTGACACTCTTTACAACGCATACACTGCTGCCCAAAAAGTAATTAGGTATTTTTGTACCGCTTTTTATGAAAATGATTATGACAATGTGACTTATTCTTGATAGATAGATCAATCTTTATATGACTCTTTGCATTGGTGAATCAAGTTCTGAGAATGTATAAACTATATCTATACAAAATTAACCATGTTGTCAATCATTTCATGGATAGAAGTATAGATGACATATTCTAACTTTATGGGCAACATTGTATTTTAATATTTTTAAATATTTGCGATTTGTTAGTGTTCTTTCATCACACTTTTTAGGGAGGGGCTGGGGTGGGGTCGTGGCTAAAAATAGGTTCGGTAGGAGTGGGAGGGGTGACACATCACAAAACTTACTGCAGTCTCCATGTGTTTTTGTCGATTCTTCAATAAATCAAGACTTGGGTGACAAGAGAGAGAGAAAAGGTGACGAAGAAGAGAGTACGAAATGAATGTGTGAGTGATAATGAAATTAAAAGAAAAAATTATATGCATAATGCAAAGAAAGTATCACGTGTGACTCTACACAATGCTTACATTAAATAAGAGAATAAAATTAATGTTAAATGTGTAACATAACATCGACATGCAGGGTGAAACACGAATGTGTAATGCAAATAAATTTACATTATAAGTGAATCTGAAAGTGATCGAACAAAAAAGTGCCTTTAAAATTCCTAGTTTCTCAGCAGAGTATAATAACATAGTCTTAGGTGTAAAACAGTTTTGAATAAATGCACGGATGTGCACTGTACACATTTGTGTGTAGTGCTTCAGTTTGAAAATAATATAATCTAAACATATCTTTTATGTTTTCCATCTTTTATTGCACTTTTAATTCATGTTTCAAATATTTCTTCCGGTCAAATGTTTTATCAAAATAACTGAAATTTTTATATTATCATTGATCTAGTAATTTGATCTTGTAAATCCCGTTGTTCAAAGTCACTAATAGAAAGAGTATTGATATTGATCCTCAATTGTAGAAGGATAACAGTAAACTAGTTTTGTGGTTTCTCAAACTCAAATAATTCTCACACTTTGGAAACTGCACATATTTCACTTCTTAGAAAAGACAAATATCATTTCATTTTACAGAATCAAATTTGTAGCCTTTCCGTTGCATAGATTGACTTCGACCTTTAAACCTAGATAGTGAATTATGCGGTTTATATAAAGTTACACATTTACACAGTGCAGCTAGTACATTTTAATGGGCATTGTGTAAATACAGTGAAGAGTAACAAGTATTTATCGTTTCTTAATGAGAAGATAAGACGGTTACCACCCTGCAAAGATTAGATTTAGTATTTCTATCAACATGTAAATGCCCTAATTTCTATTATTTGAAAAATGCTTTAAATTCAATCGAATAGAGAACATACTCATAACTTCTCTTTTTGACATGATATGCTAATTAACAGCCGAATTAAAAGGACTCTGTGAACCAATTGAACAAATAAATGAATTTCCCGTAATAACAAATTCGGATGCTTTAAATTTTGCATATAATTATGTTATTCCTTATCACCGCCACACATTATAACCTCGACATCTTTAAACATTTGGAACAAAACCTGAATAGCATCAAAGTAATCTATATGTCTCTACGTCTGGAGACACACACGTTTATCATCTAGGTAAACTAGCAATAATTTACTTTACAAATTAATGTCAAACTATAGTGCAAAAGATGAAATATTAAGTAAAAACGAAACCTGCACAAGAACGAATGAACAGAACTAAGCGCACTCACAAGCCACAAGTGGCTTTAAGAATATACTCCTTTGAAAATGTTATGACGATACTCATTAAGATGGTTTACAAACAATTTTTAATACATTATTCTTTGCTTTATTAAACGAGTGATTAAGAATTATTACCTGTAACTCAGCCATGAACAATCCGAGAAGTATATACAGACAGCAATACAAACAGACGACTGTATAGTGCACACATTAATCACGCTTTGCGATCGACTCATCAAACCCTCCCCGTCTCTATGCAATCCCTAACCAAAACACAACACTTACAAAGGATCTCTCCCCCTTTCTTTCTAATGCCACAAATCCACAAAAAGACCAATTGAAAGGAGGGGGCTGCATATGCGTCGAATTTATCTATACAAATAGAAAGAGGGGGCAGATAGATCGAAATTTGATCGATTACCTTATCTATCTATATGGGCGATTGATTTGCATAACAAGTTGGTACACAATCGGAAAGTTGGGATAATCTCTGCGGGGGAAGGGGTCGTAAAGAATGGTGTTTATCGGATCTAAGGAGGTAGGACAATGGTGTTTGAAGTAATAGCTGGTACACCAGGTCGAGGTATGGATAGAAATAGAGTACAATGGTTGTCAATACTTACGCCCCGTCACACTCCCCGCTACGAGGCCGGTTGCCAAAAGTTAGTTCCTGATGAGGACCTGGAGAAAAGTTTATTTAGATGGTGGACAGACGGTAGAATTGAAGTTCGCTACCTCCTTAAATTGAAGACACGAATTTCTGACTTATGGCACTTGAGAGGGCTGTTGATGTAGATAAGTCGAGCAATCCAGATAAACCTTGACAAGTTAAACACACATTTAAACATGCCAGAGGCCGAACACCATTTCATTCAATAGTTTATGTATATCTATCTCACCGAACGAGTTTACACCGAGGTTTGTACACAGAGCACATCGTCGTGAATCAATATCGTATTGAAGCGTATCGGTTGGGCTCGAATTGTATAGCGTTGCCATAGTGACATCAAAGGGTCCCGTACGTAGATATGGTGTCGGACTCTCCCGCGGTTTGCCTAGTCTGTTATCACAAACTGTATTTCACACTCGCAAAGTCAATGAACCTTTTTCGCTCATGCTACTGATGCGAGTGTCTAAATGTTTCCCAACCGATAATTATATTTAATCTATAATAATAATGCCTCTACTCTGTATCATAAGAAGTTTTGTGCACTCAACCATAAGGCCACAGTAGTTCTTGATACTGGTCAAAGTCTTTGAATGCAGACTACAAATCTAAAACTGAACTATTGACAAATAGAATTTGTCTGTGATAGTGAATGAACCCCTGAGATATCACCTTGCATCAATGTTCCGTTTGATTCTTACCTTGTCTCGCTGTTGTTTTGAAAAATTCTCAACAGTTCCAATTTTCAAACAATTAACCGCGACGGGATCGTGGTCAGGATTCACGGTTATCTTTAAGTGAATAAAATTGTAGTGGTCTAGTTGTGCGACCACGCAATTTGGAGTTGAGGTCAGAAAGTTTTTTTCGTTTTTGTTTTGCAAATATTTTTATCAATTTATTAATCTCTTAAATCGTATGTTGTTTAAAAAGCTAATTAAGCTTAAACACTGTAGTTTAAACACTGTTTTACCTTATATAGGACAATGATACATTATTGCATCAACAAAATAAAAATAAAAAGTAATAAAAGCACATTGAATAACAAAAATATTGTCGATTATAAAAGAACATTATAGTCAATCGAATGAAATTTCGCAAGTATGAAATCAAACAGCATATGATACGATTAAGTTTGATTTGTAAATCATTAAATTAAATACTAAGTAGCTGGTGAAACTAAAATTTATAGGATATAATCATCATGCTGCTGAATAAGTCTTTTTACAATTAAGATCAAAGCATATACACCGAACTTATTTTAAAATTGATATTAATTATGATTTTAGTTCAAATTTGAAATGAAATATTGCAAATGAGTTTCAAAATCTTATCAGTAAAGAAAATGACATATACCAATAGAAAAATCAAGCATTGCCTGTAATAGTTTTAACAGTTTATGCGATTGCTAAAGATTTCTTGTTTTTCAGTTGTTGTTAAGACCAATGTAACGTATGAGGGCATTCGGAATCAATACTCATGGTCAAAAGATGAACAAAAAAGAGGTGTTTGTCATAATTGATTGGGGTTTGTGGACGAAAGGCAATTGTTTTGTTCTGCCCAAGCTTTTCTGGGACTTTGCGAGGTCACGACCATTCTTGATGAATGCAACAAAGATGAGCCATTTACCGCGGTTGTTTGATTTATTTTATATTGATTTATTACTCTTTGAATATTGCCAGTATTCTTCATCTAAGGTACTACTGGATAGGACCAATTGGTTTACACGTCCAGACTTGGTGAAATACAGAGAAGCTGATTTCTAAACATAGGGAGCTATTTGAGATCCAGGGAACATAATGAACTTCGTATCCACATCCAAAATGTGCCCAACACTACCTGGCCAAATCTGAGAACTTTTACTTTTGCTCGTCAACATTTTTTATGAAATTCCCCCTTTTGTTTTATCATTTTACAAAGCCATGGAGCCTCCGCTGCTTAATGAGCATGCCTGATGGAGTTTCGCTGGGGCACATGCCCCAAACGCCCCCGGATTTTCTCCCGCATTCAACGGAAATCACTACAAAAAGGCGACTGTTATCTTTGCTCCTACAGCCGCCGGCGTTGATGGCGCTATTGAAGAAATGGTTTCCACGACATTAATTTTGCTCAACGATTCCCGATTATTCTTCGATAGGCAATAGTACCTCGAAATCGGAAGAATGTAATCACGTTCAAAGTAAATAATCATAATTTAATGACGAAAAACATGAAGAAAATGAAATCACAACAGAATGTCTGTCGTGTCTGTTTAATTTGATATCATAGTGATTTATTTGATTGGACACAATTAATTTTGTATTCTGATTATAGCCCTTCTGATTGTGTTAATGCTTTTTGAATATCATTACCGATTAAAATTATAAATCAACTTTTTGAATTGAAGAAAAATGCAAGAATAAATAATAATAATAATAATAATACAAATACACTGTATTTCTATAGCGCTTAATATTACAATGTTTCCAAGCGCTTTACAAATTTGGCAATACTTAGATAATATTACATTCAATATCATATTTACAAACTATAATTAATATATAATAATCAACCTACAATTAATTCAAAATACATAAGCACAGATACATCTAGTCAATACATATAAATACAATAGAATACAAATTCAATTACAAATTCAAATTAAGGCAAACCGTGAATAACACATTAAAGCTACAGACTAACAGAGAGGATTAACAGGGAGAATTAAAAAGGAATGTCTTTAGGGAGGAGCAAAAGATTTTGTAAGTTTTTTTCTCAAATTTGAGTTAGAGCAATGCAATAGACTTTAATTGGCATATGTATGGGAACCGCGTTGAATATATGCCACAACTGGAATATCATGTTTTTTGTTGTTGAGCGAATGGCGTCATTTCAGTCAACATTTTTTTCTTCTTCAAGATTTATAGTACGATAAATTTAATATGGAGTTATTATGAGCATGAATCTAATGACAACTGATCGATAATATGTCCCATTAAATGCTAATACAGTAATACTGCGTATGCCTCAGTTTCATAATGTGGATTCTGGATAGTTCAGTGGTAGAGCAGTGGTCTTGTAACCTTGAGATCCAGGGTTCGAACCAAGTCCATCCGCTAGTGTCCTATAGTAAGTGATTAGTCCTCATCACCAAGTCCCTCGAAGAGGACTTAAAGCTGTCGATCACTGGTTGCTAACTTACGAGCATACACGTGTTTTCTTAGCAATCAGGTAAAACCATTGACCTACTATGGTGAAACAAACCATCAAGCCATCAAAATGAGCAACCCTCAAGTTGTTATCGTGAAATTAACTGCCTATCGCCATCTACGGGCAAAAATATTCCAGAGAGACATACGAGCACTCGGGACATGAAATGGGAAGAGACACAGACAAAGACAGGTAAATAGAGAGAGAGAGAGAGAGAGAGAGAGAGAGAGAGAGAGAGAGAGAGAGAAAGATGGAGAGAGAGAGAGAGGGGAGAGTGAGAGAGAGTCACTGAGTGGTGAGAGAGAAAAAGAGAGAGAGACAGGGAGAGAGAGAGAGAGAGAGAGAGAGAGAAAGAGAGAGAGAGAATGAGAGATTAAACAACTTTACTTGCGGTTATAATTACCTTTCATCGGATTTAATAACTAATTACCGTCTAGACTATAATGTTATATTAAGATATTATACATATGCAACAATTTTTTCTTGAACGAAAAAACAAAGCAAAACAAAACAAACAACCATTCATTCATTACGAAGATATCAAATACTTTGTTTATATGTTTTTACATGCTTTTACTTAATCTTTGTTGCTGGTATAAGTATATCTTCATGAGTTAGTTACTACTATTATTACAAAAATATTTTGTTATGATTTTTAAAAACTATTGTTCCTCATTAAATTTAACAGGGCCTCATTGAATAGCACCATTATTGGTGATAATGGGTCACCCTGTCTAAATATCAGAAATAAATAAATAAATAAATAAACTACCCTTGAATACCCCCCCCCGGACAAGGTATAAACAAATAGATTTTGAATCTATATCCGTGCCAATAAAGAATAAAGAAGAAACGAATCAATACATTAAAGGTAACACTGTAGACATAATTTTATCCGTGCTGTAAGATTACATCATTTTTATAATGATGTCACTTAAAACTAAGAAAGATATGATTCAGAATATATCAATTAGTTGCATACTGAACGAAGTAATAATAAATATTTATATGACTTATAAAGAAACAAAAACAATTTTGAACGAAACAGTTAAACCAATCGCTTTTGCTTAGACTGATATTAAATACAACTATTATGTCCAACAGCTATTGTTTTTTGTCAAAGTAGAACAAAATATAACCTTGCCTTATTTAATTGAATTAAGCAAATCAGGAACTAAGAACAAAAAAAGTTGGTCATTAAGTTTAATAACTGAGGAAGCAGCTATTTGATGAATGGTCATAAAAAGCTAGGTTTACAATTATGAATTACCATTATACAATTCATTCTGGGGTTTGCTGAAAACAAGTCATGCGATTAATTGCTTAAGTTCGAGCTATTTAAGAATTCACGGATCGTTTCATTGCAAACTGCTTGTTTGTTTGTTATTATTACTTTAAAATGGGGGGGGGGGGCACCGCTATGTAATATAGGGCAAATTTCTTCTTAATTTACATTTTTAGACTAGTATTACAAATTGAAATGGGAGTCTAAACTCAGATTTTTGTCCTTATTGCTTATTATTTATGGCATGATTAGGTATGTATTATTATTTCGAGGATAAACGGATGAAATAACTATTCATTCTTTCAATCCACACAAAAAAAATCCACTTGGTGAGGAAAGCGTTTATATGCTTGCTCACTTCTCGTGGCCAAGTTGTATTTGCATACATTATACCTCTCTATTGGCCATAATAATTGACCACTTATCAATACACAATATCGATTAAGGTGAACCAGGGACACTATAATCTACATAGGAAATGCTCAAGTGAGCACTTAATTAAAGGTACTTGGTAACATTGTTCAGATGAGAGAAAATGGTGCTAAGATAGTGACTTCAAATTTCAATGCTAATCAAAATAATCTGAAAGTTTGGGTGAAAACAAACCATTATTAATGATACAAATTGGGAAAACTGATCTGATCGATTCCTTAATTCTCCCAACTATATTATTACAATTTAATTACATTTAAGGTGAATCAAAATCGTCACAAAGCAATTAATCGGCTTTATATACCATTATAGACATTTAAGTGTTAAATTAACGGGATTAAACTATGTAAAGAAATTGATAAATAGTGAGGACATGACGTCACGAACTGATAACTAATTTGTGTAGTGATTTCCATTGTTCTATAGTTTTACATACTTTTTCAACAATTCAAACCTTTCTTATTATTTACCCGATTTTGCTAAAACTTTTTTTTCTTCCTGCTTCTATTAAAAGTAAGTTATTTTTGGAGTGAATAACAGTTTACATTGCTGCCTATATGAGATGACGTCATTTCGACGTGAGAGGTCGAGAGTTCGTCCATTCAAGTTTTTAGCTTTCATGTAAAAAACTTAGGATTGAAAAATAAGAAGCGAAAAGAACAAGAATCTGTCATTAAAATTGATGGGGAATTATGTCTCGATAAGATGGCCATCGCTGATGAATTCAAATTCTCATTTCACAAATGTGGCTGCCAAATTAGTAGACAAACTCCCCCCCTTCCAAAGACTTTTTCAGCGCAGACAATGATTGTATTCGTGACTTTTATGAAAGAAAAGGTGTACGTGAAAACAGCTTCGAGTTATTACCAATCAGTGAACAATTTGTTTTCAAAGAGTTACGTAAGTTGAATGTATCAAAAAGTACTGGGTTAGACTTGATTCCAGCTAAATTTCTAAAAGATGGTGCGAAGGTTTTATTTAAGCCTCTAAGTTACTTAATGAACCTATCTATCTTGACGAGTACTTTTCCAGAGGATATGAAAATAGCAAAAGTGACTCCACTTTATAAAAAGAAAGATAAAACTGATGTTAGCAACTATAGACCTATTAGTGTTTTAAGCGTAGCATCAAAGATTCTAGAAAAATCGGTCTGTGTTCAAATTGAAAGATACTTCAAAGAAAATGATATAATTTATGAATTTCAATCTGGTTTTCGACATGATTATTCGACTGAAACATGTCTAATTAATTTGACTGATTATTTGAGGAGAGAAACTTCCCAAGGGCGCTTTGTTGGTATGGTGCGCCTTGATCTGCAAAAAGCTTTTGATACAGTTAATCATTGCGTCTTATTGAAGAAGTTACAACTAATGGGTTTTGATAAGGCAAGTTTAGATTGGTTCAGATCCTACTTATCTAATCGGCACCAAGTAGTGACGATTCATGATATTCGTTCCAAACTAATGCCTATAACATGCGGTGTTCCTCAGGGAAGCATTTTAGGCCCAATTCTATTTTCAAGTTATATAAATGATATGTGTATTTGTATAAAAGACTTCAAACTATTATTGTACGCAGATGACAGCGTACTACTCTATTCAAATCCTGATCCTAAATATATTGAGGAAAAGCTCAATGAACAGCTGTCTACGTGTGTCGATTGGATGACTGATAATAAGCTTTCTTTACACTTGGGAAAAACAGAAAGCATTTTATTTTGTTCTAAAAGTAGTTCTAAAAAGTCATTTGAATTCAAAGTGACACACAATAATCAAGCAATCAAGAGAAAAGAGTAATTTAGGCATTTCATTTTCATCTTTAGTAGAATCAGTTGTAAAAAAAGCAAATTCTCGTCTGAAATTTTTGTACAGATATCAAAGTTGTATGGATTTAAAAGCAAGACGTACACTCTGTTTTGCTCTTATTCAATGTTTATTTGACAATGCTAACCCTGCATGGTATAGTAACATACACAAGTCAGATCAAAAGAAGTTGAAGATTATACAGAACAAAATGGTGAGATTTATCAACTGTTCTGGTCCAAGAACTCATGTTGGCTACAGCGAACTTTCTAAAGCTGGTTTTCTTGAAGTCGACCAAAGATCAAAACAACTCGTATTGCATCACGTGCATAAAATATATCATACTAGGTCGAATCATTATATTCGATCCAACTTCGATCTTGTTACTGACGTACATGATTATAATACAAGAAATAGACGATTCAACTTTAACTTACCAGAAAGAGTAGGTAGTATTGGAAATTCGTTTTATTACAATGACATAAAACATTGGAATTCCCTTCCCAATGGTGTAAAAGAAATAGGAAACTATGATCATTTTAAGAGGAAATTAAAGGAATACCTAATACTTGACAGTCAGAGAAGAGAAGTGAATGACATGTTATATGATTGAAATTTGTATTCTTCTGTCGGTTCATACTTTTTCATGTTGTATATACTTATGTTTTCGTACGTTATAGAAATTCTACAAATTCGTCATTATTTTCCTCTTCTTCCTTCTCCTCTTTTTCTTCTTCTCCTTCTTCTTTTTCTTCTTGTACTTAATATCATTTCTATCATCAGTTTAATGTTGTTATTATTATTATTATCTTTAATAAGTAGTTCTTTTAATTTTCTTATCTGTCTGTAAATATTACTATTTTAACTTATTAGTTTTATATATGTCTGTAAGGGACCCCACTGGAAATGAGCTCTCGAGCTTTCGTGGGTTATCCTGTTCAAGCTGACTTATTTTTGATCTGTTATTATTGTATATTGTTGTATGTTGGAAGCTTGTCGAATAAAAAAATCAATCATGTTTCGTTTAGTATTATTCGATCAGATTTAGCTGTCTATACAGTCTAAATATCGCGTCTCGTTTTCTCGTACGAGGGGCAGTCGAATGCTATTTCATTTGCTGTCCATACGGTGTGACATAATTATCGCGGAGTCATCAAAAATATGACATGAGATTTGTGATGAAAAGTCTTCTTACACCATGAACCTAGTAGGTCCATGATCATACAGTACGCACATGCGACTTGAAAGGGAACTAACTTCGAAACACCGAGTTATATAACGTATGTGAACGCAGCCTCTGAAAGCATGAAATGAACTACGCCGTCAGCCAGGTGCGAATGAATTCTTCGCATTCCCCATCTCTCCGCAGTCCGGATGTTTGCGCGTTTATTGAAGGTTTCTTGCTTGTAGAGCCCTTGACTAAACTCGAGATGTTATTTAATTGCACTAATCGCAACTAATCGGTTGAGAGCTGCCATTTACCGTTGACGCAGTGTCACCTTGGGGTGGTGAAGCGAAAAAGAAAAGAAGAAAAAAGTTAGGGAAAAAGAGTGTTTAAAAAAGAAATCACGATGTTGAGAGAGATTGTAAAGTGTGAGGAAGTCAAGAGTGCAACTTCTTTTGAGTAGATTAGATGGAAGTGTGAAATACTTCGATAAAATGCAGAGAAAAGGGACTTGAGTTAGGAATTTCAAGTCGGATTATGATACTGGGCCACTAAAGAGCGCAATGAGGGTTTAGATAATAAGTTGCCATGGTAATAGTGTAAATGTGTTGAATGTGAAGCATTTTGGCTATGAAAACGGATTGGAAGTGAATGCGGCATGATCAAAGTGCAAACTATATAAGGATTGCTAGATTTCACACAGTCTACCGTGAAAAAGTGTTTCGTTCTTGACAAACTTAACGCCAATCCAATTTACTTTGCAAGATTGTTGCCAAGCGAAAATAGTCATTAGAAATACTGGTGTCATGTTCTCCGTGACTTTAAAATTAATACAATTAGCCAGAAGAATTATGCAATTTCAAAACAGATTCTGATAACAGAATTCGCGGAATTGACCTCCCAGTCACTTGAATCGTAATGACAATTTGTCAACAGAATGGCCTCAAGTTGGATTCAAACTACTCCGTGTTTTTCTTTCTTTTTTCTTCAAGACTTGATTTATCAACTTATATCACGGAGGATTAGATACTTTGAAATCCTGATTAACATTTCAGTAATCACGATCCATCAGAAGTATTTCGGCAGAAAAACGTGCTATGTTGAATGATTAATCAACACCTGTTCTTAGACAACTTCCATGGAAAAGGACGCATGCATTTTAAAAGCATTTATGCCCTGTCAATCAAAGTTGTTTAGAGCAAGTTTTTTGTTTTTTGTTCACAATTTTTCACTTATTGATGTTCATTCTTTCGGAAGTGGTTTCAGAATAAACACACAACTTCGCAAATACATAGCGTCCTCGCGAACTCTTGCATTTTGTTCCTGACTGTGAAAAACAGGAGAAGAGATATGCTCTTTTGTAGTGGACTAAATATTTACCAGATTCTGAAGTTGTTATGGTGCATCGCTTAAAAGTAAAAGGATGGTGTGAGAAAGAGCGAGGGATAAGTGTACGAAAATTCAGGAGAAAGAGAAAGAGATAGAGGGAGGGAGAGAGAGAGAGAGATAGAGAGAAAGAATGAGAAGGAAAGCGACACAACTTTACCTGTCGTAAACTTCCCCTGCATGATTACCCCCCCCCCCCCCACCCCGGACAACTACCTCACACAACAACTCCTTGGATAACTTACCCGGGCAATTTCCCGAGACAATTATCTCCAATGTAGTTTCTGATCTGAAACTGGGGAACATTTAACATGGTATTCGTGAAAATTCGAAAGAGAATAGTCCAGAATGAATGTAGATGTCCGAGTTTTCAGGATTGGGTTGATATTCGGGGGGGGGGGGTGGGGAGGGTGAGGGCGAGGGGGAGGGGGAGCGGGTTGAAGGGGGAGGGGTGTCCTGATTCTCGAATGAATTATGTACTTTATGTTGTACACTATGACAATCGAAAATGACATTCGAAATAATGTAAGTAAAATTGCAAAGGTCGGGTGACATCCAAATATAAAGAGATTCCTGTTGATGTGCAGGGCTGAATACAACTCATATTTTGTTATCTAAATCAATTTTATAGATTTTTAAATATTTGAAAATAATTTTCTCAGACCTGCTTAGAGACAGTGGTATGTAACACCCCCAGCTCAGCACATGTCCACAAAACAATTGCATTCTTTCCTACAATACCTCCACATTCCGTTCTTTTCCTGGTGATGCTACAACACGTCTGACATAGCAACACCTATGTTGGTATTGTATGGTCTAGTGTAAACAGGTGGTCAGCTCTGGTGAAGCTGCATACCACTGTCTCTTGTTAGCTCACTAATGATTGACAGATGATGTCACAAGATAAATGAGATCTGAAGCATTTTATTTTTTAGGGCGGAGCTTAAGCAGGTCTGAGAAAATTATTTTAGAAAATATTCAAAAATCTATGAAACATATTTAGATGCTTTAATAACAAAATATGAGATGTATGCAGGAATCAACTTTTATTTGGACGTCACCCGACCTTTAATGAAAAGAGAAGGAGAGAGATAGAGAGAGAAAGGGGGAGGGAGATGAAAGGGGGGCAGAGAGAGGTAAGGTAGGCATGAAGCACGTGTGTGTTACGTTGACATGGGCGACAAAATCGACACACCTGCGTTTGCGGGTAGCCCTTTCATTGAGAAAAAAAAACACTAAATTGAAAAGTGCGAGATTTTTGGCGGTCAGCTCTATCTCAAAAGAACCTCCACACAGGACCTGCAGATCTTGTTTAAATAACTCACACCTGAACGACAAAAACAGCAATAAAGAGGCGACCCACTTAGGAAATCGGATTAGCTGAATACCAAGGGGGATATCTCTTGCTTCGTAAATAGTAAGAGGAGGTGTACATAAAGAATTAGGATTATTTGCCTTAGTTTGGGAGATAATAGGGGGAGACTCCCTTTGAGTTCTAGGAAGGCATTAATTCCATTAAAAGTTCTGTGTGAGAAATGCATAAGATCAGGATTATATCACCCCCAAACCCGAGCCCCAAAGACGTAACTCATTCGCTTTATATATACAGTGTGTCCCAGAAAAAACGAAACCGAGAATTATCGATGTTTCATCATAACTTAATCATAATTATAATTGATAAATGACACATATTTGTAAAGCTTAGATCCTCCTCTTCCATTTGATGCAACTCATATGATGCATATTTCACGTATGAGTAATTAAAATGAATTTGAAGAGAGGAAACCAAAAAGTCAATTTGGCGGACGGTATCTGAATTTCAAAGAGAAAATCACATTTCTAGATAGTTGAGTTTCTGCTCTTTCATATGACACTTCATTCAGGAAAAATGGGCTAGGAATAACAAAGTTCTGTTGTTTAAAGTAGTGCTTGCATTTCCATAATTTTATTAAACGAATTCGTTTTCACTGGCTGCCTGCCGTAGCAAAAAACGGAATTAACATAAGACTTTACTCCGTTTCGTTGACAATCAGCCGTAGACGAAAGACTTCATGCTTGGCTGATTGTCAACGAAACGGAGTTAAATCTTTTGTCAATTCTGCTTTTTGTTCAGTCAGGGTAAAAATTAAGTTATCAATTCATGTGCGTAATATGTAACGTGAGGTGACAACGGTATGTTTAATTCATTTAATGAAATACTTCTACATTGTGTTTTCCTGGTAATATTACTAGTTTTCAATGATTTTCTTTTTGACAATTTGAGGCATTTCGTTTCGACTATTCATTTGTAACCTGCTTTGATTCTTCTTGCTTAATTATGTGTTCTTCCATTTTGATGATATTGTGATATTTATTTCAATAATTTGTTATAATTTGAATTTAAAAAAACTCACACGAATACAATCATGTTTTTTTATATCAAGATAGCACATTGCTCATGATATTTGAAAAAATCTTTAAAAATCAAGAAATACTGGAATAACAGAAAAAGAAGAAAGTAACAAAAAAAATAACACGACACAGTTTGGATGCCGGGGTGATATTGCCGATAAGGGAGAGGGTTGAGGGGGGGGGGGGGGGATATATCAAATACAAGAATTTGGGGTAGTGAAAAAAAAAGTCGTATAACGTCCATAACCCTTACCAATTAGACGACACAAGATCTGTTTAAATTCGTACGTAATTGTATGTTCAATGTGTTTTACGAGTAAACACGGCCCGTTGGTATAGACCAGTGCGTTATCATTGATGGGGCGACATTATGTTTTAAAAAAAAACTCGATAAAAAATACAAGTTTTGTGGAGAAAATTGTGTGTAAGAGAAGAAATGCAGTCGGTACAGGCGTTGTCACACCTCATAGTCGTGGCGACATAATCCGTTAGACACGAGTTGAGTGCTGATCGTGCAATTAAACTGACCGTGACAGACGTGTCTTTTACCGTGATTAAATAAATAAAATAAAATATTCACTATTAGGGAAAATGTTTTGTAACCATCAAACATCTTCCCAAATGTGCTTGAAGATAAGCAATCCTGGGATAATCTCATTCAGGTATGCGACATGGGATTAGCAGACTCTAATCCCCAAATCCAAACCAAACCAAATCAATCGTAATCTCTTGTCAATCTCACCTTCATATTTCAAATCAGTTTCACTACTGCTCTTCCTTTTCTCTCGCTTTATCTATTTCGAGATCGTAATGTTCGCTAACTCTTGCCCCCTCTTTATCGACTCCTTTGCTTTTCGTCGACACACCATCAAGTATTTAAAGACAAAGAGGTTCTTTTTTCATCAAATCCATTAAATTATATATATTTATATTTTAAAGAAAAAAAGTGACGAAAATTAAACTAAGGAACTCGCAGGATTTGTTTAAGATTGTTTAAAACCGAAATTCAATTATATAGAGGCATTCTTCATTGATGGTTTGTGATTGAAGTTAAAGTTCGTTTTGTAAATAGTGTTTGAGTTTTCTCTGCCAAATGAAGGCATAGCCTAGATGAAGAAAAAAAGTTCAAAGGCTCTACTGTTGTTTATTTCTTAAAATTACGCATTACATGTTAAAAGAAACTCTTATCATTGAGTATTCTATTTTTTTCTTCAAATTTCTTGTTATTCTAATCATTAAAAAACAAATGCTTCAAGTGTCCTAAGATTACAAGAAGTCTTCTTTTTTAAAATATTAACTCTCATCATGTATGTACTAAATTAACTAGCACTCAGTTCAAATCTTGCTCTAAACATATTCTGGCTTTGCCTTTGAAACTATCAAATAGACGCCAAATACAAATTGATTAAGTTTCAATATTTTCCTTTAATTGACACGTCTATGAATACAAAATAGGGCATGACAATCAATACATACGAATACACTCTTCCTTAGACTGTACAAGGCACTATTTATAGTATTTAATTTTCCAATATTAATTACACATCAGTCTATTGACGATATCGTTATTACCCCATACATTCTGTGACGTCACTATGAAGTCGCGTTCCGTATCATTTTATAGTAATTATTGGTGCATGATAGCAAAATTCGCATTAGATATTGATTGATTTTAATGAAAAATCAGTAAATTGAAAGAAATCTGATATTCTTATTGATATTTGTCACAGAAATATTTAAATTCAGTGGATTAGATTATTGAAAATGAAATATCAAGTTAGTATAAATTGCCACATAACTAAACGTGTAAACGTAGTTTATAAAGGTACTGAAAATATTTCCGTAAAAAATAGAAACCCGTTTTACTCTACTAGAGTTTTCAAGATACTAAAAGCAGCCTGCTGGCATAAATCAAAATCAAAGAACGGCTAATGAAGTGGAAAGTTCCACCAAGGGAAACCACATTGATAGTTTAAACCTGGCAAATACAAAGGTATCAATAAAAACCCTCAGAAAAAAGTTATATAACAAAAAAAGGATTTTGAAAGTTCCATTCGAACTCAAGAATCGAGTCAAGCTGGGTCCTAGCTGGTGCGAGCTTTAAAGAATATCTGATTTTTGTAGCACATAATGGCAAAATATCTCTTCCACAGAAAAAAAAAAATGTTACGTCAGAATTCGTTATCATTCATGAACTATACAAAAAGGCAAGACAAATCTAAGAAAGATCTTTTCACTGATCAAACGTAATGCTCTCTTCTTCCTAAATATCATGAAACTCACAGAATTATAAAATGATCAGAAAACTGCTGGCTTTTACTAATTAGTGTAAAAGTGGTAAAGAATACAATTTTTCTAAATATATAGGCTCGGCTGTTGGCCTCTGGATTTTAACTTTTAATCAATATAAAATCACCCTTAAAAAGTACCAAAACAATTTTTAAGTATAACGCGGGCTTTCATAGAAGATAAGCGACTTTAGAACATTCCTGAGTTTGTTCTGAAATAGAATAAATTTCACTCTCCTTTTAGTTGATTGGAAAGGAATGCAAAATATAGCACCAAGCTTAAATATATATACGTTTTAGATATAGAAAGAATTGTTTTTAAAGAAATAACATCAAGGTCCTTGGCTTTTAAGAAAAATATCGGGCAAATATCTCCTCATAGGAGAAATGTTAATATGTACCCACATGGAAACAAGAAGACATGTTTAGATGACAACAAATAAGTTTTCGTTCCTTACGAATTTTTTTACATAACATATAAATATATGTACAATTGTCATAAAATGGATGCCATCAGTACGGCAGTGTAATATTTATAACCACAGAACACGAATAAATCTTATAAGCATAGCGATACTTTATAATGGAATACGAATACTCTAAAGAAATAAAACCATTTGAATTCAAATACATAATAATATATTGTCGAGATTAAATTTTACATCGCTATTTACAAATTACTGTCGGATATTTTTCGGAGAAGAATATCTTCCAATATCTTAACATATCTTAACAATATCTTAACATTTCAACGTTTTATGAAATAAACGGCGTACCATTCCAAATACAATATTTTTCTATTGTATACTATGTCGTAACATGTTATTCTTCCCAAAACCCGTTATCATTCGATTGATATAAGTGGTAAAAAAGGGTACTACTCAACTGCTAGCTTTTCAATTCTCCCATGAAATGAAAAGGGAGAATAAGGTTATATTAGCAAGTAAAGCTACACAATAACTTATTGTTTGTGTTAATTCTAGTTGACTTTATGTATTCTTCTAATCAAAGTAGACTAAGTATGGTACACAGTGAAATGTGTAAAACCCACAGCAAAATCACCCTGCCAGTCAATGTATACAACATGGTACGTAGTCTGATAAATCAGTTACGTTATTAAGTTTTAGTGATTTGCAAGAGATTCTAGAGCATAACTTGGATTGTAAAGACGGCGAATTTAACATTTGATTACTCTAACAAGAGCGTCGTCAGTAACAAGAAATGAATTCAAAATTTAGTTTTTTCCATTTGAAAGCTATTTCCCAAATGACCCACAATCAAAACACAAGCCTAAATCCAGTGTTATTGAAAAAAAATTCACAATATTTTGTGAGGTAGCAATACAAGTGACAGGCTTCGCAAAAGAAAACTAGTTACCACTTAAAAACTTTCGATACATTCTTTGAGCCACTTTGGACATGGGCAGGCTCTCGTCGGGGGAGAATATACACCACAAATGATACCATTAATGAAACACAGTGATCCCTACTAATAATAGACACATAAAATATACCTTTATGCCCTGCAGAAATCCATGATCATGTACAGATTTGAGTCACACTCGCATTTGATCGGGATCTAGCTACATAGATGAACAAAAATGAATACTGTTGCTATGATACTAACATGTTTTGTTGAGGTAAGATGGCGCCTATGACTAGCAGCCTCTTGCCAGATAAGCGTCTTTTTTTCTCATTCGCAAGTCAACTTCGTATGAGGCAGTACAACCGATACCATACACTTGGTAGATTTTAAACCTCTTATTTTCATTACAATAACCATGGCAGCCGTTGATGATCGTTAAAGATGTGTGATTCGTTCGCTCGGCGGATCCTGGCTCGTAGTTTTCGTACCAGTCCGACAGCCGCAGCTCCTCTATAGTCTTTCGTTTACCCTTAAGCACAGTTTGCATCAATTCACATCGTTTCGATGGAGGAGTTGTCATGGGAACGCTTGGACCCAATGCACTGATGCTGTCCTTTACAAGGTGTCATGGAGATCATAATACGGTGAAGTCCTCGAGTTTCGCCACACCTCCTTAGAAGTCATGGAGTCAAATATACAGTTTCAAAGTTCTTGCGGCTTTGTTCTACGTCGCTTTCTCTCTGTCAAGTCTATTGTACGCACAACTTCGCCCTTCTGTGCGCGCGCGTAATGGATTTGATGCCGTCCCGGATGCGCATGGCGTTGGTCCTGTCTTGACATCTCCGCGTTGATTTCCGCGAGCAACGTCTGTACTCGATCAGCGTTTCGCAGGGATCGATGTTTCCTGATCGTAGTGATGAGATAAAGTTCGTATTGCATGGCTCCATTGTCGATCTCAAGCACGTGTGCGATGACCTGAGCAGGGTAGTGGGGTCCACGTCCGTGTTCCTCAGACTATTGCTCGATCTTGATCTATGACCTGCGTGATAAGAACAGACGGTGGCAAATTTAATAAAGACAATCGACGGTTGACATGTAGCCTACGTGATTGAATTATGTGTGTTTAATTTTCTCAGAAACACCTGCAAAATTTGATTTATAAACATTTTCCAAATCATTTCCCTTTGCATGCTCATTTTCAGTTTATTTGATCTCACAATAACCTCACAATTCGTTGATTTAATTTCTTATTAATGTAATTTTCATAAACGTAAATTCATTGAAGTAGAAGTTTAATAATGATACTTAAAATATGAATGTCATACTGCATAAGATGTCTTTAAGTAGTCCCTTCGAATTGCATATAATTATTTGCTCAATTTGTCCAACATGGGCTAATACAAAGCGGTTGCCCCGCCTTTATCAATCCCTTCCTACCAAAAAATATTTTCTGTCCTTCTTAGAATGAAAGGCAAATCAGTGCTCACCGTTCTTAGCTGATCGAACTAGTCTTACTCCTGAAGACGGGATCCCTGACACTGTTTCCTCATTCACATGAATACCTGGGCATATTCCTGATCGGATAAAGCTGGCTACGGTTTGTTTGACATCGGCAACGTAGTCGTCCAAGTCACAGTACTCGTTTTCCCGGCTTACGCATTCGATGTGCGTCTGTGAACAACAACAGGAGGGTAAGGTGAAGGATGGTAATAAAAGGATCTCACTGTATTTAACAGACCACTAATTTGATTACAACATAGTAAACTATGCAATCCAAAATTATGGAAGCGTTTTCTGCCAATTGCCTAGTGAAAAATAGTGCACTTGCCTGTTTTGAGTTGAAAATGAGTGTAAAATTTGCTTTCTGCGTTATATCACATATTGGAACATTTCAAGCCAATTTCTTAATAGTTTAGTACGTTGACGGACGTTTCTTTCCGTTCATCTTCATTAATTTTCTACGTATGTTTGAGAGACACGAGTTGGCCAAAAAGCCATAAAAATTTCTGAGAATTATTTCACAAGAGTTCTTGTATTCTGGACCTTCTGTACAAAACTTATGCACCATAGCCCCAAGTAATTTTAGAATGACAAACTTTCATACAAATTTGGAGATCTCTGAAAATAAACGTTAACGAATTATTACCTGTAGAGCTTTGCAAAGTGTATTATCTGCTGTTTCTTCTGCCTCGATTTGTTCCCAAACGACCAGAAATGACTCCTTATCACAAATCTGCATCGACAGTGTTCTGCAGTTAACTGGAATGGAGAGAAGAATATAGAAAAATGTTCTTATAAATTACAATTTTTGAAAAAGAACGCAGCTGTGTGGAAATTTTTGCGAGTTGAGTCAGTAATTTCTATTTGATAACACAGACACCTCTATTTACATCGGTTAAGGAGACATGCAAAGTGTGGACTACCCATTGTTCCAACCAATGTTTAAGTTAGGTAGTCAATTGTAAAACCGAATGTGGTTTGCGAGTAATTAAATGGTTTGTGTTTGTACTTAGCATGTGTCATCTTTTTCAACATACCAATGTTAAAATCCTCTTGTTCAACTATATGAATCTGAAAGAAAAAAAAGAAGTGATCCGCATAGACCGCATACACTGCTTGGTAGATTAGGGACAATTTATGATATTGTCCTTAAATAGTAATTAAAATATTTTATAAATGATATCTGTCACAACATCTTTGACCCGGTTACCTCCGAGGGAATAAGAATGGAAGATAGAGAGAGAGAGAGAGAGAGAGAGAGAGAGAGAAAGAGTGAGAGAGAGAGAGAGAGAAAGAGTGTGAGAGAGAGAGAGAGAGAGAGAGAGAGTTAGAGAGAGAGAGAGAGGTGGGGGAGCACGAGAGAGACAGAAAAGGGGAAATCAAAATTCCATACTGCTCTGGCACGGCACCAACTATGAGCGCATATATTGACATAGGTAGTAGAGCACAGAAAAAGGTATTGTTGTTTAAACAAAACAGACAATGGACTGAGAAGGAAGGTCAGAATATGAAAGCATAAACCAAGAAAGCAAAGTAAACAAGAATTGATAATTATGCTTATTGAGTTGTCATTCATTGCTGTTCTGTTTTGCACGCAAAATAACCGCGAAGGTAGGATTGTTATGATTTGTGGCACGGAATGTCGTGTGTATAGATTTAACCAAAAAAAAACCCACTTCATCATTAGAGAAATAAAATATTCCTTATTTTGTCTTTTAACGAATAGACTAGGGTCCATAAAAAAAACCTTTATAAAACCTAGATGGCAATCAATAGGTCCCTAGTTGTCAACTACATCGAAATGGTATTCATAAACTTGAAACCTGACTTAGGTTAGTTGGCAACTAGTTATTCCACTGTCGACTATGAGAGGGGAAACAGAGTTCAGAATTCCATAGAATTGGAAGAGATTATTATTGCTAACTAGGCATAGCAAAGTGTTATGAAAATATGCCCAGGTCTCAAATATATTGAAAAGGTGTGGATGCTTCGTATTACACGATTGCTAGTATTTTAAAGGAATATAGGTTGCACATCAGTTTCAGCTATGTCTGGCAATGTGATGGAGGGCAGTCAAAAGCAAAGATCGTGATAACATTATGCACAAACAACAATATTATTTGTAAAGCGACAACAAATGTTCAATATTGATCCCCAAAAAATGAAGAACAGGTTAAATTAAGGTGACTCAAGGGGATGTTTTCCAATGAAATTATGATAAAAACGACAAAGATATTATTGATACATTAGCTTGGAATTTTGTCTGATATCATACTTGGTGGCGTGACGATCAATATTTACCTTTTTCCCCTTTTGATTCAAATCTATTTTTAACCCGTATGTAGTTGTTCATGCAGGAGCGCTCATGTATATACTGGATCTTCTATGTGCTATGTTTGTGCAATTGTTCCCGTTCTTACTCGACACAAATTGTTCGTCTTAAGTGATATTTTTGTG
The DNA here is from genome assembly GCA_035222895.1 of Strongylocentrotus droebachiensis. Taxonomy (NCBI): domain Eukaryota; kingdom Metazoa; phylum Echinodermata; class Echinoidea; order Camarodonta; family Strongylocentrotidae; genus Strongylocentrotus; species Strongylocentrotus droebachiensis. The sequence goes on along the minus strand of JAVYIG010000467.1, from coordinate 394,141 downwards.
CAACAAACCTAATATTCCTGAACATAATATGCTTAATTGAATTTATCCTTGAATATTTAATGACATCCCCTAAATTATTATCCACATCTTCGATACATTTTTTCTAAATCTTTTGTAATATTGCTTTGTGAAGACCCATTGCTTTTTTTGTTATATTTCCTTTGTATTTTGATGATGGTATTATTATATTATTAATATCTGATTACGTAAGACCTACAATATCAGCCTTGAGCTGCATGTCAGTTTTTTTTTTATTTCAATAGACCAATTCAATTCAATTCAATTCAAATTACACATGTATGCTTTCGGTATTCAGAGTAATGTTCTACAGGTATTTGTGTCTATATGTACCGCGCAGTTATGTCACAATATTGTGTTCCTCATGTTTTTGCTTCGGCGTAAGCGGCGCGTGTCATTTAGATAGAAGGTCGGGTTCTGATTAAGGGCAATCAAACATGATTTGTAAACATTTTCATTCATTTTATTCACACGTACAAGGATATCATAACAGCATGACATAAGAAGAAAAAAAAATCTCTTGAAATGTCCCAATATTCTAAAAATAACGAGGAATATTTCGCAAACGTCTTTGGACCCAAAATTCATGCCCCTTTTGTGTTAATTCCCATGTAGCCATATACATGTATGTGTGCGGTGTTTTCACTGGGTACTATTTTCAGTAAGATTAAGTCAATATGATGATTACAAACTCACATTTATTCCTGTTTACTACATGATTTTTCTTACCTGATTTATATTGTTCTTAAATCAATGCATTAGTATAACCAGATTTAAACATAACAACAATTTGTAAAGGGCAGTGGCTCATCATTGACCCTGCCTATCGAAAGGTGTTTTCCCCCCTTCAATACAAGAAAGAGCTTTATTTTCATAAGTAGTTGATAAAATACCTATGATAAAATGTCTATTTGGGTTTCTCTTATCATTGTCATGACTGTAGCACAACTAGACCCAAATCTGTCTAAAACAATGATCTATCATCTATTAAACGAAAAGTAAAACCTTTGCTATCTCAGGTTGAAGGGGTTATCAGAAAGTTATCCCAACCCTCACACTGTGACCCACATTCGTTCACATTTTGTAACCAATTTCTTGGGGAGAGTTCGAAGAAAAAAGAATGCACTGCACGGAAACTCTGCCGAAGTTCACTACTGTATTTGTCTTGGCATTGTCTGTCTCTTTAGCTTTGGCATTGTCTGTCTCTTTAGCTTAGGCAATATCACTTCCGTGTTTCACCATCTTTTAAATGCTCTTACAACTTGGCCAATATGAAGGCATTTAAATATGTTTCCGACCAACTTTCATGACGTTTGGCAATTCTATGAAAAACTTTATTGCCCAATCGTAATCAAGGTTTTCTGTCTGTTGTTCAAATTAATAGATTTTGGGGCAGATATTTAAAAAAACACTGCATCGCACACGATTACTCTCATGCTAAGCAACTCGTTTACCTACATTTTCAAATCATCGTATAGCAAGCGTTATTTCCCCCTTTATATTGGTAAGAGTTCATGCATCAACAGGATTATCTTCTTGTCTGGTTTCAGTGGGCTATACAAGCCATGGCTTATCCGAGAAAAGTAGTAAACACTGCATTCATGTTAATTTGACCATGAATAAGTAAAGGATTTGAAATCACTTCTCCGAGTCTGCAGAGAGCTGGAACGGGGATGGCATTTCCAAGTTGCACTAACTTAGTTTTACCGCTGAACAACTTAGTTTCATGCCCATTGGGATGGGATCGGTTTCTGATGTTTGGTCCTACTTCCAATTTCCCTCAAAACCTCAACGATAATACATTTCCTGTTTATGAGACCCGATATCTCCAGTTGAATTCCAGAACTTGGAATACATTTTTTCTCGACAAATTTTCCTTCGGGGTTGTTGATACTTCTCGCAGCTCCCACCATGCTTTAATGCTCTCATCGGCTAAGCCTCTTTTATATACACGGGCCTTCTTAAAGTTTACAGTCAAGCCGATTGTGTCGCCGCTTTTGAAACTATTATAACACCTAAACAGCCGGTCTCTATTTTTCTACCAACAATAGAATCGGAAGTATTTAAGGGGCCGTGATACGACGGGGTCGGTGTACTTTATCGCAGCCCGTGTTGATTTCTACCCCTACTATATTTAACGCTTGTGCCTTTTCATCATTTTCAGGGGTTCTGCATCGTTCCGCTCTGGGAGTCCCTCCTTTTGTTTCTTCACCAAAGCGTGTAACGAGACTAAAATATCCCGGAAAAAATATCTCCTTGGAAATCTTCGGATCTCCCCCGTAAAACCCAAAGAGGGGAAAATGTAATCAAAGGAAAAATCTCATGGCAACGCTGAAAGCCAAAAGTATGGTTTTTAGAGGTCAAAGGGAGTTTTGTTTGTAATTTTGTAAATTCTGTTGTAGAAGAACTCCATTTTTGATTCCTTCAATATAAGCACAAATACATTTCTAGTAAGGAAAACTTTGCAATGTTTTTTTTTCCTTGATATGATATGATATTGACCTATAATGTGACTTCCCTTTTAAAATTGCTAGGTGTAACTAAGAATATTTCAAGAATATTTCACGAATATGCCTATCGCAGCCCGTAGGCCTACTACATGCACCGTAATCCCGGATCGTTATCATGATAAGTCTTAGTTGATGCCCTTGATTAGGCCTATGTCGTTTGCCTACACTCATGTATACTCAAAACGTTGCATTTTCATTGATATTGGTGTATCATTATTAATTTATGAATCCATTTGATCTATTCTGATCGTTTAACCATCTGCAATTCGGTCATTCGGTAGCGAATGAATTCTTATTGATATACCGTTTTAAATAAACAAGATAAATAAATAAATAAATAAATAAAAAAGGATATTAGCAGCTCTTAAAATGGTCAGAACACGGTCTACTTGTAGAGTAATCCCACCACAATAATCCTCATAGATATCGGCAAATAATGATGTCCCTCTCTCATATGGTACATGCAAATGTCGATGGTTTTCGACTCAGACAAGGAACACTATTTCATTGCCTAAACCTGCTCACCGACAGACAATACAAACCCCAGTCTAGTATTGACTTTATTCTATATATCTTTTCAATGAAATGACAGAATATATATATGTCAGGGCTGCCAATAATTTTCTTAGACAACTCTTGCGTTTCCGTTGGGGCCAGGAGAACATACACGACGACGTGACGTCTCAATAGAAACAAATATTCTTGATAACAACCACAAAACGCATCCTGATATTTTGACTGGATATTAATGTTTGGTTTGAGGAGTATAAATAAAATGATAGGATCTTCTTTGCCTGCCATTATATCGGATTTCCTGCCCGTGTTTCTCAGGGTTCAAGTTTATGATCGTCATGCCCATTAGTGTCACATCTTTGACAGCATCCTTTGTATAGCTGAGGAAACCGCTATCGTTAAAGGACTTTTCAAACGTATGGTTGTTCTTTTTTCCCCAAAAAACTGTAGCCTTTAACCCCTTCTTCACGAATCTACAACGTTTCCGAAGCAACAATAATGGTAATAAATTCCGTGAAATTCTTCAAGAAAACATGAGAGCACAAGTTGGAGAATTGTTGGAGAAATACCATGGAGAGAGATTATTTTAACTTAAGAGGTGTGAAGCTGTCTGGGGTATTACAAAATGATAACACATTGGGGATACTGTCAACAGCAGATTCCAATATCATACGATGTTAAGCCAGAGTAATTAGGGGACTCTTTCAATTTCAACCTGGTGTCTAAACGTACCTTCCATTGGGTCCGGCAGCTGGCCAGCCACGCCCATCCCGATGTCTATCCCGGCCTCATCGACGACAACCCCGCAGAGGTTCTCGATGTAGATATTGCCATCGCAGTCCGGGTCGTACCTCTGGAACACGATGGACACTTCCATATCTGTCATGTTAGGGTTGGCAAGTCTGTACTCGGCCTCCGTCACACGCCCGTCCTCGTTGAAGTCGGTCATCTGGAATATTTCTTCGCATGTGTAAATCGGTCCGTCGTCGATGATACTGTGAAACGATAACAAAAAGAAATGGAAAAGGCATGAAAAACTATATTCAATAAACACATTTTAACATATATAAGATATAGAATAGCTTTAGCATTTTGAGTATGTCTCTATTCTTGTTCTTTTTTAAATTACATATGGGTAATATATTTCACTATTAGAAGTAAAATGATGTTGTTGTTGTTGTTTTAGTTTATAGGCGTTTCTCATTCAGAAGTGAATATTTACGCCTGAAATTGAAGTGCTATTAGTTTTTCTTAAAGTTTATTCAATTCTTTCCCTGACACCTGTTGACATTTGTAATCCTTGTAATCTCGAAAACGCACACATAATCTTGGAGTTTCTAAAAATATGAATTTTCTAACCTTTTGCACAAAGTATGAGAAACAAAACATAAATAACCTTACCTATTACTGTACTCTTCGTCTATCGATGGAAAGTCGGCTATCGCTCCTGAATCTATTTTGGTCAAGGATTTGGTTTCCATCTCTGCTTCCTTGACAGATCTCACGGTGAGGTCCATGTGTTTCCTGTTCGCCGAGGGATGCGCACTCTTCGGGAGAGAGCTGCTTGTCGTTATGGAGATGACATACAGGAAGCAGAACAGCGTTATCCTCATTTGGCAATGCATTCTGGGAAGGATGAGAAAGATGAAGATGTCTTAGTCAATTGCTATCAAAATGAACACTTTACTGATGCGTTCAGTGAGTGATATTGGGGCAAGATCGGTGATCAAATTGAGATTAATACGTATGAAATTGTTCAAAGTTGTTCAAAATTGCCAATGTCGCTTGTTAGCTTGCACTTTAGTCCACAGTATGAAAACTAGTACAATACTCGGCATTCAAAATGGCAAAGCAACACCTTCTAAAAATCACCAGAGATCAAACTTGATATCAAAATATGGATGGAAACTGTATCGAGGAAGGTATAAGGAACGATATAGCTTCCGGTGATTTGTTTATCGTACTCTGAATAGCTTCTGCTTCGAAGTAATTCTCTCTGAATGTGGAAGGTTATGTGAAGAGCTGGTAACGGTTGATCGTCAACTGCCAAGAATTGTTTTGAGACGCGCCTTAAATGGACCCGAGGAAAGACAATTGTACTCCTTCTGAGGGTATGCTTAATGTGAAGGTGATCAAAAAGTACAAGGCAGAGGGGGCAATCTGCACAACAGATCAGAAAGAGAGGGGGAAGTACAAGTATCGTTTAATTCATAGTACAAGAACCAAAGACATCGACAAGAAATCAGAGAGGAACGCGGCTTTTCAAGTTTGCCGTCTTGAAACGAACAATTAAAACCGAGCAATTGTTACAAAGAAGACGTCCGATTTGATTAGAAGGATTGCGGCCATTTCAAGGTAGGAGGCACACAACGCTCTATGCCTGCCTAATGTTGATTACATAATGAAAACAAATAAACAGAATGCATAAAGACAGTCTGCAGAGGAAAGTGCAACATCACACAGCCAAGATTGGTAGAGAAAAGTGCTTCAAAAGGTCGGTGTACTTTAGGCAGATAGTGCATTGCCTTCTTCATCCATATTTACACTGTATAAGGACGACATATTACTTGATTGATGAATATGTATCATACAATTCCCCCTGACTGAATGAAAATTGTTAATACACTGATGCGGTTGGGTACGGTCTCAACAGATATGCGTGTGTATTGGCAATATCATCATGCACACCACGTTTTTATTAAACACTCACTCACATCAATAACAACGTCTGCAGAAAAACGGCAAGTCGCCAGAAGTCATGAAGATATAGTTTCTATCAAAACTTGTTTTGTTTTTGTTTTAAATTCACTGAAAAAACCCAAGATTGTTGAAATCTTGTTAATTTCCGTATTATGTTATAGATTTCCTCAAACTGGATGCAATGCCTACTGACATCTGAAAGGCATTTTGCCTTTAGTTCCTTCCCGCGTCTGTGCACATTCTGTCGTTTGCCAAACGTACAATTTTGCACAAAACAATAGGTACCAATAAGTGATGGAAGGTCTGCTTTGTGCAACACAATGATAATAATTTCACATCTTCCTCAGATAAAGGAAGCAAGTGTATTACAAAGTCATGTGAAAGAACTAGCCCTTGACAGTGGATCGCAAAAAGTATATCAGTTATCACTATGAATATGACGGACAAAGAAAGAGGACAAAATATACAGTTCCTCATTCTACCCTCAACAATTGATGTGGTAGACAAAGCAACATCCCTTCACTGCTATTATGTAAAAATGTGTAGAACATGTGAATACGCATGTGACACCTGTTCTACACATTTGTACATAATAGCAGTGAAGGGATGTTCCTTTGTCTACCACAGCAATTGTTGAGGGTAGAATGAGGAACTGTATATTTTTTCCTCTTTCTTGGTCCGTCATGTTCATAGTGTTTTGTGCCTTAGCAAATCAAAAAGTACATTCATATCTTATGAAGACTCGATGAGATGAAAAAAGTTTAAAATAGAATAAAAAATAGTTCTACGCGTAGTTCTATATTTTTACAATCAAGAAAATTACTGTGTAGAGGCATTACAACTTTGTATACATCACTCAAAGACCGCAATGTTTAAAGATGTGGACAAAGATAAGCACCTACAGGCCCTTTACTGAATGCAACCATAGGAGGACACCTGGCGTGATTGTGCCGCCCACACACACGGCCTCCAGACCTTGATCGCACCCACAAAACACACCCACCATCTTTCCACACACGCACACCTTTCCCCCACACCACACGCCACTCCACACCTGCACACCGTAAATGGATTCGATTAGCCCCTGTTCCGCACGTGTCGTGTCCCCAGGGGAACACTTTTGTGCACCTTTTCCTTTTCTTTATTACCCACTCTCTCTCTCCTCTCAATAGTTATTTCTTGTTTGATTGATTCCAAAACAACGTCGATATGTCAACAGAGAATTGACGTCTTCCGAATGCCAGCTTGTGATTGACAGGCGCAGAGCAAACTGAATGATGATGAACAGAGAGAGATAGAGAGAGAGAGAGAGAGAGAGAGAGGCATCTCGCGGGTCTAGGAACCTAAACAATATTTTTTCTAAAATGGCGTCACGGATGACTAGCAGGCTGGATAATTGTGGGGTGCTGCTATTTAAATGCTAGCATCATTCGACCATTTCCTGGAATGTTATTTGCAGTATTAGAACCAAAGTTGTTTGTCTTCTACTTCTGTAGATTCTGATATAATGATATCTAGGGAGGTCGAGGTAGAAGGGAGGTCGAAGTAGAAGCGAGACATCCCTTGTGTTATACCATTCACTCATACATTAAAAAAAAAAACTAATGGTAATAACAATTGTGATAATAATTCCAGTACTCTACAGGCCAACAAGTGCCTATTGAATAGAGAGCCATCAACTATTTCAGTATACCTTGACGATGGGTCACCAGCTTCCTAAATCATTTTCATCTCTCAAAGAGAAAAGAACTGCTGCATCATTACAAGTTATGCTCTCTATACTTAGAACCCATCTGGCGCCAGGTCATAATAATTATGATAGAGAGCGAACTGACCAAATGGTGTTGCTTGTGTAGCTTGGTATTAATGATACCGGGGAGTATAACTAACATCTCCCTGATGATACTAAAGACCTCACAAAAGCCTGTTCATGTCAATAGAACTCAATAACCATTACCAGCTATGTAAAGTAAGACACTGTACAGTTAAATGAACGATACTAGAGTTTCTCCAGTTAAAGGAAACCTAAACCCAAAGAATAAGTGTAGGTATTCTGAAAAATGAGATGTATTCCTGCCCTTTGATGTACAATATTCCTTACGAAAATGTACAAGATATATATAAATGAAGATATTCCTGGCATGATATGATGCCTGTCAGCATGACATGGGCGCAGCCATTTTCTTAAAAATGTGACGTATCTGTTGAAGTTGTACATGTATCATGCACCAAGCTTTAGTTGGAAAGAATTTTTAAATCAATAACGAAACCTTTACTTTTCAATGAAAAAAAATAACAACTAAGATGATAGAAATGATATTAGGTAAAAAATAAATAACAGGGGCACATTTGTAACAAATTCATTTATAAATACTACACTATATCAGTTGACAAATTTATTTCATTTATGAGAAACCTTCAACCCAGAAGAGCACTAACTAATTTATGCAATTTGCGTTCTGGCAATTATAGTACAAAGGATAATAGCAGGTGACTGAAAAGCTTCATCACAACATACGTCTGGGAAAGAAGCATCCATAAATTTGAATACATTTACTTGATAAACGACTTCGCATAGTACGTCACATTATCAACAAAATGGCGATGCCCATGTCGTGCTGAGAAACTGTACTTTATTTTTGCTTTATACCTCTCTCATACACTTTGGTGGGGAATCTTGTAGATGTATGGGTAATAATTAATAAATCTCTCAGAATAAGTAAAGTTATTACTTGGGGTTCGGTTTCCTTTAATTTATAGCAATTACGTACGTATCTCGTCAAGCAAGAAGCTGTACATTTAATTGAATATATAACTTGGGTTTCTCCCATTAATTTATTGCAATTACGTATCGCGCCAAGCAAGGGAGACAACAAAAACGATTGTAACAATATCGGAAGCTCATAAACGCATCATTATTGTTGCATCGACCCCTTCTGTCTCCTTCAAACGAGCATGAGAATTGTCCGAATGGAGCCGACGTGCCTAATATATTCTAGGATCAATATTTAATATAGAAATTGGGATAAATATTAGTTATGTACTGAAGCAACCTTGCCTGCAACCTCCAAACGAAAGAAATACATTGTGTATTTATATACATATGGTTCTTGGTTAAAACCATAGCTGCACAGGATCAGTGTTTGTCAAGTGGTGGTGCACTTAGCAGGGTCATTATCTGTATAATTTGTATTATTCCCTGACCCTTTTGTATACATTCATCATAGATAATTATTGTTGGTGTGGTTTGGGATTCATCGCTATTTATAGATGTACACAGCGGGTTGAGTTAGGTTACTAACTACGGTGGATAACTAGAGAAAATAAGTTGTAGTGTTTAGCGTTTATGACTATGATGTGTGTATGATTATGCATTATGATGAAGCGTATATGTAAGAATGTTTTTTTATTTCCCATTGGCGTTAATTAGTGCGTTACATAAATGTGCGTGTGTGTGAGGGGGAGGGGGTGGGTGGGCCGTGGGTGAGAAATTAATCTTCCTCCGTCCCCTTTCGTTACCTGTGCACAAGAATATCGACCCACTCCTATGAGAAAAGCAGTGCACCTGGAATGCTATGTTTGAAAGGCCTATTACAAACCTATCAAGATAGATTATAACCCTGATCAAACAAGATCAAACGACTATTGGAACCGAGCCATTAACGAGGTACCACTTTTGGTGTGAAGTAATCGTACGTTGACAAGTGCTCGGAATTTGAGCTCTCTCTCTCTCTCTTTCTCTTTCTCTGTCTCTTTCTCTCTCTGTTGCGAGAAATCACTTCTCATAACTTCACCTGCGCCATGGAAATAATAGATTCAAGTTGAAACGGACCCCGTGTGATAATAGATCCTTTATTCTCCGTGAGTTTTCATTCACTCGCCCCTAATCTATACATGCAGGTGTGTCACAAGAATAGATCGGTACGGTATGGTTCTTTGTTCTAAACGGTTTAAAAAAAAGGTATTTCACACTTGTCTTCATCCACACTGCTTATGCCCTCTTTAAACTTGAAGAGGCTTTATTTCTTGTAAAAGAACAAAATGCACGCAGCTCTTTGCGCGACGGACGCGGCAGGTGCGAAAAAACTCGTGTTTACGATTTGTAGTTGTAGACGAGCTCTTTTTCTTTCTGGGATAAGTTCACAATAGGGTTCGTGCAATGTACAAAGAGTGCTTATCACCCGTAGACGATAATGAAGTAGGCACTTGATATACTGCCTAATCTCTCGTAGTAAATTCTGAGCGCGTTATAGCAGGTGTCACACCCATCCGGGTCGGTAAAGGGGGACCATAAGTTGAATACCAGGGCACTATTTTACAGGTGAGCGCCACACAAATGCTTCTGAACTAATCAACAATACAACCGCCCATGGCACTTTGCTGTCAATAAGTATGATAAAAAAACTTGAATTATTACTTTTGTATGCTTTTTTAATTGTTTCCCAATATTATGTTTCCTTATACTCAGAACGACGGCATGATGTTTTACGAGTCCAACGTACTTATTCCATACAAGAAGCGGCGCCGGTTTTCCGAGGGAATCCTGATTCTTAGCCCCGGGAAATATCTTGAGAAAGAAGTATTTGACGTAAATATCGTGATAACACCGGCACATTGTATTTCCAGTCGCCTTAATATACACTCTAACCTATCAATCATGCCTTGGCAATGTACATATTTACCAAAGTCATTTTCGATGTTTTCACAATCCATTCTTCGTTTGCATTGATTTGGACCTCGTTTTTCATCGGTTGTATTGTGGTCCTCCACCGGGCGTAAAAGCAGACACGACGAACTTCCCGCCCAAAGCATTCCAAGGAAATTGGTGGAGAAGAGAAAGGTCATGTGGTACAACCATTTGTGGAGCAACGACGAAATATAATAATACCGTGGATGCATGGACGAAATTGCATGAAACTTTCGTATCTATCTCTTTTCATTTAGGATGATGTTCACAAAAGTGTTTCAGATAGCTAGCTCTTTAATAACTATCAATGGCATCTACATGATGGATGATGGATTGCATCATCTATCAAGGGATGGAGGACAATCGGCTGTTTCATTAAAATGTTCTCCCATACTTTAGTGTTTGAGAATGGATATGAAATATGATTATGTATGTATATTGCAGAAGAATTAATTGAATGAACGTATTACAGAGAAACGGATTCGACTGAGGCAAACTTACAATGGCGTATTTTAGAGGTATAAACAATCAAGTTCAAAAGTGGGATGGTTGACGTTCGATTAGAAATAGATTTGGGGTCCCTTTTAACGGTTATGTATGCCTACTATAAAGTGCACTAAATTCCAAATCAGGATAAGATACAACTACATTTTAAAGTAAAGAATAATAATGAAACATTCTATACTAAAAAAAGGCATCTAAAAATAACAGAACCCTTGAATGATTGAAGAAAAAAGGACGTTCTTTTTAAAGTAGAAATAACAACCTGTCAGAGATAACATGCCCTCTGTTAGGAAATTACTACTCTTAACATAATATATATATACTCAACAATCAAAAAGTAAGTTCCCCCAGACACTTTTGCTGTCAATACTTTGAGTGGTTATTTATATCCGATCAATTATGATTTCATAATGAAAATTAAGTAAATTGTTTCTCGATCTACCCTATATAAAAACATGTTAGAGGGGAACTATTTTTGTTTTAGGTTGAGTGTATATATGAATTTGTGAAACAGACCTTAAGTGATATTTTATTATAGGAGTAACTAGAAGTTGACCTGAGAATCATATCTCAAAAGTACCAAACGAGGAAATAGAGGCCAATAAAGTCACAAAACTCACCTTGTTATGGAATTTAGATAATCCACTCCGAATAGAAATTGAAATAGTGAGGCCAAAAGTAAATTAAATGCTAAATGCACCACAGTGATTCCTCGTCTACAAAAAAGCGTGTCCTCGCGTTAATACACCGAAGATCCTGTTATGTCGAAGCACGTGGGTGATGAAAACAGAAGTGCGACCAGCCTGACGTGGCCTGCGCCTAAACACCGCCACTGCTAATATCAAGCCCCTACACACACGCTTCTGCTTTTACAACGCCTTTTATGTATTCCATGCAATCATTCATTTTCTCACTGCCTTTTTTCCCCTCAGTAAGTCCATAACCTTTAGAATACAAACCGCTTCCAAAGTTCAGAATCTTTTTTTTTTTTTACTACCGTATTTGGATTTTGTTTACTTTGTTTGGGGAAACGTGGACATTTTCGGTGAGCCCTTGAATCGGAAAAAAGATGGTTAATCCGATATTGGCTGATCTGTGACTAATGAAAAGCAGTCATTGATGTTGATCTGTGGTTTTATCACTTTGTTTTTATCAAATCAGGAAGAACAAGTGGTTGATAGAGACGCCTACTGATACATAGAGAGTGTGGGGGTGTGGCCGTGCACGGGGTAATATTGCAGAACCTAATATTGCGAACGTCTCTATAGATAGGTCGCCTAATGAGCAATCTTTAAACCTGCAATTTCATTGTGGATGATATGTACTGAGGAGCTAATGACATCACAGGCAAGAAAAGAAATGTATGTACACATGTAGTATATGTACTTTTCATTCTGCGTGTTATAATGCAGGCCGTAGGATAATAAAATAATCCCATTCAACAAAAAAATCGTGGCCATTTTAAACAGCAATACCGAAATCACATAGTTAGGGAAATTGAAATGATTGGAACGTAAGATAAGAGTAATGAAAGGAGTAGTAGAAAGAAATTAATTTGATTCATGAGGATTAATGTAAACTGTAAAGTAAAGGAAGACGGATACAGGGCGACTATGAAGACTATGAACCAGAGTGGATACAATTCAGTAACATTTGGAAATGAAATAGAAAGAAAGTAATGTGTTGAAATGCGAAAAAAGTCGAATACCACATGTCTTTTATAAATACTACTATTTGAAAATGTCGACTTAGCGACTCGTGGAATCGCGTTTTTTTACAATCTGAATTGAAATAGGGGTAACATAATATTAGGGGCAGTCCCTGTCTCTGGAATATTCAATTGTTGTGAATAAAAGAAAGAAACAAAACCTAGTTTACAAGGCGACTATTGTGATATTGAAATCCATTCCTGATTTACTAGTCAATATCGAAACGAAAAACGAAAAAACGAACGTTTCATATCTCAAATCAAGCATAATTTATGACACGGATATAGACGCAGAAGACCGATTTACACGTCCGGGTCTCGTTCAAGGAACCAACAATGCGTACAATATTTGTAATTACCAACACTAAAAGAAAGATGACAAATCATACTGTCTTTATCCCCATTACCCGCAATCTCTCATGATACGGTTGTACCTCATGGCCCATATTGTAATAAAAAGTTAAGCCCGATGCTGAGTTTATTATTTTGTTCAAAATAGAGTTATGACAAATTTGAGTTAGTCTGTGGTCAAAGTTTTCCGTTTGTAAAAGCGTTATTAGAACCAAGGTCGGGGTTTCACTGAAACAGTTATAATAATCCGTTCTTGTGTAGCGCATAACTCATGATATAACGTCTCTACGCGCTTCCAGAGAGCTTTGAAATATAGCTTTGGCTCCGGCAGCCGTTGCCAGCGCATGGTTCATTTCAAGAAATAATCCTACCAGGTACCCATTTACCTCACCTGGGTGGAGTGTGGCAAACGTAGATTAACGTCTTACCAAAGGACGTTAGTGTTGTGGCAGGGATTCGAACCTCGTACATTGTGGTTCACAGTTCGGAGACTACATAAACCACGATACATGTAAAGGCAGATGTCTTTTGGTTGTTTGAGAGTGGGAATCCGGACCAGCATTCCCGTAATCGGAACATTTCGCAATGGAAATTTTTTGGGTCACCAAACACGAGGGTGAAACCTCAAAAAAGAGAAGATGCCAGGACAGAATAGATCCTTTTGTTAACAAGTCGCGCACCTAACGAGTAAAGAATGTGCAACATTATAATATGTACAGAGTCAATGTCTCCTGCCATGCGTGGCAACATTTCCTAGCATGGCTAGAACATATTTAGCACGTTCGGAGGTTGCTGTTGTTGCTCGTGTTGAAATTAATTATTTAATTATGTTGAGCGAACTATTTATTTATAACAAGTGGTAGAGAATTTTTAGTTTAAAAAAAATACATCATGGACTAGAAATCATTTTTTTCCTTCTGAATGAAGTCTGAAAGAGCGATGATAATTATTTCTGGAATTGACATGCATGACAGAGAGGTCATTACGCTTTCACAGATCTGGGTGGATTTTCTTTTTTTACTTCGTCAAAACCAAGTTCAGCACAATCAGTTGTCACTATGAACATGACTGACAAAGAAAGCGGACAAAAAATACAGTTCCTCAAGTAGACAAAGGAACATCCTTCACTGCTATTATGTACAAATGTGAATATGCATGTGACACCTGTTCTACACATTTTTACATAATAGCAGTGAAGGGATGTTCCTTTGTCTACCTGAGGAACTGTATATTTTGTCCGCTTTCTTTGTCAGTCATACTCATAGTGTGTGCTACCACTGATTAATAGTTATTAGTGTGACGTAATTTCAAACGAATCTTAACACAAAATCGTGACGTTTAAATTCGCAGGTATCATCAACGCACACATTTTAGTTATTTTACTTATGATAGTAAGTATGATAAGATGCGTAGTTCGTCAGAATGACGTGATGACGTCGCAGTTCACTGTTGAATAGCCTATAGTGACATCACAGAATAATCTTTATTACGTCACACGTAGCTGCTACTGATGTTTACCTACACCCGGCCGGTGAGCGGGTCATTAATTGGAAGGCGTGGATAATAAAGGTAAGACCACTAACCTTTTAAGTTCGTTGAAATTAAGCCGAGTTACTTGACGCAAGTGAGGTAAATCTACTCTTCTCTAATGTGACAAAGCTTCCATAAAGATATGCATCAGAAAATCTTTGAGAAATCGGTGTTTTCCCCTAAGTTACGGAGGAGAATAGTGATCCAAAGTAGAGATACGTGTGCAAGGAATAGGCCATTATCGTAATGTAACCAAATTTGATGCATAAGCCTTTGTGAATTGCCTCAATACAAATTATTTCATTCACCTGATAAGAATAATAGGATTTCAATAGTCAGAATGCAAACTGCATACATTAAGTGTTGCTAGGTAGGTCAAGCCATAATGTTTGTCCAACCTGGCAACGACTAATGTATGCAGTTTGGATTATGTCTATGGAATACTATTATTCTTACCAGGTGAATGAAATAATTTGTTTTGAGGCACTTTACAAAGACTTAAGCATTAAATTTGGTTACATTACGAAAGTGGCCTATTGTAGATATAATTGTGAGCTGCGACCTTTACTTTTATCTGTAGGCTAAATAATGAATAAATTACAGAATATAAAAGCACGCGCCTCATGTGAAAGTAGCATGAGAGCCACGCAATATGCACAAATTTTGCTGTATAATCGCGGAGACTTTTGTTGCGATTTCTATGTTTTGAATACCAGTTCTGAATAGCACCTGTCGTAGTCATTGGAAAAGTTGGGTCCCGCCAAACAAAGTGTCCTGCCACCTACATTCATAATAATAGTAACCCGGCACAAGACAGTTTCGAAAATGTAAAAAGCTGAAGAAAGAAATAGAGGTGGACATACTTTTCTCGTGGGTTCGGCTATTGATATCAAAATAGGAACAGACTCATTTTAGGCGAGAAATTTGAGCATCAGTTTTGAGGCGAATTTTATATCGCGTCATCAACTAAATGAATATTCCTTTCGAAAAATCATCATAACAGATTTTCGTAAGTCTATGCCATGTGGAAATCGCCAGGGAGCCTCGTATTCTATGGGCATTGTGCCAGGGTATTTTGTATTGTTCGCGAACTAAAAATTCTAGAGCTTGTGCCAAAGTCTGCCGAGGCTGTATTCAGTTTGGTCAAATGAGGAGGGAAAGAGAGAAAAAGAATCGGATGTTTTCATTCGCGACCCGTATGCCGCAGCGGGCAAACTTCGGAAGTTTCGGCTTAACTCCCACGGGTACTCGACTTTGGTGACAATAGCCTGGCCCCTCTTCAGGCCGTGTTCGCTTGCGTAGGTGGAGAAAGGCTCACCCCCGGAGTTATTTTTTCTCACTGGTTCCTTGGAGCAATATTTTAGTCGTTTGTAATTTTTCGTCACTGATTGTTTACAAAGAAAAGAAGTAAAATTTTGGTTGGGTTTCGGAGGGAGCATTTCGATCGTCTCCGTTATTTGAAAACAATCTGGACGTAGGCCTATCTTTCTCATACATAGGGAGTTCTACCGTAATTTAATAATTCTCAAATCATTTTATTAAAATCATGTATATTCAAACCGTGTATTAACTTTGAAGTAAATGATATACATATAGTATCCATTTTGGTGGAGAGACTCTTGAAACAATGTGCATTCAACATTTCAGGTTATTTCAATTTCTGGCAAAATAGGATACTAAGATATAAACGAATGCCTTCTTATCTTAAAGATTTGTATGAGTGTGTGTGCTTAATTTACTTTTGCTTAAAAACTTTAGTTATATGGCATTTCACTTTCCAATAAGCAAAAAATAAAATAAGCATGTTTTGTTCTGTTCCCGGCTTTCTCTCCCACGCTCCTTCTAATTCTCCCTTCTCTATTCTCTATTCTCTCTCTCTCTCTCTCTTCCAACATCACTCCAACTGAACAGGTGCATACCCCCTGTCACATATCAATTTCTTTGGGAGGATCATAAAAAAATTGCAACAAAACACGGAACAAATGAAAAAGCTCGTATATTTTTCATCGACCGTCCAGGCGATCATATGTCGAATTATGCACTTTCAAAGAGGTCACCACAAGCCTTACTGTTTTCAATGCATTAATCCAAATTCATTGAGAAAGTGCGATTGGTAATTGAAAGAGATGTGAGGGAATTATATGTAATAAGATTTCGTTTTAAATATGTATTTTATGTTGAGTATTTAGTGCTTTCTGAGCCAGTTGGACGCTATTTTCTAGCTCAACCCCCCCTAAGGCTAAGATCATTCTTAACATTATTTACAAGGTCTCTCGTTATTTAGATAACCTGACTTCTAAACGAAATTAGTAATTGAGCTAAACTCATAACTTAATGGGTCTATATATATTTTGATAATGGAATGTAAATTGTGTATGCCCATTCTCACGCATCTAATAGCAATACTCCGTAAAAACGGTGCACGACGTCGACAGTTGTATTGTTCCAGTGACCGCCAACCCTTATTAAATAAAATAACTATGAAAATATACAGAGTGTACCTGAAAAAATACCTCAACACCATGCTTAAGAAGTCACGCATGACCGATTTATGACGGTCTGAAGTAGAAATGTCAGAAACCCGATGTCCTAAATAAGCGACAATCGTCATGATCATACTTATTATATACATAAATCAAGGGAAACTTTGAAATCCTCGAGTTATTTACCCGTAAACTTGTGTTTTCCTTTTTGCAGGGCACCCTGTATCTACACTTATCGGCGTTTTTACTGCATTTGACGAGTAAAAGTGCATTGGCTTTAAACTAGGCCGTGGTTATATCATAACGAATTGCGGCAAAACGCACATCATGTTTATGCATGAGCGTTTGATATAACATGAAATTGCGAGCAACGAATGACAATGAATCGGGTACAGCTTGCGTTGGCTTGGTAGGAATCGTCATAACTGAATTACAGACGATTGTTTCGTAATGACATGCTCTCGGTGAGACGAGATTGAGCTCGATGTCAGTCCCTCCTTCCATTTCATTGCAGGAAGGTCATTGTACTTTCTCGGAGATGCTAGGGTTTCACCGTGTAGTATAGGGAGATGCCAATGCGTCTCCATGGTAACGGGATGAATTATGATTGACAGGGCGGGCGGTTCCTCAAAGATTATACGATATTGATGCGGTAGAGGTGGAATGGCGTACATTCCTACATTCCTGTATAGCACATGCGTGCGTAAGTATCAATTTAAATAAAATAGTAATATAATGAGGATATAATAAGAGAATAATTGTTTTATTACTGGGAAACTGTAACCAGTCTTTCGGATGACGACATCTGGCAATATGGGTGAAAATACTTTCAAAATAGTTTAGATGTGGTTAATATCTTAACCATATTCCAAGTTATTCTTATCCCTATCCCTCCTTTGCCCCTCCCCGCAACTCTTAATAGTTTCCCATTTTCGGAAATATATTTTCCCCACTTTTTGTTTTACGATGTGAACGTACTATTGTGCACTTTTTAGGATGTCCACCACAAAACCTCATCATCAATTCACTACAAGTCGTAGACGTTAATCTGAAGAGGAAAATAAAAACGACAACAGCCCCTAAAGTTATACGAGCCTAAGAAGGTCATGCACTTCGCACGAGGACTACCAAAAGGTCTTAAGACACAAAGTCTTATGGTCAGAATTGAAACGATTGCCGATGTTGGCATGTTTTTACCAGGCGCGTAGCCAGGGGGGGGCGGTGGGGGCGGTCGCCCCCCCCAAAACGCCGGCCAAAAAAAAAAAAAGAGAGAAAAAAAGAAGAAAGAAAGAGGACGTAGGAAGAAAAAGGATTAAGAGTCGAGAACGGTACAACGAATCGTCTTCTTTCTCTAATAATTTAATGAAACGTCTAAGCTTCCGCGCTTTGCGCGGTAGGGGAGGGGGGAACTGAATTCAGATAAGGATTAAGAGTCGAGAACGGTACAACAAATCGTCTTCTTTCTCTAATAATTTATGAAACGTCAAAGCTTCCGCGGGAGGAGAGGGGGGGGGAACTGAATTCAGACAAGGATTAAGAGTCGATCGAGAATGGTACAACGAATCTTCTTCTTTCTTTAATAATCTAATAAAACTTCAGAGCTTTCGCGCTACAGCTTCCGCGGAGGAAGGGGAACTTGATACAAAAAAGGATTAAGAGTCGAGGACGGTACAACGAATCGTCTTCTTTCTCTAATGAAACGTCAAAAGAAACTGAATTTAGATAAGGATTAAGAGTCGAGAATGGTACAACGAATCGTCTTCTTTCTTTAATAATCTAATAAAACTTCAGAGCTTCCGCGCTACGCGCGGAGGCAGGGGAACTTGATTCAAACAAAGATTAAGAGTCGAGGACGGTACAGCGAATCGTCTTCTTTCTCTAATGAAACGTCAACAGAAACTGAATTTAGATAAAGAGTCGAGATAAGGATTAAGGTCCAACGAATCGTCTTCTTTCTCTTATAATTTGATGAAACCTCAAAGCTTTCGCGCTTCGCGCGGGAGGGGGGAAACTCCCCCCTCCCTGCACCCTCCCCCCTAGGGAGCGCGCTACGCGCGCTCTGTAAGTGATTCGCACGCTTCGCGTGCTCACTACCGCCCCCCCTAAAATGAAATCCTGGCTACGTTTTACCACAAAGACCGTTTATCAATTTCAGGGGAAATGCATTCTTGCTTCGTACTCTTAATTATTTAAACATATCTCAAGGGGTTTTTCATTCAGCGAAAAAGGCAAAAAGGCAAGGTAGACTTTTTGGCACGTGGACTTACTTCCTTATATCAAGCCTTTGACTGCTGAGAAATAAGGTGACCATTTGACTTCACCTCCTTTTTATTATTTCCTCACGGGATGAAGAAACTCCCCTACTTGGCAAACGCATCAATTGTCACCCATAACAAGTGGTAATGATTTCCTGTCCCCGATTTCTCTCTTGAATTCATTTTTTTCTTGAATATCGTATAATATTCATCGCAGCCCTCACCTTTATACTCTACTAGAGCGAGTCATCGAGAAGGAAAAATACAATAGAGTTGACACTTATTTACAACAGAAACCCATTACCCCCAAAGGTTAAAAGTTCATTCCCATTTACGAAGACCAATTCTCATTTGTTTTCTCCGCGATCTCATAGCACATCTATATAATCAATATCATTTGCGTAGTTTTTATTTTTAGGTGTATTATGTGCAAAACATCAGCGTGCATTAGCTCAGCAACATCGAATTAGGAATTTCAGTAAGTGAAGTAATTTGCGTCTATCTTTTTTCATGACACACTCTGTACTCTTCGCATTATTTTTGTATCGTTGGTGTACGAAATGGAATGAATGAATTCACAATGGACTTGACGCTATGGCACAAGAGGAACTCAAACTTAAAGAGGGGTTGAAAAGTTCGTCGATTGCTTTACTGTGACGTGACCAAGGGCAATGGAAATAACAACTTCGAAATCCCTCGTACTTGTTGCTGATGAAACATATTTTTATGTCCCCGTCCACCGATGGTGGTGCAAGAGGCATTATGTTTTCGGGTTGTCCGTTTGTCCGTCCGTCCGTCCATCCCGCTTTCTCGTTAAAGCCATATCACAAGAACCAATTAAGGTATGAACTTCAATATTAGTGATAGTATGTATCAATATAGAAAGACGATCTATTTAGATTTTGGAGCAAGTAGGTCAAATGTCATAGGGGTCAAATTTACGAAATTATTAGCCTCGTTATCGCGATATCTCAAGAACCATTACAATATGGGCTTCAAACCTCTTGATAGTGTTTATCACTAAAGGAAGGTGATCTGATTAGTTTTGGGGGTAAATAGGTGAAAGGTCAAAGGTCGCAAATATCAATAGACATGTAAGTAAAGCCTTTATATTTCCATCTTGATATTCCAAAAATAATTCAAGCCATTATAAATGAATAATACAATTAGTATCAGCTTGATTTAAAATCTGATTTTATTTATACCATCATTAATTACCCGGCTTAAATCGAACAGTCATTAGAGAAAACGATTTTGCAAGCTCTTACTCTTACTCTTACTTTGAAGCTCGTCCGGAACGGAAAAAAAAAATGATTTCAATACCGTTTTCTTCTATAAAATTATTACGTAGTTAATTTATTTCCTCCCTCATTGTAAAAAAAAAACCTCTGAAAACTACATGCCTAAACAAATCCCATGCGAAGTCACATTAGTTCTCAGCAGTTCACGAAGGAAATAGCGCCCTCACCTCATATATGCGTAAAGATTTGATAATAATTATTCTTGAAAATGACAGACGGAGTGAAAAGTATGTGTACTTTCGGCAACCAGTTTGGTTATAATTATTTTGTCTATCAGTGAGGCACATTTGGATGTAATTTATTTCAGTCCTCTTTACAATCGGCTACTGGGTTATCAACTACAAAGAAACACACCCCAAGAGGGAGCTCAAATGTAGTTTGGAAGGAGAACAAGTCTTTTTACATTCTTTGCTTACTGCCGATCGGATAAATTAATACATGCGTGTATTATCAATAGAGAAAATTCGATTAATAATAGCTTTCTCATTTTGAACACTTCCTGTTTTCAAGACTTGTGCTTTCCTGCTAGGTTCATAAACACTGCGTCTCCACACTGACACACAACCATGCAATCGCGCACACACACACACACAGCGAAACGGTGGTAAAGTACGTCTACTGGGAGATGCGGAAACTGGCGCCGATTCCGACCAGGGAAAAAAGAGGGAGAACTTGTCAAGGCGAAGCAAAAGTGCGCCAGTTCGGGGTTATTTTGCTACCCCAAGGAGCTCGACAGACCTTATTATTCCGGAAACAACGTCTCGCAGTGTTTGGAGCGTTTGCTCTAATCCAATGTAATCATAAATCATTTCTCATTCGGGATCGGATTAAGCTGACCTAAAAATCCTTGGCCCCAAGTCACCGGTGAAATTGATACTTGAAAGGGAGAATGAGGGGGTGGGATTATGTTAAGGAGTAAAGAGAGGGCGAAAGAAATAGTTGGTGCTAGCATGATGAGTGAATGATGGAAAAAGGTGGTAGTAAGTCATCGAACACACTGATCAACCAAAGTATACATAATGGACACCAATCTTATACTATTCGGATGTAATAAGTAAGTATATTATTGCATAGATTTAACAAGCCCTGACGAAGAAACGAGCATCTATTAGACAAAATGGACCAAGGAAATAATAAAAAACGGTCTTACAATGGATCACCGTTTTTCTTTTTGTGCACTTAAATTCGACATTATTTTGAGAAGTACTTTGATTGTTGTCCTCTACTGCAACAATTTGAAGAAAATGTATAACTGCAAACATCTGGTACTAAATGGACTAAGAAATTAAACGCGTATACTTTATAGCTTGGCATGTAAATCAAATCATTACATGAATTTGTAGAAAGCAAGTAACAAAAGAAATAATGAGAAAAGTGAAAAAGAGAGAGAGAGAGAGAAAGAAAGAGAGAGAGAGAGAGAGAGAAGGAGGGTGTGGTTGCAAACTTGCAATATTGATGTGGATTGTATATATGCTACCCCAGGGATACGAACGCCAATGCTATCGGCATAAGATGAAAAGAGAGCACCGGTGATATATCAACCATCGGGCATTTACACATAATTTATAAAACATGCTATTATCCGCTCATTGATACATTCTGCAACAAATTGAACCAGGGAGGCCTACGTAACAACTAACAAAGGGTAACATAAATCAAACTTAAATCAATTATACGAATTAGGACACCGGCACAAAAAATGCTAAATTTGGAGAGATAAATGGTGGTGTTGGACACGGTGTGATTATTGCACGTCGGACTCTAAGGATAACCTAAACCACATCCTCAAACCAGCGAAATATAGTCATTCATGCTCACGTACCATTTGAGGCATGTCAAGAAAAGGGAACTAATATTCATAATAATATTGCACTTTACAACTAACCATTAATATTTCACCATGATATGATAATACATCTGAATATATCACTTTGCAAATAGCTAAATTAGCGTGATTATTAATATCTTCACATGAAACTATAGCCTATTATAACAATTACAGCCTGGGATGTATTTGATATTTGGTTTGTTTCTATAGACTTTACATAGAAGTATGGTATTGCGATGAAAAACGTACATTGAAAATTCCTTTATTGGTTCACACATAAAATATTATCAAAAAATACATATATGTACAACTAAAAGACTGAAATTATTTTAAGAATGGTGGGTGATAACATAATGATAATGCTTTTATATAAATACAGCAATTATGTTTATGAAATCTTGATTTAGACATCGCTAAATATTAACACACCTCTTTAAATGTTATGCCAAATTTGATCAAAACAATTTACACAAAAGTAACAAAGTTTGGTATTAATGTCATCAATATTTCCAGTTACAATAGATGACCACAAGAATGACACAAACCAGTAACGTTTTTTTTGTGTGCAAATGGTTCTAATTAATGTACATCTAGATGTAACTTACCTTATTTTATCAGGTTTCATGAACTGCAGACTTGTACAATTCTCCCAACCGCTACAACCAGTTTAAATCCTTTGGATATCAGCAACTCAGTGACTGAAGATAGCTCCTGTCTTTTTACCAGACACCTTCTAAGTAGTTAACATCCACATCCAGAAGAAAGACAAGTTTATTTCAATATCACCATTCTCCTCTTAAAGAGCTGTTTTATCAAAACAAAATCCTAGGTCTCTGTCGAACCCTGAAGCCGTCACAATTAATGTTGAGAATGATTTCGATGATTAAGTTGTAGATCTAATATCTTGATCTATGAATTTATCGTTGACGGTTGAGGTTTGCCTCGGCGTTTCTCAGAGACCCAAAATCCAGAACATCTGAAGCCTTCACTGTCTCAACTCTCTATGAATGAACCAAGATCGGAAGGGGGCATAAAACTTTTCTCTTTACAACTGGCAAGCGACCTGTGACGTATCGCGTCTAGAAAGAAAGTGTCGATCAGGATTTCTTGGCAGCAAAATCCAAATATTTTGTCAATGAACTGAGGAGTGGATGCGGAGACACGTCGGAGTGCGTAGGCTAGCAAGAAGGTGAATGAGAAGCAAGGAATGAAGGGGTCGTGCACTTGCGAAGGATTTGAAAGCCAGCTATGGGTGACTGATGTTTGGTTTGGTCGTACAGTGTGTTCTGGTGCTAGTCCCGAATTGCGACTGAACCCGGTGCAGTTGATACAGTAGACTGAGCCTTTCCTTCCAGCACACCTGAGCTAAAAGCGAGCGAGGGAGAGAGAAAATTGCAAAAAGAACAAAATATGAGGGGAAAACAGAGGGGTGGGTTGGTTTACCGGAAACGAGTGTAGTACGGACTGTTGGAGAGGCAATAGTGCGTAGCGGCCACCTAATGTCACTTCGATTCGTGGAGTACAATATGAGCTTCACGATGGGTCGTATTGAAAGAATAATGGTAGGAACAAAACAAGCTATTCTACTGGTCCATTGCCTCGGTACTCTCTGGCCAATCATAGTCCGAGACAGACGGCTCGCGTAATTCTCTTCTAACTTCTTGAGACTTTGGCTGCAGACTTGAAGCATGCTAAACGAAGCAGAAATTAGCGTCTTGGACACGATTCTAAATTTATTCCAGTTGTTGTATAACAGCCAGAAAGATAAGTTCACTGCATGGCTGATGATGAACCAATAAATCGGACGCATTTCATTTCAACTGCCACATGATATTTCCCTTACTTCTCCCATGTACAATTACTCACACGGAGTCATTCGTGTCATCTTTTTCCCCCTACGCTATGTTTACTAAATATTATAGATTATGTAGGTACACAGTTCAGTTACTGTTTGGGTCACACCTTCTTTTTAACCTCGATTACATGCACTCTCTTGCTGAGGAAAAACAAATCTCTTGTGGAGGGAAATAACACCCCTATTCCCTTACCAGACTCATGTTAATATGCTGCAGGTATAGCTGCAGCAGCGATGTGTATTTTTTTTTGAAGGAGCAAGCGAATTCCAAAACGAGACACAGCCGGAACCAGGGGAGCAAGGGCCCGTGAAATGAAGTTTCGAAAAGTGTACGTGCTTGTGAAATTTTGAAAAGATCCCTCCCCATTTCCATTTCATTTTCTTCCATTTACTTAATCCCTATTTTCTTTCTACCATTCTTCATTTTCTCTATACTTCTGTCCTTCGTTTCAGATTCACATTTATCACATACACTGTCGTCCGTCAACGTCCCTCATTTATATTTTTTCTATCTTCCTTTACAAAAAATCTTCTCATTCGTCTTCTACTCCATACACTCAAACTCTTTCCATCTTGCTCTGTCTTATTTTAAATCTCTCAAATCGCTCTACATCTCCCGCCTCTCTTTTCCCCTCTCATCTCTCTCTCTCTCTTTCTCTTTCTCTCTCCCTCATCTCAATGCATCCTCTCTCTCCCCTCTATCTCTCAATTCCCTCTTGAATAGCGCGCACAGCGGATCGGAGCAGGCAACAGGAAGACAACTAACCCGCTTTTTCCCGGTGTCGAGGTTGACACTTTCATACCTTTGCTAAAAGTCATTGACCTACAACACAACGCACACACACACACACTCTCTCTCTCTCTTGTTCTATCTAAGTGTTTTATCTTTTCTACCTCCCTCTCATCCTCGATGACAGAGGAGAGACGCATGACTTGTGTCTGCTTGTGTCCAGGGTGTGTATGTGTGTGAGTGTGTAATCGTTATCTGATTTGATTTATAAAAAAGTTAGTCTCCTAAGCTCGTAAAATGTAGATCTGCATATAGAAATTATTTTTTTCCAAGGTGAACACTAAATTGGGAAAGAGTTTTACAAGATAATGTATGAGAGCTAAACTAAAAAAATAAAAATCGAATTTTCTTCTCCCCCCCCCCCCCCGAACGATTATCATCAGGTCAGGACGGTACTGCTTTGTCACATACATTTTTTTCTTCTTTCTAATTTGAATGAATGATGAAATATTTGAAAAAGTACATTGTATAGTATAGATAACAATTGTTTAACTATGACAACGTCGGGATAAGTTCTTTATTTTGAATAGCTGAATAAGAATTAAAACCGAACTGAAAAGACTACATAGCCTACTGATTTTTAATACAAAAATATGTTGTTTTCTAGATGTGGCTCCCGCGTTTGAAAGCAACCTAAATTCTTGTTTTGCCAGAACTCATATATAACCTTTGAATGAAATGTCAGGAAATTTTAAGAAAGGATCACTTTATCTCCATAACCACCGAAACATGAAATGTATTTTTTTTTAAACCCTTCAAAAACGCAACGAAACTAAAGGAAAGAACCCAGCAAACAAAAGCATACTCTTACAATATCCAGTCATTTTTCTCTGTTCTTTTATATAGTTTTGCAACCTTCTGGCTACCCGAGTCTAACCAAGGAGCACTGTGGTATGTTGGTGAAGTCTCTTGACCTTTATTTCAAAGTTCCTAGGTTCGATGCTTGCTCGATGTCTACGTCATTTGACAAGGTATTTGTCCACAAATTTTGTCCCTCTTGACCCAGAGGGTGTTTCACAAAGACTAAGATCAACTTTAAGTTGGACTTAGCTATGGCAGGCTGCTCATGCCACTCTTTGCTCTCACCATTTACTGGCATTGGTCTCTCAAGGGACGTACAATTCATTGTCACAAATCTGCAGAATTTACATTTTTTGATAGTTCATTATTGAAGGAAAAAAATATTATCTGAAGATCATAATGGTGAGAGCAAATAGTGGCATGAACGGCCTGCCATAGTTATAAGTCCAACTTAAAGTCGATCTTAGTCTTTGTGAAACACTCACTAGGTGTATTGAATGTGTAGCTGGCAATGAATGGGTAATGCTAATTGCAGGGCTCCCAGGAAGAACAGTTTAAATACTGATGTGGCTTCCCTGGGTGGATAACACAACAATTGTTTAATATTTATATTACAACGTCTTAAAGGGATCCGGTAACTTTGTCTCAGATTTTGAAACAAAATCCTGGATTTAGCTCATGCTGCAATGATAATCATAAACCTTTAGGTCAGTCAGGAACTCCATCACTCTTACAAGCCGATCGCCTGTCTGATTATCAAGATATTTATGATTGGAATTACAAATTTTGAAAACCGTTTGCCAAACGGTTTTCATAACACTACAGCTTATTAGGGAAAACGAGTATGGTAAAACCGGTCACTCAAAGACTTTTACTTTTTTGAGGCACTTCTTGATCATTTTGAAGCGCGATTTTTTAGGGCTTCACTATTACACCAGATCACGGACACTGATAACACGTAGGGCCGTGTATCTCAGATTTAACATTGTTAAACGATCCCTTTAAGAGCTTTAGTCAAAATAAAACTGTAAATTTGTATTGACTAATATCTCAGAAAAGCTCTAATTTCAGACTCACCATTCAAAACAATCTCATTCATTGAATTTCTTTCAATTATTTCTTTCATTTATTTCTTTGTTATCTTTTCCAATAAAATACATACATAATAATAAGTACTATGCAAATTTTATACCCAAACAGTATTACAGTTGAAAAAAAGAAAAATTGATACCGTATAATTTGTTAAAGAAATATTGCAAATGAAACTTGATCTCTATTCTGTTGAAATGATAGGGAATATAAAATGTCAGAGCAGACGGAATCTCTACATTCAAACTGAGGACAATACCTTTAAGGATGGGCTATGGAATGCCTCGTGTAACGGATTCTCCAGAGAAGTGCAAACAGACGATGCGGGGGGTAGGAAGTGGCATGTCCTCAAACAAATTTACACAATGTAAGATGTCTTTGCCGATTACATCCATGTTACATTTTTTCAGACTTTTGGAGTTATGTGTTAATTATTTTGTCCTGTAAATTACTCTCACATGATGAGTGGTGGTGAATTCGCAAATCTTTTTGAAAATCTTGTTTGACCTTCTTTGAACTCTTTTTCATAGATACCCAAAACGCGTTCAAAATAGTCTTTAAAAATGTTTATCATTTTACAGATGAATATATCAAAAGACGCAGCTGTGTTGTGTCATCAAGCCTTGTACTCAGGCTAAAATTTATATTTGGTAATCACACAGATTATACCGTGTCATGTTGTTTTCTTGTAAGTTAGAGATTGGTATCGAGCGGGATTGAAATTCAAACTATTGATAAAGTATTTTGTTTGTTTGCTGGATATACATTTCTATTTTTAAATCCACACGCAAAGTGAGAATAGCTCGATAAGAGGGTCTCAGAATTCCGGCTAGTAAATTTTAAGTCCGGATTTAGAGATGGTATCAATGGTTTGCACAGGTTATTAAAATCGTAATATTTTGCAAAAACATATTAATAAATATTTAGCGGATTTTTCGAGGATTTCGTTAATGACGATGAGGGTGGTAATAATAATAACAATGATCATAATAATTTGAGAAGAAATGTATTCTTGTTGCTGTTTCTTAATTACGACGATTTCTTGTGTGTGGATATGATGAATCATCAGCGTGTCAACATTATGTCGCTCGTTTCGCTCCCTCACAGACTTTCGAAACTTGTCCAAGAGACGCCGGACCCAGTCAACTTTGTGTCATACGTCTGTGTCTTTGAGAGAAACACTCTAAAAACATAAATAGCCAGATTCCCATCGGAAACGGAGGGCTTTTCAACAAACTTGTTGTTGGTGTTAATAATGATATCTTTCATTTATAAACTATATTAGTTCTTGTTTTTATCTGGATTTCGTGCTGTTACGTGGCAGAATGGTTTCGTTTAAATTCTCAAGAGTCTCGACAAAACATTGTTCAAGTTTACATGACTTTATTAGTCAAAGATGAAACGATGACACACCGCAGCCGCTTTTCATCAAAAAAGGAAATTTCCTTTTCCTTCGGTTCGGAAAATTTCAATTCGCGGAGGGTGGTCAGTGAAGTCCAACTCTAATATCCTTAGCTCAGCCCACGTAGGGTGCTGCTCGTTTTCGAATGCAGTGAATATTCTGGGTGATTTTATGGGCCCCTCTTTTAAAGTTATCAAAGGAACATTTTAGGTAAATGCTTCATAAAATTATCATGCGTTATGTCAATACGTTGATATCGATACAACTGTTCTTGAAAGCGATACAAATAAATCTTGTCTATGTTAAATTTGTTGGTAAATGCTTTATATTATGCGTTATGTCATAAGTTGATATCTAACAGGTTTTTTTTAAAGTGATAACAAAACAAAACATTATTTTATTAGTTTGTATTTCCTTATCCGTGTCATGTTGGATCCTAACTTTGAAAATTATAAGTCTTCTCTCAGGTCTCAATAATGGGATGTTTCCCCTCTTATTCATTTACATTCTATTCTTTGCTAGAGTCACAACCCAATGACTCTTTTGTTTTCGTATTTGTGAGATCTGATTGATTAAGATTGAGGGTTCTATTATGACGCTAGCTAGTTTGGGGTAACATTATCGTGTATGCAAAAGCTGTTCGGTTACCGTGAATAGAACAATAATTAAACCTGACATAGCTTCAACTCACCACCCTTTGAGTTATGTTTAACTTAATAAGGAAAATGCTTTAAATGCGTTGAGTACCATTAATTACCCCTTTTCAGTTGCCCTTACACGTCATCTAGATTAAAATGTTAATGTTCTGGCAATTGTGAATCCCGAGTTCTAGCGGATACCTATAAGTTTATCAAATTTTTGAAATATCAATGGAATTCGGGAGACAAAACAGTCCTATTTTAATTGAAACATGGCATCGACGTAACGATTTAAAAACGACCAATCATTTTTGTTATTCAAGGAAATTGTTCTATCCCTTCCCTTCCCAAATTTCCCAAAGGTGTGATAAGACGTTAAGCAAAAACTTATCGAGTAATAGGCTAAGTTTATCACACTTTGATTTCATTTAAACTATAGTATAAACACTTCCTTTAAGATGT
Organism: Strongylocentrotus droebachiensis; assembly: GCA_035222895.1. Lineage (NCBI taxonomy): Eukaryota > Metazoa > Echinodermata > Echinoidea > Camarodonta > Strongylocentrotidae > Strongylocentrotus > Strongylocentrotus droebachiensis. The sequence goes on along the minus strand of JAVYIG010000467.1, from coordinate 364,716 downwards.
TCTTTCCTCTCCATTTGTAATAATCTTTGCCGGGGTAAACACCGCCAATTGGCTTTTAAATCCTTATTACCGGATATACTTATAGCTATTAGTCTAATTATCGGCCAAAAGAAGGCATAAACGAAAGAAAATAGCCAGACAGTAGCAAACCATTATGATAATCGTCGTTAAGTATCCAATCTTCAGACAGAAAAGAAAGCCCATTCTTTGGGCGGCACTCTGAAGAATGCGAGCTTTTAAAACCACGCACCGCCACCCATCTCGCTCTCTTCACAAAAACGCCTCACTAATCAAATCTTCTCAGTGAGATAATTTCTGTAAGTATATAGCCCAAAACATCCTCATTATATTGTACTTAGAAATAAATGTCCCAATTTTGTTTATCTGTGGCATGTCAAAGGGCTATACACAGTGGGCAAATTGATGAAGAAGTATTTAACTATTGCGTAAGTCGAAGGTTTGGGGCAACAATGACACCCACACATTAAAAAAAAGGGAAGTTGTTAGAGGAGGGTGGATGCTCTACAATCACTGATGATCGTACAAGTTGCAGTTGCCATGGTAATTCAGTCAATAATCATGTTTCGATCTTGATTTTGATTTGATTAGAATACATCATTTTGTCAGCTTACGCCTACGGCCATGATGTGACCGATGCAAAGTTTGAAAGCAAGTAACTCTTCACTCAGGACTTATACCACTGAATTGATTAAGGACATTTTCCTTGAATGTTTTAGCCCCATATCATGGTGGTTTGCTTAAAGCTGGGATAAGAATATGATCCTTGTAATGATTGCATCAGTAATTGTTTGCATAGTAAATGCGATCTATAAATTGACATAATTATTAGTATTGTTTTTGTCAATTAATTAGGTTATTGGATATCCCTATACCTAACCCGAACCCTAATACCAGCCCTAAAGGTTCGTTATAAGAGAGTAGGCCTAACCATGATTATATAGGACAATCGTATGTAGAACCAAAGTAAGACCAAATGCGTGTAACCGAACATAATTTAACAGGTTCGGTGAGGTGATCCAAAACGAGAGCCTGGCATTGTTATCAGCTCAAAAATAGTATTCTTTTGTTTATTCGAAAAATGTGATAAACACGACATAATGCATGGAGGCAGAGCAAGGACTGAAGAAGATGATAATAACGCATGAAAATGAGTCAACTAACTAATAAATGATAACTTTGAGTGATTACCTCCTTTTTATGAAAAAACCCGTCGGCAGGAATAGAGAGATTTGTTGTTCAATGGCGTCCATTGATGCCATTGTATGCTGCGGATAAAAAGGTATTGTGCAGAGTGGATGTGTTTTTGTCAAAGTCACCGCAGAAACTAGAGGAGCACACGTTGGTATTAAATGAATGCACAATCCTATGAATGGATAAATCACAATATAACTGTACCTGGCGAAGGAGAAGAAGAAACAAACTTTTGAGGAGAGGAAAGAAGAGATTTATCACTTCTATATGCATTCAGCGTGATTCGGCATGTGACTTACTTTTTTTTCAGCGGGATTTTGGCATAACATCAAGGCTTAAAGAGCACAAACAAAATTATGTAGAATCATACAGGTGTAAATAATTATGCCAAGCAGAAGAGATAAACGAGAGGAAGAGATGGAATAAATATAGATATAAAAACAGAAATAGGTAGAATAACAAAAAGAGAGAAGAGGAGAGAGAGAGAGAGAGAGAGAGAAGGTGGTAAATTGATGTAATAGCCAGTAAAAAAACAAGCTTTTGTGGGCATGTTGAGTGGATGACAGTGCTGGGTTAATGTTAAGCCTTGCCATCAGGTGTAAAAATGATCACAAAATAAATCATTAGAAGTACTTTGTTGATTCTTGTTATGTAAAATTTCACCTGAATTTTACTTTGAGTTTACTGTATACATGCTTTGTAATATCATGCTTAATTGCGAAGTTTAAACAATATAACTTATGAAACGCTTTTATCTTCCGAGTATAAATTATTATAATTAGTATGATGAAATGCCTATGAAGAAAAATAAAGAAGGAATTTTGAAAATATGGATGATTCTCGCTGTTATAGCGGTGTGAGCAATTCCATTTAAAAAACAAACCTGTTATTTTGTCGCATTTTAGAAAAAACAATTTCAAATTGTTTTTCCTTCAAATTGAAGGAACTATTTGTGGACTTTTCAAATGCAAATTACGCGTGACTGTTTTGATCTTTTCAATCTATGACGTTTTAAAACTTTCTATTACTATTTTGTTTACAGAACACTTGTGTATTTGATATAATTACACATCCAATAGTAAATGCAAGCACGCGATTAAACAAGATAGACAGATCTTTAGCCTATTTCCAGACGATTTTATTTTCCAAAATCTTCTAATTGAAATTGTTTACAATCCAGCCTTACGAAAGTATACTTATACGACGATAAAAGTTCACACTTCATTTTGGCGTTGATAATAATAAAGACACCTTGTTTGTCTTCCTGTCCAATCACATTGCAATTTCGTCTGTCAAAATAGCAAAAAGTGGACATAATATTTGACGAAATTATGATTTCAAAGCAGATTAAGGAATTTGAAATACAATATTTTGTTTGGAAGCTAGGCTATCAATAAACTATGATGCATTTTCCTTTCTTGCTTGTTTCACGGACTGATAACGCGGAGGAGACAAAATTCGTAAACAGCTTAACGTTTGGGTACACTCGAATTACCCCGTTTTTGTCGAAAAAGATGGATTGCACCAAGAGATTGCTTTCCGATAATCCTAGTTTAATGAACTATTTGCAACCAAACAGTCATTTGTCAGATATAACTTGAATACTTCCTCTGGGACATGATGGTAGATTTCTAGAGAAGACTCATCCAAACTAAAAGAAATGAACAACTACTACTGTCCGAATCGTTTTGAGGATATTATACTCGATTCAGTGTTGGAATTCGGAAGGTTCTCTATATTTCAACTGCTTTAATTACTAGATATATATAAATATATATCATTCATTATATTCAAATTAATATGATTTTTTAGAAAACACTTTTCAAAATTCGTATTATAGAACAAAGAAACATAATTACACCTGTGAAGATTCCAATCTTTTGAGGAAAAAAACTCATTAGGTTTATTGCATGAGTGCATTTGAGCTTTGCGTTTGAGGCCTATTTTTATCGATATCCTGTTATAATAAAAATTAAAGATAATTTTACCATCACAGTGATAAATCTACGCTCTACTAAATATCGTCGGTGTCATTGTCTTTTATCCAGCTTATAATCATATTTTGGATTTATAAGTTAAAATGCATCAGGTAGTGGCAATATGATCTGTTATTTTTCAATGGTCGTTTAAAGAACTTCCAAACAAAAAATGTATGGATCCTATATACCAATTGTTAATTGTCCATATACTACTCCGCTTTAATTTTAATCTATGATATTAAAGTATATACAATACAATATATTGCGTTAGAACAAGGAAATATGATATACAAATACTTTCCTATATAACCAATCTGTAATCTTATGAGCTATACATTCGCTGATAAACAAAATCATTCTCGAAGATGTAATGTACATTTTTGTGTATATTGTCATAATTGTATCTTTTTTTATTTGACTAAACCGTACAAATCTGTCAAACAACAAAATATAATTGTTTTTCTTTCTTTAACGACATCAAAACATTGGTAGCAATGACATTATCTTTCTTTGAAATAAGAAGCTTTATACTTAAAATGTTGTTCTGATATAGTGACAGGACGAATTAAGGATTAAAGTGCTGTATATGTTGTTCTAAACTTACGAGTAAACAGTGATTTTATGAGACACTTTGTTCCAAATACGGTTCCTTCTTTGATCCACCGACATTTTGTAGCTTATAAGGTTCAGCACACTTCTTCAATTAGTGATCATATGGTGTGAAATACGTATTAAATCTCTTACTCAAAAACATTATATTTGTTCTATGATCGCTGCTTAAAGGTTGAGACCAGTTTTGGAAACGCCCCCCTCTCAAAAAATGAAATGCGAAGCTCTTATTACCAATCATGCCGGAAAACCGCCTACTAATTTATATATTTGGTAAATTATTTTATCTATCCAGACTGGATAGATATCGCGTAGTCCCATATACACCTTTCTGTATAAAGTGCTTGTAACTTTACCAAGACTGGGCCAAATTTCTTATCATTTTGATGATTCCAGGACCTTGCAGTACACACCAATACTTATATGCTAGATGATCAACCTTTTCTGATCGATTCCACAACGTTTCTTTCACAATGCAATCGCATGACCAGAACTGTATGTCCCATGTGCAGGCCAAAAAACATGAAAAGGTTAAATTCCAACGGCATTTGAAAGATAATACTAATTTAGAACTTCCCTCAAAACGAAAGGGCTTGCCAAATTATTTTAATGGGAAAATAGCGAGCATTAGTTGTCGAATCGACTTTAGTAATTGCAATTCATTTAGTAATAGTCTGATTTTCAGACGCTTGTACGAATGGTCGTACGTTTTGTGCTGCGCAAAGATTCAATCACTTAAATTTTGGCCATTACAAGAAGTTGATGTGTTATTGATGTAGACAAATACTCATGTACCCTTTATACAGCTCATATTTATGTATGTTATTACCAAAGAAGAAGAAAAAAGTCAGTCAGTCACTCAATAGTGTCTGACACTAAAGTCTAAAAAGTAAACTGGTTTCCTTGCATAATTTGAATATTAGGACACTACTAACGTTTAAATTTCACAAATAGGACATACCTGACATATTCGTAATTCCTGCTAAGTTCGACAGAATTTGATGTTGGCTGCAAATGCACATAGTACCTTTAAAGGCGGAGTATTATGTAGCATCTAACTGATAGAGAATGTATTTCATCGAAACCTCAGGGTTCCATGATTTTTATTGCGGCAAATCATTGTTTATTTCGAATTTGCTGATATTGGCAATCATTTATATATGCCATTGCAATTATTAGCTGGATAAATGGTTTTTCATAAAATCGTTTGAAATATTCACGTTTCTCTAATATTTTGTAAAGATATTAGTAATTGTCATATGTGTTTCTTTTCTTGGGCACACGCTCTAATTCTTTGTACCCATGTTTAGTTGGTGTGTGATATATATATATATATAACGAAATAAAGAGCGTGAGAGAGAGAGATAGAGAGAGATAGTGAGGGAGAGAGAGAGAGACGGAGACAGAGAAGGAGAGAGAGAGAGAGAGAGAGAGAGAGAGAGAGAGGTGTGTGTGTGGGTGGATTACAGTACGCACTATAATTATTAGCAAACAATATGCACCCCATCATCTTTATAATTCAATCCAGTGAAAATTTAGAGAAAATGCAGAGTTCAGTTGATTACCTATCTAGTATATGTGTCTGTGTGTATGCAAGATAAATAATGTTTACTTTACAATGATAGAATCAAAGACACAGCCGAGTAAACAAACCAACAAAAACATATAAATCGACCCAAATGCACCCATGCAAAAAACATAATAAGTTTTTTTTCTCAAAAGATTGGAATCTTCACAGGTGTTATGTTTCTTTGTTCTTTAATACGGATTCTAAAAAAGTGTTTAAAAAAATCATATTACTTTCAATAAGATATGTTACCTTTACATAACATAACAATATCATGTGTCTATAAACAGGAAGCGTGTGGCTAACTGATAAAATGTAATGATTTACTGACCGATTCAGCATTTCATTCATTCCTTCAAATTATCGCGAACTCCAAATTACCTTTAAAGGCACCGTTTAACAATGTTAAATCTGAGATGCATGGCCATACGTGTTATCAGTGTCTGTGACATGGTGTAATATTGAAGCCCTTAAAAAAAATTGCGTTTCAAAATGATCATGAAGTGCCTCAAAAAAGTAAAAATCTTTGAGTGACCGGTTTTATCATACTCATTTCTCCCAGTAGACTGTAGTGGTATTAAACGGTTGGGAAAACGGTTTTGGAAATTAAATCCAGGATTTTGCTTAGATCCCTTTAAAATGATCATGGAATAGTTATGCCATAGGACTGGGTATTATTACTACTAGGCATAAACAACATATCACGAGGCAGTGAAAATTAGAACTTGAACAGCAGCTGAAATAAAATGATTTTATCGACCAATGAACTATGGGACCTCTTTTTTTCTCTACATGTTGTATTTATTCCTCGGCACGTCCAAACGCTGTACGCCTTGGTTTTTCAAAGAGCCTAAAATCAAATGCTTCCGAGTATAGAGTTACTATTGCAGTTTTCATAGCCATAGCAATGGTGGATTGAATATCAGTATCTCCAATTAATACTGTAACAATTTTCATCGATGAAGAAAAAGAAGAAAAGTTTGCCCGAATAGTTTTCACTTCAGACCACTGTAAATGCGTCATTCATGTAAATGTACATTATGCACCATACCAATGGCGGATGTACAAGGTCCAGAACACAGAGAGAGTCTTTTAGTTCTACAATGTGTATAACTTACAATTCCTTATCATTTTGATGTAGCTTATACAAATATTTGACAGTGTTTAGCAATAATTATTGAACAAACAGTTAGAAGATCGGAATAATTTGCACGAACTCGGTAGACACGTGCCTGTCTTCGACACACCTACAATGAGCCCGATGAGATGAGGGCTTTTAGGTATCGAAATTTGACCCATTTAAAAATGTTTATCTTTAACAATGTCCCCGAAATTAATAACTGTGAGAACTCAAACTAGCCTGATTGATATTAACATAGCTGAATTGTTGCTTGATAAGTCCTAATAAATCTTTTCCATGTCATATCAGCTTTTACTTTAGGTCATGAGCAGTCCTAATCGTTGTGTTCTAAAGTCTTAAATTAAAACTAATATCTAGTTATTTCATCAATGAATTGACGTCAGACATTGCCTCCTGTAGAGTCTAGTCTTCCGACCAACATGAAGCCTTTGACACAATTTTTAAAATTAAGGTCATTAGACCTAAATACTGAGACTGAGAGATAGAGAGAGAGAGAGAGAGAGAGAGAGAGAGAGGGAGAGAGGGGGCAGTAAGAGAGAGGGAAGAACGAGGGGAAAGAAAGAAAAAAAAGAGATATATGGCGAAGGAAAAAAAAGGACAAATCAGAAAGAGAGAAGAAAGGACTAAGAGGAAGAGAGACGGAAAGGGAAAGGTAAAAGGAAAAATAGAAAAAAGCGGTGAGAGTGGAGAGGGAAATAGATAGAAAGAGAGGGGGAAGAAAGAGAGTGAAAACGAAAAAAGAAAGAAAGAGGAAGAGGTGTGGAGGAAGAAAAGGGAGGGAGAGACAGAGATGGAGAGAAATAGAGAGAGAGGGATAGAAAAAGAGACTGGGAGATATTATAGATAGATGAATAGATAGAATGATAGATAGATAAATAGGGAAATAGAGGGAGAGAGAACTTTAAAGAGAGAAAGAGAGAGAGAGAAAGAAAGACAGAGAGAGAGAGAGAGAGAGAGATACAGAAAGAGAAAAAATAGAGGAAGAACGGTAACTCCGCTTTAGTACTATATGGAAAGATGAAATTCAATTGTAATCACAAACGATATGTGTTGTTGCCCAGAGTTGTGTTACACCTGAAAAAGGTAGTGAGTGAAATCTATTTTTACTTTGACATTGAACATTATCCACGCTCACTTATCCTTCAACTTCTCATTTCTCTACCCCACACGTTTGCAACAACTAAGCATCCTATACCTAGCTGATTACAATACATTGATTAAAGCAAATGCAACAGTCAGATACCACTGCTTGAAAAAGTTATGTCAGCTGTTAAAACTTATTATGATAAGGAAAGATATACATGTAGCAAAAACCAAATAATTTCGTGAAAAAATGGTTTTCATTTTAACAAATGTTTCTGAGTGTCTCTGTTCAGTTTGCTTATTTGTCTTATGCTATACTGTGTGTGCTGCCGATGTTATTTTGCAATATTTTATTGTTTGAATATTTATATGACAAGTCATGGAATAGCGCATGTATCGATCTTTTGTGAAAATGGATATGTTGATAATATAATAAAGGAACCCTGTGAAAGGATAAATAGAAAACACACAACAAAACCTGTCTATTAAGGTTCAGTTCACTTTTATTCAACCATTTAAAGTCAAATATACAAGGCATGTAATACAAATAGGAATTAAAAAAAAATGAAAGGTTAGAAAGCCCCTAAAAGCCCTGGATTGGTAAAGCAGGGCACACATTACATATTAAAAGTATACAGAATTATACCAAAAAAAATCACATAGAAGATTACACATTAAACTACAGGAAAATATTAAGAAGAAAGAGAGAAAAAAGGAAACGGAGGTCATCCGAAGGAAATTGAAAAGTAGCTACTGTAGCGAGTGGCCTTTCTTTCACATTTCTTTCTTGAGGTAGACAATTTCAATTTGGTAAGCCCTCAAATAATTCCTCAGATTTGTTCGATTTCAAGTAAACTCCTTTTCGAAATTTGACTAAGATATATATACCCAAAAGTTGAACAGGACCCCCCCCCCCCCCATTTTTGTTAGTGTGACTCTTACCACCACCATATATATGGATTTTAAGAGAGGCTTTTGGCTATTTGAAATTGATACAGAGAAATAAATTACCTTTCATTGATGTACTTTCTGTTGCTAATCCTTCTCACTATTGTTGATTTTGTATCAAAGGGTGTCGACAATTTGATGTCAATATTTTTCTTTGTTTAAAATGATTGGTTTTTTTTGTATCGCTGTTTACTTTGTGAGCTACAGATTTGTAGAACTAATTTTATGGCTTCCTTTGCCCTCGCGGCCAAGCATGAAAAACCCGTATTGAATTGGAATCTCCAAAATGTTCTGCATGGCGAAACTGGGCAACTCAACATTGCTCAAACAATGAATGAGTGCGCTGAAAAGTAGGAAACGCGAATTTCGTTCTATAAAGAACATTTCAAACATTGAAATGATTACAGTGCATTATAGTCATTTAGTTTAGTAGTATGCTTGTTAAGCACAATGTAATGAAACTTACAAATTATGTTTTTACATCGATATTATTAGTTATTACTGTCTGGAATGTATTATCCTCTGAGAAGGGCTGATCCATGGTGGTTAGAAAGGCTTAGGGCGGAGAGTTTGAAAATTCCGAAGGTCCACAAGTGGATCTGCAAATCAGTGCTCTTTGAGTTCTGCGAAAAAACATTTACTGCATGTTGAATGTACATTTATTTAACGATTATCACTTGACCCCTCCCACTCACTGTCTGGTGGTCAACGAATAATAATTAATGTTTATATAGTTTAGATTGTCAAAATTAAAAATTAAAAGGATGAAATGGCCATATAAGCACGTGAATGACGTCAATCAACAGACAGTCGTCAGGAGACAATATCAGGCAATAATTGATCATCGATTATAATCAAAATGCGCTTCTAGTTGCTCTCATCATTAGTTTAGCCTTGTCTTGAAAGACCTCATTTTACAACTCGATATTATTCATGTGCCTGAGAAACCAGAATACCAATCAATTAATTCCATTGCTCCCTGGAATGATGCATTAAATTCACAAATTTCCTGGCTCGACTTTGTGCTTTCTAATGTATTCTACAACTCCATTCGAAGGTATGATTCCCCCCAAAAAACCTTAATACCTGCTTTTTATCTTTTAGGCTATCGTTTTGCATTTCCAAGGGTCAAATAAGAAGGCCCATGTATAATAATTGTTCTATCACTATTAAAACAACTACTTCCACCACCACCACTACTACACTGTACTACTACTACTACTACTACTACTACTACTACTACTACTACTACTATTATTATTGCTACTACAACTACTTCCACCACCACCACTACTACACTGTACTACTACTACTACTACTACTATTATTGCTACTACAACTACTATCACTACTACTACTACTTCTTCCACTTCTTCCACTTCTTCCACCACTACTTCTACTACTTCTACTGCTGCTGCTGATACTACTACTTCTACTTTTAATATCACGACAAAACTTTGTGGTGGATATAATATGCCTATCATTTTCCTTTTTTCAACATTTGAATCAACAGTCAATAATATTATGCATGCTAGTTCTCGGTAACCTGCAATCTTGTAACCTTGTAAAATGCAGAGTTCTCCTAGAATAAATAGTAACTTGCAAGACATCACTTATTTCATGAGGACATTTCTTGCCCGCGGAATTTTGAGCGATTGTATGAGCAGCACACACCCGTTATAGCTTTCCCCATTCTAACTTGCCAGCGGGTCGTCCATTCAGCCAGCCCAAACCACCAGCACGCCTGGACAATACGAGCAGCTCTCATTTTCTTCACCTGACCGCCTCCAATAACTACACCTAAAGAAAGCCTTCCACCCATGCAGAAAACGCCATTCTTCACCATTCTTCATCACTACAAAGGAAAAGGAAGTAACCTTTTTCCTTTTTTCTTCTTCTTGTAGGTCCTACCCCCTTTCTCTAAAAAATGAGGAAAATATCTACAACATTCTATTGGTTTATCTAAGCTCCTGTTTTCATTTAATATCGCAATGTCTACTATTATAGAGCAAGCATACCATGGTAAGAAGTAGATAAACACCGCTCAAATCTTCTATCCCAAGAGAACTCATTTTTGTGTGACACGAAAAGTTCCTTTTCAGGAGGTGTTCAGCTGTCTAGTAGTATTTGGCCCGTAGGTTGGCCGGGTTCTTTCTCGAAGGTCTGATTGAGTTGCTGGTTCAAGTCACTGTTATCTTGCCCAAATACTACAGACAAATTGTATGAAATACCCCCCAGGATTATGGAGAAAATGTAATGTTTTAAATCGGCCATAGTAATTGTTTCAGTTTATTATCAATTTTCGAGATATCCTTTACATCACCTCAGATCGTCTGGCAAGTCCTTATCACTTTTTACATCTAAATAATTTATGACATAACATAAATTCATGGCATGACTATACAGAAGAGAAACATGAAAATTAATGTTAATAAGATTAATATATAAAGTCTAATATTAATAATATTACGATGCTGATAGTGCTTAACATCTAGAATAAAATCTCACTTGACTTTCCACCAATCAGGCGTACATAACTTGCGTTTGATGTTTAGAGTTGTTTAATTATAACATCTTCTGCAAGAGCCCAGCTGTTTCATTAACGTATAAATGGGAATCGCCTTGCTGCTAAATTTGATATTCATTAAAATTATCAATTCATATTAGATTCAGTAAATTGTAAAGTGGAACATTTTTTATATACATTGTCGACGATATTGATTACTTTGTGTTTTTTTTGTTTTTGGCACGAATATAATATGTTAATTTGTTTTGATTGCATTTGTATGAAAATAAATAAATACACGATTTATTGATTGATTAGAAACTTATTTTACAGCGCAAATTGCGGTGTCACACAGTTAAGCAAGAAATATTTAGCCCTGATCACAATATTTTGACCTCGATGTCTTGAAAAGAATGACACAAAAAGTTTAGTGAGGATACGTAGTATTATTTGTATTGTATTCCGACCCCCCTGCTGTGTCGTTTCTCTGAACTACGATTAACTGTGTATTTTAAGCCTCATGAGAACAATCCACCAATAGGTGGAATACAAAACCAGCGACTTTACACATGATGATATCGATAAATGGAACTCATCGGATCGGACATTGGAAAAAACAAAAGCAACGGTCGAGTCTTAAATAAATCGGACCATGTGCAATTTGATGATATTTGATAAATTTGATGCAACTAGATATTATCCTCGCTTTAAAGGTACTATGTCCCTTTTGCAGCCAACCTCAAATTCTGTCGGTAGAACTTTGCAGGAATTATGAATATGTCATGTATGTCCTATCTGTGAAATTTAAACGTTAGCAGTGTCCTCATATTCAAATTATGCAAGGAAACCCGTTTACGTGCTAGACTTCACTGTCAGACACTATTGAGTGACTGACTGGCTTATTTCTTCTTTGGTAATAACATACATCAAAAAAATTGTAAAGGGTAGATGAGCATTTGTCTACATCAATAACCCACTTCTTGTGATGGCCAAGATTAAACTGATTGTATCTTTGCGCAGCATAAAACGTATGACCATTCGGTACAATTGTCTGAAAATCAAGACTATTACTTTTGGGCTCTATAGCCCTAAAGTCAATTTGACAACTAATAGTTGTTATTTTCCCACTTGAAGACATTTTTAAGCCCCAATTTTTTAGGGAAGTTCTAAATTAGTATTATCTTTCAAATGCAGCTGGAATTTAACTTTTTCATTTTTTTGGCCTGCAAATGGGACATAGTACCTTTAAACAAAGCATCTCTGGTATTCTTACACAATAAAGATATTTCGGATGGAAGGGGGAGGGGTTGGGAGATTTGCCTTCCTTCATTCGAGGCATCTATCGTCCCTCCGTTGCCCCTTCGTTCTGGAGCTGGATCTTTTTTCATAATAATGTTTTTTTCTCACTTAGATCATTATATCTCTCTTAAATAATGTTCGTATGTACTCGCTTTTCATGGTTTACCTAACTCCAAGGCTAGATTTTATATTATTGTATTATTATTATATACGAAAATGTTCCCTTTCGCAGTTATCTCTATTCCAATAATTAACTTTCACTTATAAAAATCGATCCTGAACGTTTGATCCTATATATTAACAGACTCCTCCTCAATAAAAAAAATCCCGTAGCCGCCAACTATCTTATGCTTCAAACTTTGACGCCAAAGGCTGGTCCGTCATTGTACCCATTGTTTATACCACGCATAGAACATGTCTCGCTATTTTTTTAATCCCCCTCAACAATAATCTAAAAACAAAAGAGTGTATGTTGGAGAAAGAGGATTTCTTTAGAAAACCCCTCCCCAACCCCCCAACCCATTCACCCCGTCCTCTTTAAGACGACGAGGACGAGGGGATTGGATACCAGTATCCATTGTATCCAATACATAAACATCTATTCGACAGGACAATACCGGTGTATGAGTTGAGCCCTGCCCAATTAGAACACCCATTGTGTGTACGTGTAAGCTCCCTCCAATCCGGAACCAATAGATCGATAGGAGTCTATTAAGGTACCTTGTTGGTAGTGTGTGGTATGATGGGTCGTGCCATTGATACCAGTAATCGGCTTGTCGGAGGAGAAGACTTGGAAGATTTGGGGGTCCTTTGCTTTGGTTACAGGCCCCTCTGCTCTCTGTTCTGATATAATTATACGTACATCATTTCACTTTCTGCAAATCGCTTGGAGACATTTTGTATGAAGTGGGACACAGTCCAGATTGTTAATATCATAATTGTTATTATTATTATTATTTATTCACTACTCTTTCTTTCTGTCTCTATTTGCCTCATCGTCTGGTCTTTACAACTATAAATGTGACTTACGAAAAAGTTTATAAAAGGCAACACTCAATTTATATTTCCGCAGGAGGAAGAAGAATGACCCGTAATGAATAAAATAGGCCCAATACATTACGTAAATTCTTGATTGTAAAAGAGTTCTTAAATAACTTCTTACACAACGAAAACACGACGTTGTTGTTTGCACGGTATAATGTATTTTTGTTTGTAAGTAATTTTGTACAGATACGCGGTGTTTTTGTACAGATGATACTAAATTACGTATACGTGTGTAATTTCTGTCCCTCTCTTTCTCTACCTCTTTCTATATTTCCACGTGCTTTTCTCTCTCTATCTTTCTCTCCGTTCTCTCTTGATGTCTATTTTCCTCTATTGACTATTTGTTTTCTCATGGTGAATGAATATGTGTAGTATCCGTGTGTTGGCCCTGATGCCGTTATGAAGCTTTATGTGCCTCAACCGATGTTTTTCTCCCGTGCCGATAAGGCCGAATCATGACGACGCCACTGGTACAGGCGAACCGGCGCCACTGCGTGGTTCTACATGCGCGGCCGGGCGCCATATTCAGATATTGCTCGCTTTTCCGTGTGTTGATTCTGTATTTGATTAAAGTATGATTATAAAGACATGCATAGCGAATAACAGGAAGCAAGTGTACCATTTACATTCTCATTTATTCAATTACATGCAGAAATGGATATATATATACAGACGTATATCCTGCATGTTAATGTTGGGAACTTTAGAGACCTTCTTTAAAGGTAAAGACCAGTATTGGTAACGCCCCAATTTCAAAAAATGAAATGGAAGCTTTCATTACCAATCATGTGAAAGAATATGTTTTGACTAATACATGATAAAAAATTTGCCGGGAAACCGCCTACTAATTCATATATTTGGTAAATTTATTTCTCTCATGGTCGTGTGAGAGAGATAGGGTAGTCCCATATACATCTTTCTGTGTATAGTGCTTGTAACTTTACGAAGAATGGGCCAAATTTCTTATCATTTTGATGATTCCAGAACCTTGCAGATGCTAGATGCTAGATGATCAACCTTTTCTGATCGATTCCACAACGTTTCTTTCACAATGCAATCGCATGACCATTACTGGTCTTTACCTTTAAAAGAGATTGTTTTGTTAATAAATTATTGCATTCTAACAGCTAGTGTTCATTGTGGCACTATTACACGATGAAATGAATCATTGAAAGGATACTTATATAAAAATACAAAATAAACATTGTGGAATGAGTGCTTTGGAACTATCGGAATGATCATAAAAACAAATTTTCGTCATATCTCAAACAACGAAGGACCTTACAGCTAGGACATGGGACTACTCATGTGTCAATAGTTAGTCGATCAAGGTAATTGATAATTAGATGTACTTATAGCGTACATGAACTGTAGAGAATTTTTTTTAGTATCAATAATTCCTTTGTAACATTGCTACCGTGATGTTCAACCACATAAATGAAGACGAGATAGCTTACTTAGTTTTTTTGTACCTTTATACCGTTACTCAATACCGTGATGTTCAACCACATAAAGAAAGACGAGATAGCTTACATAGTTTTTGTACCTTAATACCGTTACTCAATATTCCATTAAACGGGTGCGCAGCAAAAACAGCAAAGCCTAAGTAGAATCATCCGATTTGCTAAGCACACACAGATGAACGAGCACCTTGGAACGTCTCATAGCATTGATGAGATCACTTCTGCAAACATTCTTCTCTACTGAGATCGGATGTTTTTGCTATCATAAAGCTATTTTCTGGATTACCCGGTGCAAACAAACACCGACGTGACTTTTACAAACATTCAATATTTGCCCGGGAATTTCGACGAGCGACCCTGGTTAGTGAGGAATACCGGTGTGGTGTTTGACAAATCTTGCTCTTCTCTTCCTTCTTTTTTTCTATTTTATCATTGCTCCCTCGTTTGCTGTTCCGGAAATGTTCATAAATGAAGACATTAATGATATATAACTTAGTATCCATCCTCATTTAATGTTACTTAGCAACAGCTAATTGATAAGGCGCATCGCATGCAAGAGACACTAATTGCTCCCTCATTTGCTGTTCCGGTAATGTCAATGAATAAAGGCATTATTGTATGATTGAATTTAACTAAGTATCATCCTCATTAAGTAGATAGGGCGCATCGCATTTAAAGGCACACTGTCCTACTTGTAGCTCCTTGCTCCCTCTATATAGAAAACTTCCCAAATCGGTGCCTGTTGGTCCCCCATGATCCTCTTTTTCTTATGTTAAATGAGAGCTGAGTTAATGAGATAGCCACCTGTCACAGTGACCTCGATGGCTCTCTGGGTGGTCTTATCCCTTCTAGCTGCAGTAGTAAAGCCTCCCTTTAAGAGACACTTTATTGTGTCTTTCAAACTTATCACAATTGAAATTTAATGTCCTTTTACAAAACGATAAAGAATTGTATGCATCCTGCCAGTTATATCTACTTGGTTATTCGATTTTGTCCTAATCGAAAACGCTTTCCCCCCTTATTTTTTTTAATAATAACTCATGCCTGGTGCCTAACATTATGTTAGTATACTTTGGACATTTTATAAAGGAAGACTCCGGACACTATTTATCCTCGGACGTGAATTTTAAAGACACCGGAAACATTAAATCAATAATTAGGGAGATCCCGAGAAGACACGCGCCTCAATGTCGAATGACTCCAATCATTATCTCTTTCTTTGCCCGGCATCGCGAATTTTTCTCTCTCCATGCAAACAAAATAAGATACAATTACAACCTATTGTTGACATAATACTTTGTGTTATGAAATCATGTGTAGGCTTCTATGTAGTGGTTTAACGACATCGCAGATTCCATGATATGAAAAGAAAATCTGCAACATTTAGAACTAAATACCAAGATAATTACTGCGATTAATTTTCTTTGATCCACATTTCATTTTGTTTTCTCGATTCGGGTCAGTTCACTTGGTAACGGTTTGCGTATACATGTAATAGGACATTGGTCTGAAAAACAGAGTAGTTACATTATTAATGGATGTATTATGTATCTTGTGTGGTCCCCATTTTGACCAAAGAGACAAAAAAATTATTATAGCAATTATACGTATACACTGATAAGGTACAGTTACTTTGAGAGTAGTAACTATAAGTGAGCTTTTTGGTCGGTTGTTTTCTCCTCAAGTAATGCGAATAGGCCAGTCATTCGATGACTTTTCTGTACCTTCATGTCCCTGAAAATGGCGCCTTATACCATCTTGTGATCACGTGATGTATGAATGGACTTGCTAATAGAAACTTGTGAACACGTTATAAGAAAAAGCTATAATGGCGCTTCGTACCATCTAGTAATATCTTCATAAGTTTAAAGCTATAATGACGCCTTACTTCTATCATAATTGCGGGGACTTGACGTGCGAAGCTATACGGGGTCCTCATATGGGAACATGATGTGATAACATGAGGCTATAATGGCGCCCCATGTTATATCATAATGGACCTGACGTGCTAAGGTGAAGCTAAAATGGCGCCTTCCTTCCATCCTTGCTTATATCATATTGGAACTTGATGTTATAAGATGAAGCAATAATGGCGCCCCATGTTATATCATAATGGACTTGACGTGCTAAGGTGAAGCTAAAATGGCGCCTTCCTTCCATCCTTGCTTATATCATATTGGAACTTGATGTTATAAGATGAAGCAATAATGGCGCTCCATGTTATATCATAATGGACTTGACGTGCTAAGGTGAAGCTAAAATGGCGCCTTCCTTCCATCCTTGCTTATATTATATGGGAACTTGACCTGATAAGATAAAGCTATAATGGGTCCTTGCTTCTATCATAATGGACTTGACGTGCTAAGGTGAAGCTAAAATGGCGCCTTCCTTCCATCCTTGCTTATATTATATGGGAACTTGACCTGATAAGATAAAGCTATAATGGGTCCTTGCTTCTATCATAATGGACTTGACGTGCTAAGGTGAAGCTAAAATGGCGCCTTCCTTCCATCCTTGCTTATATTATATGGGAACTTGACCTGATAAGATAAAGCTATAATGGGTCCTTGCTTCTATCATAATGGACTTGACGTGATAAGATGAAGCTAAAATGGCGCCTTTCTTCCATCCTTGCTTATATTATATGGAACTTGACTTGATAAGATGAAGCTATAATGACACATATTGGTATCATCCTATGATAATGCATTTGCGCTAATGTATATTTCTTATACTGATTTAACCTGCATGACGGTTCTGGTTACAGGAACCGATAATAAGTTACTTTTTTTCTGGCAATCTATAGTTAAAAAAGTTGACTATAACTTGGTCACCCCCCCCCCCCCCCATGCCGAAAATGGGCACGAGTCTGTTTTTCGTGGATTGGCGTACTTTGTCACACTAAATCTTGCCAGCCCTGACCTCAAATGAATTCCAAAAATAGAAGCAAAAATCACAACGAAATCCCTTGTATTTCTTCCTCTGAGTGCACTGTTGGATGGATGTCTATAGCATTATGATAACTAATCTTACAAGAATATTAAAGTATATAATCCTTTTATTTGAATTTGACACAGTATCAAAAGTACACATTGAAAAGAAGTGACAAGGTAATAACATCAATAACGACTATTTACCTCCCAATTAAACATCTATTTCCTTTATCCGCAGGGACGATTGGTCTTTTATGTTTTATTCTGTTCAGAGTCTTTTCCAATTAAGATAACAACAATTCGAAATTTGATCTACGGAATAACTTGTTTCCTCTCTCAATTACGATTTCAAATCAGCATTTTAGTTTGATTGATGGAATCATTTAAGAGATAAACGATTTCATTGAAAATTCTGATCCCTATCTCCCCGGCCTTGAGCAAAGAATGGCAGACCGCGAATCTTATCAAAAGACGAGCTATCAATTGGGACGAATGAGAATCTTGGAAGAATGCAGTATTTTGATGGGTTTCTTTTAGCAAGTCACAATGTTATCTGATGAGCCATAAAATCATGCATAAAATAGGAACTTAACAATTAAAGTTCATAACAAGTTATTTGGTTCTAAAGACGCCACCTCTCTCTCGAGGATGATACGAATGAAATTAAAAACTGGTCTGCATTTTTCTTTGTATTTTCATCTCGGTAGTTTTCTCATTTTATAAATTTAGTTTTTTTAGTACGAAGATAGCTTTTGTGAGATACTCGCACATCTTAAAATAGTTGATTGGCAGCAAAACAATTCTGAAAGTATTGTCATATTAAAATTAGAAATTGTCCATTGCATTTAATTACTCCGATATCTGATTTGACCCCAACTTTAAGAAGAACATTTGACCCTGAATAAGCTACATGTAAGCTTTAATATTTCAAATGAATATCTAATATCAAACCAAGGTACGAATACCATGCCGGCTGTCCAAAACTGATCTAATTGCTGATGTTAATTGTTCCCTGTATAGTTTTTATGTAGGTATGAAATCGTTGCATCTTGATTCAAGAAAAGTCATAAAATGCATTCATCGGTTTTACTTGGAATAAATGCTTTTTTTTTTTTTACTCGGAATAAATGCCGTTGTTACTAAAATAATATGACGTATTGTCAGTAGGTTCGATACACCCAATCATTTTGCTGAGTACTCATAATGCTATGGCAAAATATGTTCAAAAAATGTTGGAATGAATCACATTTTAATCTGACGTATTATCACTTTAGTCTATTGATTTAATGTTTCTCCTCTTTAACTTTTTAGATTCGCAATGTCGCTCAAAACGCCTCTGCATTTTGCTGAGTTGAGTTGTCATCGCGCTAAAACTCATTACATTTAGCGGCACCTTGATCAATTTACTGCACTTTTCCAGAGATAGCTAGGATAATACTTGAAATTCATATCATACAAATATTAAGTTCGCTATTATATGTATTTATATAAATCACATTTTGACATACATTTATTCACGTTTGCATATTTCTGTCTTTTCTTACATTTACATGTTCTGTGTTATTCAGTTTTCGTATTTGCAAACATGCAGAAATCAAATCAAATCAAATTAAAAAAATTTGGACGGGGGACACGCACGGTACGTATCGAGCAATCGGTGGGTATAACTGCCGCCCGGATGCATGCGGGCGCAAACCCACTGGTTCGAAGATCCGGACACCTGGCACCCCTCTAAGGACGACCTCACGTTCTCCCAACCTCACCGCTTACTGCTCTGTGGTGCCCCGTCTATTACATTCACATCAATTAGTTCATTTATAGGTTAACACAACTATTATTATGGTTTACCAGATTTAGGTTACCCCCACATTTTCAGCGCAGTTACATTTTTGTTCGGAAATTTGTTGGGGATGTGTCGTGGTTTTGCGAGGTCATTCAAGTTCTTTTTCACCTGAATATTGTGTTTTGTTGGTTAGGATGCCTACAGCGGATGAATGCTTTAAAAGGAGAGAAGAAATAGGGCAAAATCTTATAAGGCAGTCTCTGATTTTTACCTATTTTTCTAACCATCTTATGTTTCTAACACATATTGACACTATATTGACGGCGAATTATGTCCTTCTTACAAAGATGGGCCCTACATCGGAGGATCGGAGACGACCATTTTAGAAAATAATCATGTTTTTGTATTGGCAAATTCCGAAAAATTCTTCTTTGACACACAGGGATTTCATAAATTCCAGTGAATCCAGGTGCCAAAAATAACACGTTCAAAGGTTGCTTTACTTCGAGATCGTGATCATACTTTAGCCTAACCATGCTAACCTTCACGACGCATGATCTTATACCTCTGATGACGTCGCGCCTAATTTCCTCTCGGTGGAAAATTGTCCAAATTAAACCCTTAGCCTCTCTCCCCGACTCTCTCGCTCTCTCTCTCTCTCTCTCTCTCTAAAAAAAAGGGAAAAACAAGCCCTTGTAATTCCACAAATCAATAAAGCAAGTATTTCACGCTGCATTTCACCCAGTGTATAGAAATCAATCAGTTACTTTATTTCCCTTTTCGACGTTTGATGGCTCATTAATCGCATCCATATTCATTATCCAGCACCAATGGATGGTGTCATCGGCAGGCACTTGTGATTTATGCCCTAAACTTGACGGCCAATTATAATGCAAACGCCGGTAACGGGGTTATTTGCGGGGGAAATGAGGGCAATCTAAATTTTCCCCATCGTTGAATTTGAGCACAAATTGTTATTTTTGAAAGGATGAAAATTGGGTCTCACGAGTATGCGAACGGTACAGAACAAGAATGTCTCCACTTTAAATGAAACGGCAATGATGAAATAACATTTTCGTTGGATCAAAATAGTATCTCTCATAAAATTAATCACGCATCAGATCACTGCTATTCATAAGACGGATATCTAAAGGAATGTCTTTTAAAAATGCAATAGCCAATGGAAGTGTCCAAGTTCGTAGATTTATTTCACCTTTTACTGGATTGACATGCACCTCATCCTAGATAGTCGACTTGAAGTCATTCATTTTATTAGGCCACTGGCAAATGAAAATAGACAATAAAATTTCATTTCAAACTATTCCTCTGTTTTCAACATACTTTGTAAGATTGTTTCTTTCTGCCATGGATAACATTTAAACATACCAGAGTTACGAAGCATACAATTTGGAATTCAATTATTATTAACGTCAAATACCACGAAAATAATCTAATTAACAACCGGGCGTACTTAATTTAAGCGGGAAATAGAGAGGATCAAAATATAAATGCTCGCTAGAGTCTCGCATCTGCTCGCAAAATACATGTGTCACAACAGTTCAGGTTAGTCTTTGTATTTCTATAAAAAATAAAATGTCTCTAAATTATTACATCTGCATTAATTCTGTTTTCATTATACCTTCATTATCTTTTTTATAATGAGTAGTCTTACTCGATCTGATTGCCTTTTATGTGATTTATGTAATTAGTTATGTTGTGTTTTATGTGATTATGCTTTGTTATATCATCTGTTTTTGTAAATAAATATTTTTTAAAAAAGTATTTCTCTTGAAGTGTGGAAAATAGGGGATCAACCTTGACGGGCCAATGGCTTTTGTTGACCCCTCGCATCCACCACACACCATCCTTCTTTCATAGTGCCATGTTCATAAATGTTGTTATATTTTATATTGATTTGTTTAAATATCTTCTGTGTTTTTTATGAGATGTGAAATAAAATTGAATTGAATTGAATTGAATTACCATAGCACTTATTTTCATGATGAGAAAGAGAGAGAGAGAGGGAGAGAGGGAGAGAGAGGGGGGGGGGAGGGGAAAGAAACGACTTTTACCCCTTTCATAGTTGCATTTTTAAAGACACAATTTACATCATGTGATTGATAAAATAAACTTTCACGTGTCGGAGTCCTGAATGTCCAGGATTCGATGCCTAATGATCTTAATTCTCAAGTTTGTTGCTCTTCTTTAGCACATAGCTTTCTTTAATCTCGTCACCCATAACCGAAATCTCCAAATCCTTGATCTTGAAATGATTTATAATTCATGACGTTTTTATTCATTATCCTTTAGCTTACAATGGTCTACCCTGATTATAAATTGTTGATCGTTGTGTTTGTACAATTGTACAATTGTACAATTTGTAATATCATATTTTATTTATTGTTTAAATATGTTTGTAAATTATGAACAATTCAGCCATTGGCTGCTAATCACGATTTGTATTAAATCATGAATTAAACAAAAAATGTAATCAAATTAAAGCACTCCTTCCTCTCATTCACCCTCCACCCTTCACTTTCCGACTGCCCCCCCCCCCCCCCCCCCCCCTCTCATCAGGTGCCACACATGTAGGCGGTTATTGCCGAAGCCCAGATCTCTATCAAACGAAAGACAAAATCGTTATAAGCAGCATCCCGTCAAGTGCCCCCAAACAAGAACCCCCAATTGTCGCCGAGGGTCCCAATACCCTACAACGTATCCTGCAAGAAATGACCGAAATCGTACAAGTCAAAGACCGAGGCGCGAAGATGAAATAGAAATGACACGTAAACATCCGCTAAGTCTCATTTTCTTTCCTCTATAATTATTATGACCAGTGTCTTCTCAGGTATTCTGTCTGTTTTGGTTCTCATATTCTTTTCTTCTGTGTAATTGTTTACTCCTATTGTGGGATGACTTACATGTATTAGGAATTCCTTTGAGACTTTGAATTGGGTGAAAACGTTTGCTTCAGACATCAAGATATCCTGGTGTCTGGGAAGAAGAGATGATCATTATTAGAATAACATGAATAGATCAATATTACTTGTTTTTCTGACAATGATTGCCACCTAATTTTTTGCAATAGGTGAACGGTTCCATTACCTGAAAATGATTTGAAATCAGCATGTACTTCAAATAAATACAGTAACCGTTCTTTTCTCATATCTTACTCCATATTTTTGATCTACTGGGTCAATTCCAATGAATCCATCAACAGCTTTGTAGAAGGCGCCGTAGAACAGTTCATAAGTAGTGTACTAGTAAATGTGAGCAAAGCGCTCTATATGGACGTCAATACTTTCTGTAAACATGAATGTGTACTGGAGAGCCCCCTTCAGTGGCCCCTTTGTGTTCATGATTTAATTTTTGATGTCATATCTTATCGTTTTGTTCAGTAATCTAAAATGTTGGTCCATTGCATAGCTCATGACTCTGAAAATCCGTCTCATTCATTAGTCGGTCTCCATTTTAATTCCCCCTGGAAATTTTCATTTCTACTAACATCTTCTTTGCAAATGCGACTTTATGATGTACTCGACTAATCAGAGCCTTGATTGACTAAAATGAATTGACATGTTTTACATTTTTACGAGGGACCTTGTTTTTACGATGTCTTCAAAATTACCCAATGATGTCCGACCGTGAAGTATTTGACGCGCTTAATCATGCTGACAAGGTTATGACTAGTGCATCTTTAATGCAGTGTCATGATAGTACAAGGGATTTTCTTCATTTATCGTCAAATATTTTAAGGATATTTTTGACAACTTTCCATAAAAAATGAAAGAAATTAAATCACGTGTCATCACGTGTCACAATGTAATCAGGTTTAGGAAGGCCACAGCCCCTTATTTTAAATTCTAACATTTTTGGAGATTACAAGCTCATGAATCATGTGCATGTCCATAATACAGAGATCGCTGAGCGCCTAGCTAGAAGGCAGAAGGTTCCACTGTTATAAGTCTTTGATATGACTCGACCGGGGTTCGAACCCACGACCTCCCGTTCAAGATTTAAACAAAGTATTATTCATATCATGTATGTCATAGTAATTTATTATATCGTCGATTGGTATACCGGGTATGCTTCTGTAATTTCGCAAATACATTGTAAAACTACTTAATCTCTCTACGAATGTGAGCAAAACAATTTTCCAAGTTAATGACATGAATAATTATTATACTACTCCGGCTAATTGAATATGGGCCTATCATGCATGCCTACTGACATTATAGGCATGATATAAACTTTGGTCTTGAAATATTTACTTATGTCCTATTTGTGCCAGCAAAAATGTTTCCCGTTTTGATGGGATGAGTCTAATTATACACCAAGAACGAAAACAAAACAAAAAGAGAGGGGAAAACCAGAAAAAAACTGTCGCAATCAGGAGCATGTTAAAGCTGCTTTCTATCTGTTTTCTCTGCTTGATCAATCTTCTGTAAAGAGACACAGACTTCATATAGACAGTTTCCATTTG
Organism: Strongylocentrotus droebachiensis; assembly: GCA_035222895.1. Lineage (NCBI taxonomy): Eukaryota > Metazoa > Echinodermata > Echinoidea > Camarodonta > Strongylocentrotidae > Strongylocentrotus > Strongylocentrotus droebachiensis. The sequence continues at coordinate 340,666 of JAVYIG010000467.1, read as the reverse complement.
ATTAAAAAGAGAAAGAGGATATGAAATAGAGACAGAAGACGAGGTGGCACAGACTAAACTAATACCTGTCGCCACTCGGGCTTATTCGGAATGTTATGAATGTAGAGAGCATATATGGTCTGCGCTGAGTTACAATTAAAATGCATACCTTAATTATGACTGTCATTAGGAAATTAATCTTTACCAGGAAGAAGCGAGGTTAAAAAACATAGAGATTGGAAGAGAGAGAGAGAGAGAGAGAGAAAAAGAGAGAGAAAGTGTAAGAGAATAGAAAGAGAGAAAGAATTTGGAGAGGGTGAGAGAAAAATATAAAGAGAGAGAGAGAGAGAGAGAAGAAGAAGAAAAAAAAAAGGGGGGGGGGGTATCGTAAACTGGCACCTGTTTTACCGGAGATTAATTAATTATGGAGAAATAATTTGGTACATTTTGGTAAGTATTTAGAGGAAAATGGCTTCCAATCGCCAAAAAGTTTAAACGTATCTTCAGAAAGAAAGAATACAAAAAATTCTCCAGGCCATAAGAAGTGGTGGGAAAAATGATGGTACATATCCAAATAAATGACTAGGCCTAAGATATGACAATGTACATGGAAGAGTTAATAGTGAGCCTTATTTGGGCTGCAACCTATTAGGTAACTATGTTTCGACCATAATTATGTTCAAACCATGTCTAACCACGGTAACTGCCCTTAAACTCTACATATGATTCCTGAAATATTTTTCATGCATGAAGTTGCCTGATATGAAATGTACGTACATCAAGGGTTTACTCTGTCCATGTTTAGGGGTAACCCTTCTTGACAGAAACCTTGTCCCAAGCATGAGTCGATCAGTACCCAGAATGTGGTCATGATGGTGTCATGTACTACAGGGAGTTGGTTGCTTCCTCGGTTGGTCTGCCACAAGGTCTGTCCGATGACCATCATGACCATCAAGCGGATACTATCTGCAACATTTTGTACTTTTTTCCATTGAGTCGGGCTTTCATTTTCGTTGTTCTATGGATGAGACTTAGGGCGTGTTTATGCTTCACTTTTTCTGGCCAGAATCAGGCATCTGTTACGCGTTTAGTTTAACACACGGTTGCGTCCATGCTCACTTTTGTAGAATCACCGAAAACGGCGATCAAGATCGCCGATCGTAAACTCACAAAAAGATGCGTTTACAATTTGTAAACGCGTTTAAATGGGGTCAACGCACTGACCTCTAGTGGGTCTACGTAGCATGCACAGTGAAGGTTTGCGAATCCAGCTGGAAGACCAATTAAGGCCACCCAAGGAGAATTGCCTGGAGGAGCCAGAGAAGTGAGCATAAACAGTACACCGTGGAACTGCGATTATGATGAGCGTTTACGATGAGCGTTACAAATCGCTCATTCTGCCTTAAAAATTTAAGCTTAAACGCACCCTTAAAGATGAATAAAAAAAATACTTAAGGGGTGGTAATTAAGACGTCAAGGGCAAGCAAGGCATCTCGTATTTTTCGTAGTCCCAATGGTATTCGGTGATGGATGATTAACAGATTATTCCTTGCATTATTTTTAAGGATTAGTTTGACAGAGAAGGAGGAAGCCACAACTGACCCGACAGAGGGGCGTACCAAAACTTATTCGTCCCATGGTTGAACTACATGAGCACAGCTAGACGAATGCGGGGGGGGGGGGGCAGAAGGGGGAAGGGAGAGAGAAAGAGGAGAGAGACAGAGACAGAGAGAGACAGAGAGAGAGACAGAGACAGACATACATACATAGAGACAGAGAGACAGACATACAGACAGACAGAGAAAGAGAGAAAAAGAGAGAGAGAGAGAATGGGAGGGGAAGAGGGATATAAATAGAGACATAGATAGACAAGAGTGAGAGAGAGAGAGAGAGAGAGAGAGGGAGGGGGAGAGAGAGAGAGAGGGGGGGGGGGGGAGAGAACAATACATACATAGAAATCTTTAGAGTGAAGAGAGAAAAGAGTTAAAGAGATAAAGAGAGGGTTGCTTGAGACATATATATATATATATATATTTTGGAACACCCGTTGTCATGTCAGAGTTGATAATTCTCGCACTTTTATATATATATATATATATATATATATATATATATATATATCTAGAAAGAGAGGGAGAGAACTGATAGGGGGATAACATGTTTGGAAACAGTCATTTAGAATATAAAACGATGCAGGAGAGACCGTATCCACCAAACAAGCGACTTATAATCACATAGTAAAAATTGTAATAATTTCAGAATAAACTTCAAGTCAGAGTATATTATGATTGACTTAATTTAGCAGCGCTAACACTCCCCATGTTTGTGTCTATATATTATAAATATCTTTCACGACGCATGCTTGGAAATTATCGACTTATGTCATATTTACCGGCAGACACTATCAATCAAAGCCGGAATTAATTATACAGTTCGGTTTCGTTTTTCTAACTGGCGGACTCACTGCAATATCCTTGTTTTGGGAGGCGAGGTAAGGCACTATGGGCAGCAACCAGTGCCATAAAATTCTATCCATAAACTGATCGCTGTTATGGGGAATTCATCCAAAATATGATTGCGAAGACAGTGGAAAACTAACCTATGGTAATTTCATTCAAGTCCCTTTCCATCAACAATTGATATATGCGATGATGTTATACGTAGAAAGATTTATATAAAGTGTATACAAAAAAGTTATGTAATTGCCCTTTTTTGAGTCGATTTTTCGGAATTCTTTGTGACCGTGATCTAGAAAGATTTTTTTCTTTTCTTGTTTAAATCGGACAAGGTGCTGACCAATCATAAAGTAAGGATCGGTCGGCCCTCGATCAAAGCACGTGACCAAAACATCATTCTATCAAAAGGATCCTTCCATTTCCCTTAAAAAAAAAAACTTTGATATAATTATGTTTAGTTTACATGGTTCTATCGTGGGACGTCTGATTCTTATCTTCCGATTGAACAAAATGACATTAATCTGAAAAAGACAAATTTTACTTGGACTGATTAGCAGTAGTCAATCTTTTTGACATCGATCGTTATGGCACGAAATGCCTGTCATAAGGCTCTGGTCATCTGTACTCTCCAACATCCGACCTGGGTAGTTATATTTTGACGCCACAAGGAATAATCGCGGTCAGCTGGTCAGTCAACCACACAGCCTCCAAAATTAAAGAGTTTTTTGGATAGTTTTAGGTAATCATAAAGCGTAACGGAGGATCACATTTCGCCCACTTCCTACCCCCTCCACCACCGTTCTTTCCGATTCCGTGATGCCAGCATAATTATGTCACATACCCGTTTTTTAAATGTTTGATGGTTTGTTTTACCTGACTGCTCATAAAGCATGTATGTATACTTGTAAGAAACTAGGGGAACCACGATTTCAAGTCCTTTCCGAGGGACTTAGTAATGAGGATTAATACCTTACCAAAGGACACGAGCGCATTAATTTGGTTTCGAGCCCAGGATAATAGTGATAATAGTGGTAATAATCAATACCTAAAACTATAACTATACCATTACAATAACTATGACAATTTGCTATAACTTTAAAATCATTCTCCTTAAATGTATGTGGAAAAAAATATTTTAAACACCACAGATAACAGAAAATCGGTACTGAAGGCTCATCCACGTAAAGCTTGTGAGCTTGGACGGTCTGCAATATCCGTAATACCCTTTCCACAATCATTAGCACAAATTGTTATAATTATGATTATTAATACTTGTGATGCGGGTCTGGTCTTTAGCAAGTCATTGCGATATAATGTGACCTTAAAAAGGGGGATTAATGATTATGATGTCGATGATACTAATGTTAATGAAAATGAACAACTGCAGTTTATGATACACTGAATGCGAGGCTGAAAAGCGACATTTAAAGATGTTTAATATTGGTGGTGGTGTGCTTCTATAAATGTTGTCACTTCGTTTTTTTTTTATAGTGTTCGTTCAATTTGATTTTACTGAAATTCATATTGTCAATAACTTTTTTCAACTTTTTATTTATGTTTTTCTCATGCTAAATTTGTTTTTACTTTTCAAATTATGGTTTGTCTTGCGTGTCTTCATTATGTTAGCTCGATGTCGTATCAAATTATCTTGCCTAATGAAGACTCAGTGTAACAAACAGACACATGATATTCAAAGAATGATAAAAGAAATTTCTTTAAAATTGATGTAGGATTCACAACATGGTGATGAAGAGGTTGGAATAAATATTAATTTTTCACGCAATTTTTTAAAATTTTTCTCCAGCTATTATTTTTCCTCATTGAAAAGCAAAGTTTTTATTTTTTATTTAAACCATAAAGCTTGGTGCATAATACATGTACAACTTCAACTAGTGGTCACATTTTCAAGAAAAAGGCTACGCCCATGTCATGCTAAAATGCATCACAAGAATATCTTTGTTTATATATCTCTTGTAAATTTTCGTAAGTCTCATTTTTCAGAATACCTACAATTATTCTTTAGGGTGAGGTTACCTTTAAGTTTTATTGATAGTGTCAAGTTTAAGTCATTCTGAATGCTGCTTTGAATTGACATCTTAAAATGGTACATTCTTCTCTTAAAGATGAAGTTGAGTTCTGGTCATGCGATTGCATTGTGAAAGAAACGGTGTGGAATCGACCAGAAAAAGTTGATCATCTAGCATATAAGAATTTGTGTGTATTGCAAGGTTCTGGAGTCATCAAAATGATAAGAAATTTGGCCAAGTCTTGGTAAAGTAACAAGCACTGTACACAGAAAGCTATATATGGGACAACACACATGGTGTCGGGGCTAGTACTACCTTGATTTCCTTGTCTTTATATGCTCATTACTCAGCCAGTATACATTTTCTTCCAAAATTGTTTGGCGCCCGCATTTATTTGTAATCTTGAACGTTCAGCGTAAGTTTCGTTTGATTCTGTGAGAATTTTTTAATTTTTTTTTACCAGAACTGGAGTTTATCTTTAATCTCATCTTTGACATGCATGTTTGAGATTGTAGCGTCACAAATCAAGTCCATTCGAAATTTTCTTGACTAACCATCATTGTCTGTTTCTATTTCAAAACATCTAGAAAGACCAAGCGACGAATCCTGACGAGCACCAGATAAAAAAAAAAATGATTTCGTTTAGCCTTTCCAAAATGGAAGCTGTAAATTAGAAGCACGTGAGAGGCAGGAAGTGACGGATCGCACCCGGAGAGTTGCGGGGAGCTGGCCGGCCTACAATGGAGACCAAGTGAGCACCGCGACTCACCCAAAACATTTCCAGTTGTCACGAGAAAAAACCTCGGTAAGTTTCGCTTCCCCCAGCCCTCTTTATCCCCCTGTCACATGTATCATAATGCATTCACAGCTGAGTTCATTGGCTAAGTCTAATGCTCTCTGGCCATGTGGGGGTGCGGGAATCAATCGCAGATTTGTTTGTAGAAAGTTTGAGGAGGATCAGATTACCAAATAGGATGTTTGTCAACCGCTCGATCCGGAGATAGAGATCATTATTCTTAAGATCTAGAACGAACTTGTCTTGAATTGTAAAATGATCTTTTGTTAGTAAAGACTGGAAATACAATGAGTTTTGTACATTTCAACACAGATTCTTGCCTTGACAGAGCATTTGTCGTGAAGCATTCGGTTAAATTAAAAAACTGGGGCATATTAATATTTTCCTCATTTTTTATGGATATTTATTAATTTAACTTTGCCTCACATTTGCCCATAATACAGTCCAGTATAGAGGACTAATTTTACAAATATGGTATATTGCTAGACCCTAAGATCTAATATGATTGCTTAAATACTTTCGTGGCTCACATAATATATACGCCGAACATTCAAGGGATTAATAAATGAATAAGGAATTTTATAGAACTTAGAATTTTATGAGTCAGTGAACATAACATTGAACATAACAAAGACGTATTATGCAATCTTATGAAATATCTCCCCCCCCCCCTTTCATTTCCAACGTCAAATGGCTACGGGAGAATAAAGCGTTGACATCGAGATGCCTTTGCCAAAATACGCGCCGCGTGGCGATGTAATTGAACTGAATTAGTTAGCGGCCAAGATGAGTGAACTTCATAATACATTAAATGTGCTTGTTGTGGAAATGATGAATTTATCCAGACGAAGTTGATGTGTGGCGGAGAAATAGACCAAGACACTTTTGGCTGGCGGGACTGATCGTGATGGAGAAAGAAGCAAAACTCTCGATGAAAGACGAACATCCCTATTTCCGAGTGACAATTAGGCGGAGGGTGTGACAGAGGGAAATGCATTCAGGGAGAGAGTTTAAAACTCAGTTCCTCTGGCATTTCAAAACTTGTTTCATTGACAGACAGTTCTATTTGTGCACTCATGGACGCTTTAGATGGCAGTTGAAATGATATTTAAACGACTGCCAATGGTTTGAGTTAATTGCTTAAAGGGCATTTAAAAGATAATTTGTTGTGATGTGTAGCGATATGTTTCTTCTCTCTATAAGAAACTTCTCTTTGACATATTCAGGTCACTTGTCATCTCACCGACAAAATTTTAATCTCCATGTACCATAGGTCAGTCACTCATGCGTCTTTCAAACAAATCCTTTCCCTTTTTATTCTATTTTTTTAAAAGGAAAAGCGAGATATACCCTTTAATGAGGAGTAATGTGTATTGAGTAGTTAGCCTGTTCCAAGATACCAATGACAATGGTTGCTTTCTGTTCCCATGAAACTCTATATGACTGTTGAAAACCTAGTCCTGACACCCCAATATTGTGGTTCTGAGACTTTGTATACAATAAATAAGATTAAAAAGTAGAGATATTGCAATAATACTGATGGGAGTCAATATCAAACAGCGAAACTTATTTTGTGGTCCCAAGGGGAGCAGGAATATAAGGCAATTAAATGGAACGCAAGAGTGTCGTATCACATAATCACAGGGGTGTCTGAACAAAGGGGTGTTAGAATAGGGGCACTTAAAAGGGGTTTCAGAACCTGGGGGCGTCGGACCATCGTGATGTTGGATGATTAGGGTAGATTCCGAATTACGGAACTGTATTTAAAGAGCAAAACCAAGAAGGGGTGGAGGATATGATCGATGTGTCTGTTTGGATGATCCAATTTAGTCCACCTACAATAAAACGATGTACCTAAATCATATAATTTAAAAGATCTTTAAAATTCAAATCAATTTTGATAATGGACTGAGGTCCCATTTAGCCATTGGTGATGTAGCGAAGTTGAAGTTATCATAACTATCATGGCTTGCATATATTATCGCAGGCGAGCGGTGAAGGGTTCACGCAGACGACACACGTCTCACGAGATTTCATTCCCTACCCTAAGTCAATGCAAACCATCCGACATCCGGGCACTGACGATGTACTTCCCCACATCGATACTTAAACCATTTGTCACCCAAAGACAGGACCCCAGTGCATGGCGCATCCAGACAATTATACATTTCTAGGGTCGGAGGGGGTTGGACGAAAGGTACTTCGGCTTCGTTCAGTATACGACTTTTATTGTGTAACTTCATAATCATTTCAATGCAGGGAAATAAAATATTGTCAATCATATATTTTACATTTTAAATTGGGTCTGTAGTGGGGCGGGGAGGGGGGGGGGGTGTGGCGTCCAATGATCTGCCCTATGCTGGATACGCCAATTTGCACCTGCATGGAAGAGGGTCCATTGTCCCTGCTTTTCTCTTCCTCCTTCAACTACGTCTGAAAAGAAGAAATACGTGTTTCATCTCGTCTTCACTTTTGCGAGATAGACCAATGCACTGAGTCAAAACGGATTCTTATAATTTGTTACATTGGTTTACCGTAATGACTTCAACTAATTGTCGTAATAGGTGCCCCGAGTCAGTGGGAGCATAAAGGTGATGATAAGTAAGTGTGATGGGAAGGCCACGGTGATTCACCCCAGTGTACTTTTAAGATCTGTTCATCATTAGCCGTGACTGTCTATACCTAATAGATCTTGACAGTCTGTCATTGGATTCAAGATGGCTTCCATTAAGTCCAGAGTCTAAAATTGGGTCACGACGGTCTCACTATCTCTTCACATCTCCGCGATAGATCTACTTATAGCGATCTTATTTAAACTAAGCATTGGAAAAAATTCTTTCTAATCATATTCAGCAATTGCTTAAAACAAATGATGACCTAACGACTAATTTCAAGATTAACACGCTTAACACGGAGAGGCATCGCATGGTTGACAAATTTAATCCAAATAAGGGAGAGAAAAAACGAGAAAAACGCCGACCCTGGAAAAGACAATCCGGGAATTGAGGCTTTTGATCGCATGGACGATGAACTCTGTATTGTGAGATATTTCACGATTAGAAATAGGTATAGGCTTACCAATGCAAGTGTCACAAGAGAGTGCACATTTTATTGAACCAGTCTTTGAGTTGGCGCAATTTGCCATTAACCTCTGACAAACCTTGGCTTGAAACGCGTCGAAACGCGTCATATGACGCACACAAACCTAGGTTTGTCGACAAACCTACTTTGTGAATTCGGGCCAGTGTGTTCCCCAGGTCACTTTCTGCATCATCCGTTTCTTCTGGAAAAGGCCTATTAATAACTGGTAGCTTCAGATAACATAACTTGTATCATAACCCAATAAATGGACACTACACCGGACACTGCATGGGCACTACTGAGTGTAACCGTTTAGTAAATGTTTTAGAACCTGTCTCATAATACGTACTCGTGTTTCTTATTGTTAGGGCATTAGCCTTTGCTCACGCAGAATATTATGTCGACTATATTTCAGGAATGTATTTCTTACCAGGGACGCGTAACACGACCTGGAGAGAGAGAGAAAGAGAGAGAGAGAGAGAGAGAGAGAGAGAGAGAGAGAGAGAGAGAAAGAGAGAGGGTGTACAAAGATTGATAGAAGGCTGAATAAGGGGAGGGATTATCAAGCTAAGAGAGGGGTGAAGAAAACAAAATATCGAGAGAGAGAGAGGAGAAGCTTGAAATCTTAATTCGTAATCGTCAACTACTAGTGGTAGACACAATAAATCTTCCCACTCTCATTATGTGATAAAAGTCGAATTTTAGAAGAAAAAAATTCATTAAAAATATATTTTCTCATTCCTCTTTTTTATCATACCGCAGTGGCAAGCTGTTCTGCCCGTGAAAAAATATCGAAACGCCACGGAAACGAAGTTTTTACAACGCGTTTGGCAGTGACATGACTCCTCACTCCCCCACCTCCTCTGGTTGTTAACTACTCATTGCATCTCGAATGAACATGTGACTTTTTATGAGATTTCTTTTAAGTAAAAAGTAATTCATTTTCTCAGATGATGAATTACTGAAAAGAAACTGTTTAAAAAAAGGGTGGCCCATAAAATGATTGGCATATCTGAATATGTTTTGCGAGCTATCATAGTTTAGTTACGGTCCGGCGTCCGGTAGCGGAAAGAAAATCCCAGCCGCCACTCAAATCGTCTCCACCGTTAGTCAATTTTTCAGTTTACCAGACCATAACCACTTGAAATTAAGGGTCATGTTATACTTTTATGTACCTAAGCCATCCTTCACAAAAGTAAAGGAAAAAAAAGAAAATCTGTTAAAAATGAAAAGAGAAAAACACAATGTCACCCTATTCACTGAATACTCAATAACGGGTCATTTTTTAAACACACGCTCCTCTTAACCAGGGGTCATTTTTATGCACCCTGCTCTTAAAACAGGGGTCATTTGTTCCCCTCTACCAGTAATTAAACGATCAATCACACGTGTGTTGATTGTTGACGGTGGTCAGCTCGGTTCACGTGTTTAATAATGGACCCATCTCCAGACTTAAACACCCTTGTTTATTAAACTGATGATGGGGGTACACATTAAAGGGTACACCTTATTTAGGCGGCGGCGTCGTACTTCTTTCTTACTTCATATTAAGTGTACAATAATAATAACTTGAAAATGTTTCTATGGAGGTGGTGGGGCTAACTGTTAATTGTCTTGAGGGTATATTTTGTATTGATAAATAACGTGTTTGTCATGGTTTTAATAACCAAATTGCCCACTATGACCGAACATCTATGCTTTTAAAATCGTTCAAAAAACGTTTATGACGTGTTAATCTGTATATCTTATCCTCTTTTCAAGTATAAACTTCTCAAACCTTTCATATCATTGTAAAACGATTAGGATTTACATTAAATCCAGACATTTTGTTAACTTGACGAGGAATATTATCATGAATCTATCTTGTTCTTTAAGGTTACTTAAAGTTCACAACGTGAACCTTTTCTCCGTTCTTTGGGCTTAATACCCTGAGCGAGCAAACACCCCTCAAACTCCGTGGTCATCTATGTTTGTGTGTCTTTCAACCCTCAATCCAATCCTTCCTCCAAATCAAAACGGTGAAGAAAGAAAAAACGTGAAAAGAAGAAATAAAACAAAGAAATAAAAAAAGGAGAACTTGATGTTTGTTTGCTGAGCTGGTCCTGTACATACAACCATGTAAAAGATACACGTCTATTAAGACATACAGGAGAGAGGAAGTAGAGTTGATATGCCAATGTTTGATTAAGAGCGCTAGATCAACACTAATTATCCCATCTCGAGGGTTTGACTCCACTTTAAAGGTAGTATCAATCTTTTGCAAGGATTTTGTTGTCTTATTTTTTTTAAATCACAGATGAAAGAGCAGTCACAGAACCTGTAGAATTTGTAGCGTCTGAATTCGAATATGATTTGCAATAAATAAAATAGCCAAATTTGTGGCAAATGCAGAATTTAATTACTTCTAAGCAGAGGGATCGAGCAATCCTAAACAGATCATTTCTACTCGGGACTGTGAAGGACGTCACCCTTTGGTATAAGTTTGGGAGCATATCAGAACTACAAACTTATCTAATTTATTTTTGACATTAGTATATTCTTAAAACGTTCTCATGAGTTATTGTGTCTTCCAAAATACTTTAATGTTCTTCGTGGCATTTCTGTCAAATTCTCAACATTGTATCAGGACCGGAAAACAATGTTAAGCACTGCGTATCACATTTTAGCATTGCTTATACTTATGCTTATGTAAAGTGACTCCTTTTGAATGAATGATATATGTAGTTCAAATCGTAGATATAATTACCATGCTTTTAAAATCATGACATTTGAGTGATATTACCAACCGGCCTGGCGTACTGGCACACGGGACGAACCATCGGCGGCCGAACGCTCAACCTGTCTCGTTGAGACCGAACCCCCCCCCCCAATTCATAATATGAATCGACTCCCGGGGGGGGGGGTGTTTCACAAAGATCCTAAGTCGAACTTAACTCTAAGTTGGACTTCCACATTATGGAGAGCCATTTGTAGCCTAAAAATTAAATATATTCAAAAGCGAAAATTCAAGTATTTAGATTTTTTATAAATTCCACATCAAGAACATAAAATCTCCTTGATATTATTATTAGAAAATATGACAGAATGGAATCAATATTTTCGGCCTTTTAAAATAAGCTTTCATATATTTTCATAAATGCTAACGGCTTTCCATAATTGTTAAGTCCAACTTAGAGATAAGTTCAACTTAGGATCTTTGTGAAACACCCCCCTGAAGACACAATACTTATATTTAGGTGTTCCTCTCTCATTCTCTCTCTCCCTCTCTCTCTCTCTCTCTCTCTCTTACTCTCTCCCTTATCTTCTCCCCTTCTCTCTCCATTCCCTCTCCCTCAACATTCATTTCCTTTTCTCCTTATTTTCCTGCTATATAATTTTTCTTTACTTCTTTCTTCCCTCTCAGAGTTTTACTGAGTTTTTTCGTCGAAATATTGTTAAATAACGAATTTACAATATTATGTTTTGTTTTTTAAATCAAATATCTGTAAATCATGCATGCAATTCAGCCACGTGGCTGCGATATGTTGATGAATAAATACCTTACCTTACCTTACCTAGCATGGATGATACAGTAAGACGGATACAAAGTCAACTTTTCATCACTAATGTTTATGTAGCAGGTAGCTGTTATTTTAGACATGATGGTTTAAATGAATTTCATCATCTGGAAGATGTATTGCTAAACAATAAGCTATTGTTGTTTTACATGACATGACACTTTTTTTTGTGCAATGTAGATGATCACATCACAGGTAAACATAGTGTCCATATTCTTCTTGGGATACATTACGTCACAAAGATAACAAATGAAATTGTAGATGTTTATCAAATTGATTGTTGTTTATAGTTTTGATTGTTTGATTGCTTGGGATTATGGACATGTTGGTCCTTTCGGTAGAAAAAAAAAATGTGGCAATAGGCAACCCTCCCAAACTTGCATACCGTCATGGTCCCAACTAAACTATAAAAGGTCACAACAAAATATGATATATTAATTTAGGAATCAATTTTGACAAAAATCTGTCATCAAACCAACACGTCAGAGCTCATCGAAAACATCAGTTTCGCTTTCGGCAAAAAAACCCCAAGATAAAATATGTGGCTCTGTAACTAGGTACGCATGTTTGTCAAAATATTGTGACTCTTCATATAATCAGCTGTGTATCATTTTGAGCGCTAATATAAGTATTGTTGGGTGATATCCATCCATCTTTCAAAAAAGGTCAAAAATGTTGACTCGTTTTACAGCTTATTCCCCACTTTATCACATTCTAGCTTGATAGTTAGTATGTTTTGCGTGTCGTATCATCGCAACCAGGGAAAAGGATCCTTAGAGGAAGGTTATTCCATGTCAAAAGACCCAAAACAAACATACCTTTATCATAAGTGCAATACAGTGATTGATGAAGTGATTGAGATTTAAGCTAAAGTGAAAGGTGAGTGATCTTTAAGAGATTCCACGTGGTTTCCCAGATTAAAAAACATGTATCCACTCATGTCTCTTCTCTCTTTTCATTTTGCTTTTGAATCTCTCACATAATCTTTGGAGAAGTAGGGCATAAGTGGAGCTAACGATTAGCAACATGTTTATTTGGTACATCAATAAACCACCTAACAAGAATAAGAACAAGTCAGTAACTATCGTACCCATGTTAACTGAAAATAATAAACAATGATGTCATTTCTAAAAATATGATATTTCATAGAAACAGTGATACGTCTGACAACAAATTGCGAAACCATAGTGATTACTACTCCGAGTTAGTTTGAAACCTTAACATCAACACAAAAAAGTTCTGCCATGCTTCTTAACCGACGACCAATGGCAACGCCTAATACGGGGAACCCAAATGGGAAAGAGGAGGGCAATCATATTTTGCGGAAGTAAACATATTTGTCTATGATTAAGTTTAAAAGAAAATATCACTTGTTATACTATACGGGCATTTATGTACATAAAAACCCAGAACCTAATACCTCTTTACCAATACTTTCGGTTTTTAGGGCTGTGTTCAAAATGAAGAATCGCAAAACGTGTTAGTTTTGTTTTCCATTTTCAAAAGACTTCTAAAACTTCTAAAATCATTCGTAATTTGATATCAAAACGCACATTTATCATAGAACTTTTGGTGGAATATTAATGCGGAGGAAACTCCTGGAGACACCTAGCTTCATCGTTATAATCATTCTCCAATAAGATTTAACCTAAACACATTGATTCTCTTTTTGAACATCGGTCCCCTCCAGCCATTTATAGATATTTTTTACTCAATATTCTCAATTATTAAATGCTTTAATTGTTCAAATTTGTATTCTTTGTCAGGGATGGTCACTCTGACGTTCCCATGATGCTGTTCTCCGGTTGGAAGCCATCACCATAGCAACGGGAGGTGTACAAACTCTCCCAGGCGCCACGTATACCACTGGTCAACAGCCCCGTCACGACCTCGGCGCGCACTCCACCAGACACCCACCCTCCTTGTTTTCCGCACCACCAAACATCCCACAACGTACAGGAATGTCAAGTGAGATTAACTAAGACATACACACCACCCTTATTAATCCCCTTAATCCTCTTGAAACATCTCATTAGTAACCAAGCTCTTTATTAGCGTCTGTCCGATTATGGTTTCTGAAGCCTTTCTTGAGCCCCCTTCGGAAACCTCTTGACGGATTTTCTAAGGGCGAACCAGTCCTCGGGCGCTCAAGAATCGTACAAACAATTAATTGAGATATCACATCGATCAAAACACTCTTCATTTTATAGCTCTGTCATAGTGACAGAGGTATTTTGCGTTACGAATATAAATAGAAACCATCATATAAATCTTTTAATTTTGGACACCATGGATACGGAATAATGATTACATTAGATGTCGAGCAAGACATTTTTTATGAGCCACAATTTTGTAAAGAGATTGATTATTTCAGTTTTAGTAAAAGTGTAAATTGTATTAGTTTTTAGTTCCTTGACTGATGCAGTTGATAATTTAAAGATTCATTATCTCCACCATCAGTGCTTTTTAAGGAATATAATTTATGCAAAATATTATTGATTTCTTGAGTCATGTCCCTGTCGTTTTGTCTGTGTTGTCAGAGGATCTACAGTGACAAAAAATGCAATAATAAATCTGTCAATTAAAATAATTTTTGATTGGCTAAAACTGTATAGAGATACTTAACAGCGTAACTTGCATCTGTGTGTACGACCGGCTACTGCCCTGAATATTTTGAGGACATTATGAATTGTAATGAAATTCATACTAGAAAGAAAGGCACATGCGTGGAGGACATGTTTAAGAATAAGAGCCCATATAAAATGCACACTCCCGCCAAAATTGAAGAAAAACTGATGTAATTCGAGTCACCGTAACTTCGTCGTCTTAACCCGTATAAAATCATTCGGGTTTCGAGAGAAACATGAAAAATAAAGAAACTTAATCGAAGATTTGAATTAATCCTTCTGTTCTGATAAAAACAATTTCCTTTTCCGGAATATTTTGTTCTCTACTTAGAAAAGAAACATCAATTGTCCATTCGTTTGGCTTGGTAAATGCTTTATAAACGTAACGTTTGCCTTGTAAAAATAAAGCCCATTTGCGTTCGTAACTCGACACTTTTCGAATAATCACAAATCCATTAAAGTAAGAACAAAACGAACGAATCTTTGTATAATTTCAAATGGTAGAATTACGAACAAAGCAAGAAAACAATCATCAGGATTCGAGCAAGAATTTATTATATGTCTGTACTTGCGCTAGAAAGTGCAGGCGTAACCCAAATCTTGCTGTCAATCGCGAAAGATTTTGTGGTCACCACTGTTTCTGTGTTTGGAGACAAAATATTTAGGAAATCTTTTTGACGGATTCCAAAAGACTTGCATTGTTTCGCGCCAGAGAAGTGTGATGAAATTTGTAGTAAACTCTGCGTCGAATTGTTGAACGGCCCCATGAGTGACAGTTGGGTTATTTGAGATTCGCCATTATTCAACCCACATAAAGTTTCGATAAAAAACAATTCTGGGGTTTCATCCGTCTCTTTCTTTTTCTCTACTAAACGTTTTTATAATAACCTGCAATTTGAAGACCAATAATTTCAGAGATTTGTCTCGTGTTACACAATATGTGATGGAAATAGAATCTGTAGCGGAACACACATCGGAAAGAAAAGATGTTTATGCGTGATTTTACAAAAGGTTTAGAGAGGAAAGGAGGAAGTTGGAATATGTCAGTCAGGAATCAGAATGGTTCTCTGTTTCCAGTTTATTTTTATGAACCAAATCGCTCTCTAGGGGATTTCGACCATATTGAATAATCCGTTTCTTTTTATATCTAGCATTATCTTTTGTAAGACGCTGTACACCCCTTTATTTATACAGACGCGAATAAGATATTCAGAAAGAGCAATTAATGGCCAGTCATTTGTTCAAATTTCTCTATCCAGCTCCCGGTTTTTTTCAGTCCATAATCATGATTGTATTCGTTCCTTTTTCTTCTTTCTTGTTTCCCTTTGCTTTCAGCGTTTAAATATCTTTAGTTTCTTCGTGTTTTTTGGCTCTATTTTTCGTCGTGTTTTTACTCATTTCCCCGGCTTCCATTTGAATGAAAGTGCATGAGCAAAAATAAATTATTGCAAGTATCGTTTCCCTTTTCTCTCTAATTCTCTCTCCTCTTCTGTATGTCTTATTTCAAAGTCTGTTTACAGTAAGTAGCTTGTGCTTTCAGTGTATTAAGCCTTTCGTCATGTACAAAATCATTTACTATATAACAGCTTATGGTTCATCTACGTCATTATGACCGAGCATTCATTAAAACTCGATTTAAGTAAATAAAATGTATTTTTTTTTATAGCATTCAACGTCTTTCTCATATTCAACATCAATTCTATTTCGGATTTCAAGCTCATGCTGATTTCTCATAAAGAAAAAGGAAAAGAAAGGGAATATTTCGTGCTAATAAAGGGAAAACAACAACTGATGACCTTTCTTCTTAGGTGGATATCCTGGAAGAGCTGTAATACAAGTGAGACCCTTTTTAGACGCTCTCATATTAAACACATATCAAGAAATAGTTTATTTCTTGGATCACGAAATTTTCTTAACATGTTCATGCAATCAAAAATAATCATGTGCAATGAAAATGCAGCACACTTAAATGTAGCTATATGCAACAGAAAAAGAATAATTTTTTCTTCCATCCTGCATATGATATTGGATTTGAATAAAAGTTCACAATTAGTGCCTTGAAATTGGTATACTACCCCTTTAAATCCCCCTTGATGGGCAGTATGGCACGGCTAGACACCTGTCACTCCAAGTGACGACCCATTCAGCCTTTGTGGCCGCCCATTGTCATCAAGTCAACCTGAGTAGACCGGTGAGAGGGTAATACGCCGGAGCCTTTCAGCGGGAAGAATGGGTCGTGTTTATCCCACTTCTCTGTGCTGCAACCTCACAACCAGGCGACACTTTACAAGTTGTAAAGAAAAAGTAAGAGAAAAGGAGGCATAAGAAAAACATCCTGTTGGGGGGTACTGGAAGTAAAATTGACAGTTGGGATTTCCTAAGCGAGCTATAGCTAGCTCGCTCGCCAAAGAAGGAAGTCATAGACGCTGTTGGAATGGGCAAGAGACCACATTAGCACCACCTCGATAAATGTATCACTGAAGCGCCGAGAGGAAACGTTGCTAGGCAACGAGAACTTCGTGAATAGGGAGATGCACTCCTGCTTGGCCTAATGCGTCTTTTGTTTTACGGTCTTCACTGTTGACCGCTTTATTCAAAAGGTAAACGAGCGACAAAATCCACTTTATTGAGCTTACTATTGACAGCGTAAATATTTATTTCCTTTCTATGAACAAAAAAAAATCTGATCATGCAGGGCTTGTCAACATTTCTGCGAATTTGTTGAAATGTTTGCCTTTCCACTTTTAATGAGACCACCCAGGTGCTTTTCTCACTTCCTTTTGATGGGCAAATTCTAGGGTTGTCAAAGTTTACTATTCCATAGAACTCATGAAAGAACATTCTTGCATGACGTCATCAGGTATAAAGGACCCCATCATGGAAGAGTAGCAAATTATTTTGTGTGAATACTACTGAAGTGGACTATTGCGCATACTCCAAATGGTAATGATATATGAAGTATATTTAACGTGTTTATAATCTTTTGGTAATAAAAACAAACAAACTGTATAAATGTCTAGCTGCTAATGAAGACTTTATTTGTTTTTTATTGTTGTTTGATTGTTCTTTTTGGTCTTTCCTTTTCTATATACACTGCTTTTAAGATGCACAGTTTTGTTAACCTTGAATATAAATCATCAAACAATTAAATGAAACCTCACCCCAAAGAATAGTGTAGGTATTCTGAAAAATGAGATGTATTCCTGCCATTTGATGTACGAAATTCCTAATTAAAATGTACTTGTGATATATAAATGAAAATATTTTTGGCATGATTGAACACATTTTAGCATTACATAGGCGCAGCCATTTGTTTCAAATGCGACGTATACCAGTTGAATTTGTACATCGATCAACTATACTTTTTAATGAGGAAAAAAATCATAGCTGAGAAGATAGAAATTATATTTCGTGAAAAATATGTAAGAAGGGACCAATTGTAACTAATTCATTTAAAAATACTAAAATATAGCATTTGATAAATCTATTTCATTCATGAAAAACCTTCACCCCAGGAGAGCACCTACTTATTCATGCAATTTTCGTTCTGGTAATTGTAGTACAAAGGATAAAAGCAGGTGAATGAAATGCTTCATCACCACACACACATGGGAAGGAAGCATCCATAAATTCGAATACATTTACTTGATAAACGACTTCACATGTAGTATACGGCACGTTATCAAGAAAATGACGATGCTCATGTAGTGCTGAGAAACTGTATAATATTCTTGCTTTATGCCTCTATCATACACTTTGGTGGGAATCTTGTAGATTAATGAGCAAAAATATAATAAATCTCCCAGAATAAGTAATTATTTCTTGGGGTGGGGTTTCCTTTAAAGTATTATGCATCGAATTCGAACTATTTAATTTTACAGTGAAACCTGTATATTAAGACCGCTTAATGGAAACATTATAGGCGGTCTTTATGTACAGGTTCTTTTACACTTTTCAAAGACAAACCATATTCAAAGGAAACGAACAATTCGGTCTTTGTATAAAGGTAGTCACTAAAGCAGGTTCGACTGTACATGGATTGTAAATTGTATTTTTAAGTGTGTTTTTAAAAATACTTAAGGCTTGTAAAATGAATTAGCTCGAAACTGTAAAACCTAAGTGGTTCGTGTATAATTTTGATGGATATTCAATAAAATTATTTTATTTAAAAATGTATTCATATTCTGGAAATGCGTTTCGATTTCTCTCGTTGCGTGCAGAGCTGAGTTTCGGAGAATATCGAGGAAAAAAATACTCAAGATACCCTTCGTGTGACGCGGCGCCATTTGAGCTAATATTAATGTAATATTCCCTGTGACAAAAAACATTTTGAAGTTCTCACGTCCATTTCCTTGAAATACTAAAAACAATACCCCTCAAATGACTATCAGAAGTTGTCATTTGTTGAAGTGTCTTAAAAATGTTCGTGGAATCTGTTCTTCGTCCGTCTCCATGCTTGCACAGACTTCTGTCTACCTAAATTTCAACTCTCATTGAAATCATTTTAATGAGGGTATACCATTTCTACTTTCTAAAAGTGTATTGCCTATAGTTAGAGCGCGGAATGCAGACAGGCGACAGTCAAATAGGATATTATACAAAATGAAAAGCATCTACCGGATGCTTGCTTTTAATTTTGTCCATAAAGTGTTTATAGGAAAACCATACGTTGTATATATTCCACACGTCAATTAAAAACAATCTAAGAAACTTTTTCATTTAGAATTCCTGAAACAATGCCTAAAGAAGTGATGACGCCGTCACCGAAGTGACACCAATACAATTATGAATTTCTTAATTGATAGCTGATGGCACACAGCATGCATCTTTTTACTGGGCATGTGTTCCTCTGTATTACACGTTAAAGCTTGAAATTCCAGAACAAAAGTTGTTATATGAAATACCGTTTTGGGTTATCGTCAAATTTGCAAATTTGCAATAGATTCATCACGGAGTTGCAGTATTTGATTTTATTCTCATTCATGTTTCTTAGCAACTTAGTGTACTCGCTGACACAGACGTTTAGGCTTATTTATTCAGGGGAAATTTTACTGAAAGGATACTCCTAGTATATTCGGTAGTATATTCCGTGATATGATATTGCAAATCACAAATCTATAATGACTCATATGACTCTTACCTTCCTACAAAACAAAACCCTCACAAACAAAAAGTTCGACGCCTCCATTTCTATGAAAATGAATGGAGAAAATAAAAACGGACTTGGCACCGTTCCCTACCTCAGTTTCTCCGTAGACCGATACGTCAGTGGTGATGCTACACGAAATCGATGAAAGCCAAAATGGTCGCCATTGTTTCACCGGAAGACAATAGACGAAACAACCTCGTTTCCGGGATTGTGGAAGTGGAAAACATTGTGTGGTTAATGAGCTGGAAATTCTATGGCGTACTTGAAGTGTCAAGGAGAATTTGTCCCCCTGCCGCCGTCCAAACCCATAATCAACCCCCTCCCAAAAAAAAGCATACATAATAAAGAAAAATATAAATTAAAATAAGATAAACATAAACATTTAAATGAAGAGAAATTGATATCTTGGAAGTTATGAAAGTTCATGAAGTCAACAAAAATCGGACTTTTTAGTCTTGAGACCCCTCCCATATTCATGATAATATTTATTTTCTCAGATCTAATCTGATTTCGTTTCGAATGTGTAAACTTCCATTTTATTTTCCAATTGTTGTTCCCCCCATGTCCTGTGAACGGTAAAGCATCTCCCTGTTGGATACATTCATCAACAAATGCCCCCGACCCCCTCCCCCCCCCCCCCCGAAGCTCTCCACTCACAGTCAAGGTCCGGAACTCTGGATACATCACCGCTGAAACTGATCGCGGATTGTCAAAAAAACAAAAAAGATAATCAAGTGTCCTCGTTGTGGTGTGATTTAGGTGTGACCGTTGTTGAAGTCTAATTATTCGAATGAAAGGAGATACATTGAGAAAGGCTTGCACTATCGATTTTCGATCCAAGCTTCCCTTCAAAGCTTGCGGAACAACTCGCTGCATTATAGTGCATCGGGGACACCCGTATACGGTACGTTGTGAAGCGGTCGTTCACCCCTGTACCCTTTTGACCTTAATAAACCCTAAAAGGTGATTCGGTTGTTATTTTTGTTACGGTTGCTACAAAGCCTCGTTATAGTTTTCGAAGGCAAAATAAAGCTGAGACGGAAGTTTGATAAGTTAGACGGACGACATTAAAACAAGGGAGAATAAAGAATGAAGGGTTGATGAAAAGACGTACCAAGATGGTGGAACAAGCAAGAAGGTGAACAGTGAGAAAATCAGATGTGGGATGAGTGAATAAGAAGAAAGAGGGGCAAGTTCGAAAGACAATTTTTTTTTTTAAAATTAAAGACTTTAGAAGAAAAAAATATGAGAGAAATGAGCTGAATATAACAGCGAAATTTGAAAGGTAGACAGTGTAAGAAATGGTACTTATTAATGATGCAAGATACTCAAAGTTACATAACTGCGAACACTTCCAGCTACAGAGTGTCACAGGGGGGGGGGGGGACGTGCCTCCCTTCCCGCCCCCTCCATATAACTAACAAAAAAGAGGGGGTGGTGGACAAAAGGGGATGGAGGAAAGAACAAGCGTTGGCTGATGATACTTTTTCATTGCTTGTTACTGACTTTTCTGAGTTATCCCCCCCCCCCACTCCTTCCAGATAATACTGGATCTGCCAATGGTTATGTCAGTTGTTATACATGGGCTACGGTATTACTTCTCATATAGTAAAAAAAAAATCAAACGCATGGGACCTGGGGCAGTAAAGGGAAGAAAAATATCGTTCATCTACATTCAAACTTGACCCTCTCGTACAACACGATCTCAAAGACTTTCGAGAAATCAACCCAGGGAATTTCATTACCCTAACCTTTATCCCATATAAATTATTTGCTCATTCCAAGGGTTAGATGCAATGCCATTGTAATTGCGATATAAGTTAATGATTTTTCTTGAAAGTTGTTTGTGATCATCATTGCATGTACTTGCATGACATCACTCTAGTCGCTGGCACTCCTTGTACCCCCATCACGGTCTCTAGCTTCACCCCGGCCGGCCGAGAGTGTCCCAAGTCTTATCCTTGACATGACGTCACTCGAGTCGCTGCCACTCCTTGTACCCCCATCACGGTCTCTAGCTTCACCCCCGGCCGGCCGAGAGTGTCCCAAGTCTTACCCTTGGACAGTTCCGCTCGGTTGATTGTTAATCCTTCCTGCATCCAATAAACTTCAAAGTGCAATAGTTCTTGACGAACCTTTCTTCTTTGAGGAGTATACTGGAAGTCATTAGCAGAGTTGATGTAACCACCGGGTTTATTACCCAAGAGAACAGCGTCATGTCGAGAAAGATGACTATATAAATAGATAGATAGATAGAAAGAAAGATAGATAGATAGATGGATAGATGGATAGATAGATGGATAGATATATAGATAGAAAGATGGATAGATGGGTAGACTTATGAATGGATGAATGAATAGTTGAATAGATGAAAGATTGTTAGATGGACGGAAGACGTTGGAAAGAGCTAATTGGATGGATGGATAGATGGATAGATTGATAGATGAATATAGATGGATTGATAGATAGATAGATATATAGATATATAGATAGATAGAAGGATCTAAGGATGGATACCTATGAATGGATGGATAGATAAATAGATGTAAAGATTGATAGATGGATTGAAGACCATGGAAAGAGCTATGGATGGGTAGATAGATTGATAGATGGATTTAGATAGCAGATCGATAAATCGATGGATAAACCCCAAAGTGCAATAGTGTTTACTAACTTTTCTCCTTAGAGTAGCATACTGAAATATTTTTAACAGTTGTAACATTTTCTTCGGCTATGTACTACCGGAGTGGCTAAGAGATATATAATTATGTAGATAGATAGATAGATAGATATATAGATAGATGGATAGATGGTTAGGTAGTTGGATAGATGGTTAGATAATTGGATAGATGGATAGATTGACGGATAGATGAATGGAAAGGGGATATAGACAAGTAGAAGATCGGTAGATGGATAGCTAGAGGAAAGATAGATTATTTATTTTCATTGCTGGATGGATAGATGGATCAAAGAATGCATTGACATGATAATACGACATATTGATATACATTATTAAATAGGTGTAACTGCTATCTCACAACAGAAAATATGAGTTTATAATATAATTATATAAAGAAAAGTAAAAAAAAAAGGCAATGCTAACTTCATAATAAAAGTATGCCAAAAAATTATGTACTGAACTTGATAGCAAGATAACCGGTGGAAAAGCGACAATTATTATTTTCTCATTTCCCAAATTTAATTCAATTGGAAAATACTACCAGTTCATGTAAGGTTTATGCTTGTGTGATAGACGGTTGACAAGAAAGCGCAAAATGTCATTCCATTTCATTTATTTATTTAAACAAGGTAACTATCTCAGCCTAAACAGTCATTTTCAGTAAGTCTGTGTGAACTGATTTAAAATAAACAAATTACAATACAATCAAAAGCCAGTAACACAAGATAACAAAACACAAACGTATGCGAATTCAAATCAAAACAAATAAGAGTATATAAACACACATTTATTTAAAATCTTTGTGATGTCTACTGTCACAATTCTACAACATTTCTAATCGCAAACTTTAAACAAAGGGGAAATTAGGGTGCTATTACACCGGGGTTAATATACAGACAGACCCTGAGAGGGTGAAAGATAGGATGTGACGCAACTTGGAGGGCATTCACCGTAACACAGATCGATATATGTTACAATCAGCGTACAAGTGCATCATTGCTCACCATACATCAGCATTGTTTCATAAGGACATTTTCTGAGAAACCAAGTGTATTCTATTAAATTATTCGAAGACTGGAAGAAGATAGAGCACTAAGTTCACTGAACTTGTATTATAATGTTAAATCATTTGAAAGTTTGATGTACTTTCAAAATGAGAAATCTCCCTAGTGCACGTTTTTTGTACAGGAGGAGGGGGCTGTGTTAAACTTTCATTTAGTTTTAGAACGCGTTTGAGTTATTTAATGGAGTACCTTGTGTCAACCTGCTTATCCCTTTAATAAAAACTATTAATTTAAAATATGATTACATGTATACTGTACTAAATTGATAATAAATGAAAACATAAATAGATAAATAGATAAATAAATGAATAATTAATTAAATGAATAGTTAATTAAATACATAAATAAATGAATAAATAAACAAATTAATGAATAAATATATTGATTAATAAATAAATCAATCAATCAATCAAAACATAGATAAATAGATAAATAGATAAATATATGAATTAATGAATAAATAAAAAAATGAAAAATAAGTAAATACAAATTGTAATATAGTCGGAAACCCCTGGTAAAATTGATTTCTCATTGCAGTGAAATAACTATTTTACCTCGTACATTTTACCATCATGGCATGATTTTAATTATGTGGTGAATTGAACATGAAAGTTCCGCTTGTTTCGCAAACCCGTTGCGACTGATTCTGATTTAAAGCTTACAGTGCCTTTTGAAAATGAACTAATCATATCGTCTCCTGAAAATGAATAAAGGGCATTATTTGGATCAAAACGTAATCATATTAGTTCTTAGACTCGACGAGGTGTTTGCCATTTCTGCGAAACTTCACTTTTACAAAATTAGTGCGCCTTTTCTATTACTGCTTACGCAATGCAATAGTTTGCACTTTATTATAATGGTATACATTTAGAAAGGAAAATAGATGTGTAAGTTCGAGTAAGCAATTCATCAGTTTGTACCCTCACTTCGTGCTATATTTTGAAAAGGAGAGTTAAGTTGATAAGTTAGAAGGAATAGATTAAGTTCATGCAAATAATGCTATTGTCTGTAGACTCTCTTTGATTCTATATTTAGAAGTGAAAAGAAAGACATTAAGTTCATCGACCCAAATCCGTTTTGTTTCTTTGGATGGTGAAGTGTACATAAAACGTTGATTCAATGATCTCTTTTGAACGTCAAAGGATTCGCACCTGCCGGTCTCACCTGCTATTGGAACACCTGCATTCCGCGATCGTACACCTGCAAGTGGAATTCAACCCATTTCGTCAACTCATTGCTCTCTCTCTCTCTCTCTCTCTCTCTCTCTCTCTCTCGCCCCTCTCTATCTGTTCACCTTCTCCCCCTCTTTCTCTTCCCCCTCCCTCGTTCCCCTTCTCCCTCTCTTTCTCTTCCCCCTCTCTCGTTCCATCTCATCTTTTTGTCCTTCTCTGTATGCCTCTCTCTCTTTTTCTCCCCCTCTCTCTCCCGATCTTCTTTTTTTCCTTCCCTATCTTATGTCATTCTCTCTTCCTTTATCCTTGTCCCTATCCATAATAATGTCATTCTCCATATTATCATTTCTTCATCATCATCTTCTTCTTCTTCTTCTTCTTCTTCTTCTTCTTCTTCTTCGTCGTCTTCTTTTTTGGATTGGAAAAAATCTTATTTATAATAATTATGAATCAACAGTAAATAATGTAATACTTTATTTTTTATTTTTTTAAATTATATTTTCCCGCTGTTTCCATTTGATCACTCTAAATCATTCTAGTACCGGTAACTCCTCATGTGAAGAATTAACCTTTGTCCTTCTTTAAAAAAAAATCCATCCCTTTTACAATGCATTTTCCTTCTCATAGTACCCCCTCCCTCCCTACCCCCCCCCCCCCCCCCCTCCTCGCACGGGTTACCCACTCCTCTCTTCGTGTGCACTGTATATTAACCTCAAAATGATTGGCACAATTAAACAACCAATCAGAGGCAGAGATGCTAAAGGCGACATTTTGACAGATGTACCGATTGAAAGAACGTGAATTCGGGCGTGAGATTGATGTTGATTTTTACATCCAAAAAGATCATTTTCTTCTCTTCTCCTTTGTTGCTATTTTGCGCTGGACTAGTTTCCGTGTGAAAATGGACGAGAAATGAGAGAAAAGTTGCGATGCCATGACTCACCCGAGTTGATTTCTTTATTAGTTGTATCATAATTGTGACTAGCTCTCCGGCACAGAAAATGTGCTCTGACCAAAAAACTGTTCATTCAATGTCACGACCTTTGCCTTTTACCGTTCAATTAACTGCGGTGCTTAAATTTTCATATGATGACAACGGTTTTCATTGTATTATTGCCGGACCAAATCATTTGAAGAAAACATTAATGATCCATTTAGGTTCTATCATGAGTGGCTAATGAGTTTAACATTGAATGCTGATTTTTTTTCTTCAACCGTCATAATTTGATAGATTAATGAAGTTGCAAAGGCATGAATGGCTGAATATTCCGCGCATTTGTATTTTTTTCTTGGGGGGGGGGGCGGATATATCCTAATGTTGATCTTCCTTTATAGAGAGAGATATATTATAACTAGCTATGTATACACTTTTCACTTAGTTTGTACACGGATAATGATGAATTAACATTAATGGAGTTCGTTATGGATGTTGTACCTTTTATTTCAATCAATATTAAAATCATATAAGGTCTTACATATCGTTTTTATTTTTTTTTATTTTTTTAATAGGCCTATCTCTGTGTTTTTGCCATTGATTAAACCTGCTCAAGAGTTGAACATTGAATAGGGCTCAATTATGCCGACTCACTGCTCGCATTCACGAGGCAAGGTAAGCTTAACTTGATGCAAAGGTATTTTCCACTTTACTTTTCTCTATGCGCTTTTTTTCTTCTTTTTGGGTAGAGGATCAGTGTTTCCAACAACAAAAATGCTCTATACACCATGATTAACCTGTAGATGGCGCTGTTTAATATTTTTTTCTCTTCACTTTGAGGATCAGCAATATAGATATATACTGTATTAGGTTCATGCTATCTCTGAGGGATCATATCAGCTCATCTATAACATCTTCTACATTAAAGTCGCCCCAAACAGGTGCAAGACCCCGGAGATGGTGGGGGGGGGGGGGGGGGGGGGGGGGGAGGCTCAATAGGGCTCGAATCACTGCCCATATTCACGAAGCAAGGTAACCTTCAGTTGATGCTAAGGTTTTTTTCCATTCTACCTTTTACACTACTTATCTCTATTTTTATTTCCTTTTGGAAGAGATCACTCTTTCCAACCCCCCCCCCCCTCAAAAAGCTCTATATACCATGACTAACCTGTAGATGGCGCTATTCAACATCTTTTTCTTTTCACTTTGAGGATCAGCCCATAAAGACCAACTTCCAAATTTAGGAGAAAAGTTAGGGGTAGAAAATAGGCTGCTAGGCAATTCGCGATGAGAAGGATTGCCACGCCCTCAAGCTTAGCTTATGTGGCAAAAGTTCTTCACGATTACGTTTTTGTTAATATTACAATGTAAGTAATTTATTTTGATGATTATATTAATTATTTTTTTTGTTAATATCATTGTGTAATGTAATTAATTTATAATTTGGGGGAAAAGTTCATGAGGAGAAACATATAAATCTAATCAAATCAAATCAAAATCAGAAGGGATGGGTAGTCCTAATATTCCACCCAGGTGACCAGTCTTTTCATCAACCCAATGAAGTGAAACTCGGCATGCCTCAGTGTTCTTTTGGAATTTTCTTTTGGAATTGAATTATTCACAATCATGACGCTGGGTGATAGATTACACGTAATGTAATAAGCAAAAATGATGGGAATTCACATAAAGTAGGGACCACATGGGGCGAATTTGACAAATGACAACAGCATGAAGTTTATTGGATATTTGAAACAGTTCCTCATTTGTTTTTGGTTTTGTTTTGCATTTCATGACAAGCACCTGCCAATAATCAAAAGTCCAGAAAAAAGTATTTTCTGATTGACGAAGGATAAGGTCTAGACAATATAAAATTCATTCAATTAGAAGTAGACAAGTGAAGTTTGGGCTATAGACTAGACAATATTAGGTCGATAAGAAGTCCGCTCTTTTTTGTGGAAAGGCACAAGCCAACAAGCCAACAAGCATACAAACAAACAAACAAAAACACCGTCAAATATGAATAAAAAATGGAATAAAATGATTCTAAACAAGTAAAAACGGAATCTCTGTCATGAATTGGTGAACTTTCATTGTGTTTGTAGTGCACTTGATGTCGACCTACATTTTGGTAACGTTATATCAAACCTTAAACCACTCGACCATGACATTCCCACTCTCTGTCTCTTTTCCTTTATGTCTTCTATCTTTCTCTTATATCTCCATTTATTTTTATATCTGCTGTAAAGGCCGTGCTACATCAAGGACGCAGATCGGATCACCCAAAGCATTTTTCGATAATTTGTCAAAAATATGGGTATTAATTACCATGGAGATGTGATTTTTTGCAGCTAACACCTACCTGTTATTACTGTACTGATGCATATCTTGCCAACTATTTATGTTATTATTGATCGGGTAGGCCCTATTTTGCTTTGAGTAAACTTTAACAACTTTTACATACAATATGTCCTCATTGAATAAACTGGATTTAAAGTTTATCTCGACCACATACATAGTCTGTTGTTTGAAAGTATTAACATAAATTAACATGGGAGTGTCGTGGTCGAGTGGTTTAAGGCGCTTGACTTGGAGATGCGAAGGTCGAGGGTTCGAATCCCGACACGGCACTAATATCCTTTGGCAAGATATTAACCTGCAATTGCTACTCTCCACCCAGGTGTTAAATGGGTACCCGGTAGGATGCGACCATCATTGTTGGTCAAACAGTTTTTGAGCGTCATGTATACGCCTGGCTGGAATGCTCCCCATGGAGTGGAGATTGTGCACACATTGTGTGCGGGCAAGCACTGAATCCAACTAATGACCCGGGGTAAAAGTATATTTATAAAGTGCTTAGAGACATTTGTATTAAGCGCTATATAAAAATTAAATGTTATTATTATTATAAGTAGTTGTCCAGGAGTTTGCAGCATCTCGTACTATAATCAACATCATTAAACATTTGGAATCAACGCTAGTAAGCAGTTTTTGAGGTAATTTGTTTGTTTGTATTTTATGATAGACAATGCTCTTTTCATCTTTATACCTATCATACTGATCCTATTAATTACTTAAAGAATAATAATCGAGCGTCTTGTCACCCATTATCATCGAAACTCACGTTTGACCTTGTTAAAAGAATATTAATCTGGTAAGGATAACGAGCTTATAGAGCCACTGCAACATGGACATTTACGAACAATAAACACTAAGATTCAGTTTCTCTTTACAGGTTTAATACTCAACATCAAATCAAATCATGATTTTTCTTTATCAAAATCTGTTGTAAGAGGTGCATTACCACAATAGTACACCCTGCATGCATGTATAATCTTTTATATTAAGACTATCTTTAAAGAGCAATCTTACTCCTTATATCATCTCACTTTATTTTTCCTTTTCCTTCATCTCTCCACTTGCTCTCAACTCTAGTTTTGCAATTCAATTTGGGGGGGGGGACCTGCCGCTTGTGCCCCACGTAGCTACGCCACTGCGTCGGTTTATTTGGTCTTGGTAGTTTTCTTTCTATTTCTCTCAATAATTCACAATAATTAACAATTTTATGTATACGCCAATCATTTCACTTACATGACAGCTATAGGTCTTTTCCTAATATATTGCGTTCTTCTTTTGGATGAGCATAACTAACCAATGACAGAGGGGATTTGGAAAAAATAAACGGTCAGTTAAACAACGAGTTCTTACTTGTCATCGGTTTGTAATAATCATTATTCTGTTTATGGGTCCTAGGGCATTCCGCTGAGTTAGCCCTTCATTATGCGTGAAGAAAGCTGTCCACCCCACACGACTTTAAAGACAAAGTTGAGTACCGGTCATGTGAGTACATTGTAAAAGAAACTGGCTAAAAGCGATTGGAAAAGTTTAATATGTAGTACATACAAAACTGATACATACTCTTAGGTTTGGCAACTTTGGGGATGGTCAAAATGAAAGGAAGTAGAATTATTTTCTTGCTGAAAATTATTTGCACTGCACACAGAAATGCGCATATGAGACCACATATATTTTGTGACTGTTTCTCATCATATTATGAATTAAACAAGGGCATTTGAAGAGTTACATGAGTGCATAGGACATTTTTACAATGATATTCGTCCAACCGACACGCAGAGAATGAAAAAGCCTTACAAATTATTTATTTCTATCCGGTTTACCAGAACTCTTACTAGGACTCAATCTTCTCTTTAATCATGGTAAACATGGAGCTCAAAGCACCAGGAACTATGACAGTTTCCAGCTCACCATTCGATGTCTTGACGCTCTTTTGGAACAGTCTCGATTGACCCCGAAAATTTAAGCCACGCTATCGAAACGCGTCGTCGTCTGCTAAGATATTTCAAGTTTCCTGCACGGGGCTTTCATATTTTTGAAGAAACGTCGGAAAGAAAATGGATGACATAGGAACTACGGCAAGGAGAAATAGCTCAGAAATCTTCGGGAAGGAAAAACTAAAGGACAAGCAAGAGGTATGTCATATTTCAAATCTCAAGTCTAAATAATTATTGCTTAATTGGTAGCTTTCAATTCATGTCAGATTGTCCGTTACGAGTCCTAATTATTCTCCCTCTCTTTCATAATGGTGACTTTTGTTTAATCATCGAGTTGAATTGTATTGGATTAAAAAAAATCAACCGTGTGAAAATAAGTTTTATTTCTACATTCGTAAACAAAACAAAAAAACTGAAACGCTTGAGGCCATTAAGGGCATTACATTATTTTCGTTACCATAATAGTCATGATGAATATAATAAAAGTGTGATTTTCGGAAATGCATGTAATAATACCCTTTTGCTTTCCTCTTTTTTAACTTGAAGTAGGCCTAAAGGTTTAATGAAAGTCTTAATTTTTCTAACGAAATATTTGTTTAATAAATCCAGTTCGGTCACTGGCCTCGATGGAAATTTACTAAGAAACCAGAAAAAAATGTTAACTAGTTTTGCAAAAATATTCCAGAGGGATATCCCTGGATTGCTTTCCCTGGGAAGGATATAAAGGTACTGCATGATTAATGTAGGAATCATGAAGAAACATTCGAAGGTGCTGGCAGCTTTTTGCAATTCATTGATGTTGCTATGAATCAAAATTGTTTTAGGGAAAAGATACATGAAATTTAAATACAAGTTTATGAAAGAAATTTAAATACAAGTTTATGAAAGTATATATTCATAAACATCAAAGCTTTTCGAGAGCAAAATCAAAAGGGTTTGAAAGTTGAATTTAGCGTTAGCCATTCGTAGCAACTTACAAGGACAGACAAGGGATTCTCAAAAAGAAAGAAAATAGGTTTAACCCATCAAAACAGGGTACCAGACTTCTAATTGTAACCTATCCCAAAAGTGGTAAACCGAAATTTTAGTTTTAGTTTATGTTAAACGGTGAATGAGATATTTCGGGGTAAAACTAAATGTTCGCTGTAATTAATTTGTGGATGACCCGTTTCCAGTAAATAAAATACAGATATATATACATAGGTGGGTCAAATGAGAGATTTAGGTGTAGGGGTTGCGACCCCTCCATTTGGGAACAAAAACATTGTCGGAAAAAAAAATCACAGACGTGGCTTAAGGCTATTGTTGACATAAACGACATCAAACCAGTCAAATTTTTCCGGCAAATGCGTTTATTAACTCTTTTCACGGAAAGTACCGCTTTTAGAGGACTCGGTGATATATAAGGGTAAGTTTTAAAATAATGTAAGAAGAAGATCATTCAGAAGCAGTCAAATAAGTGAAAATGGTGTTTCACTGATGACAACTTTAAAAAAACCTCTCCTATTTTTAATTGCATGTTGCTCAAATTTCACTATTTTGTTTCTCTCTTTTTTCTGCTATATAAAACAAATTGATATCAGAGTGGAATTCCCCTTTAATGATTGGATCGTATTTTGTCACGAGTAACATATTTTGTCATCTGTTAAATATTTCGTTCATCCCAAAATATGCGCTAAATAAACTGTAACGTTGTTATTGCAGGGAGTTAAGTCCTTGGTTATTGTAAGAATCTGGAGAGAATTTCCAAGGATGTATATCTCATATGTTTGTCAGATGGAGCTGTGGGAGACAGAAAGGTTGACCTTTAAAAGCTTGCTGCCTTTAACAAAATATATATACAGTAAGTATCAACAACAAAAGTATACCAAACTTTGGTAGATATCCATTAAAAAGTTCTGTTCTGTGTAACCTGTGTATAAGCTGTTTATACAATTTTAAAAGTGTACATAAACATTTTTAGTGTATAACACAATATTAAATTTCTTCCGCCGGTTTCACTTAGCTCGGAGACCTGCACTTTTGGATTCAAATTTATGAATATTTCCAATAAAAGTCGGATCTATAACTCGTTCCTACATTGCTTTAAATATTATTCCCATCAATCAGATTTTCGATGACCTTTTCCAGCAGCGTTCTTGTCTTTTACTTGGCTAATGCATGTGTGCCTGTCATCGAGACGCT
Organism: Strongylocentrotus droebachiensis; assembly: GCA_035222895.1. Taxonomy (NCBI): domain Eukaryota; kingdom Metazoa; phylum Echinodermata; class Echinoidea; order Camarodonta; family Strongylocentrotidae; genus Strongylocentrotus; species Strongylocentrotus droebachiensis. The sequence continues at coordinate 308,671 of JAVYIG010000467.1, read as the reverse complement.
GTATTAGGTGACATCTATGAGAAAGTCAGGAATGGTCGCCATTTCACTACCCCCTTCCCCACTCTCTCTCTCTCTCCCTCTCTCTATTGTGTTCTTTTAAGCCAACTTTTGTCAACTATGTTTGTTGCTACGGCAGGCAACCAGTGAAAACAAATTCGTTTAATCAAATTATGGAAATGCAAGCATTACTTTAAACAAACGGAACTTTGTTATTCCTGGCTCATTTTTTCCTGATTGAGGTATTATGAAAGAGCAGAAAATAAACTTTCTAGAAATGTGATATTCCCTTTGAAATTCAGATACCGCCCGCCAAATGACTTTTTGGTACCCTCTCTTCAAATTATTTGTAATCACTCATGCGTGAAATATGGATCATATGAGTTGCATTGAATGAAAGAGGAGGATCAAAGCTTTACAAATATGTGTCTTTTATTAATTATAATTGTGATTAAGTTATGATAAAACATCGATAATTCTCGGTTTCGTTTTTTCTGGGACGCACTGTATAATTATTATTTTGTCATCATTTGTATTCTATTCTGTTCTTTGAAAAATATGTCCGAGCCTTTATTTTTACATGTGAGCGAAAGAAATATCCATGTTGAAAGTACATCGGACAAATATGTGCATTGAATCATACCGAATTGAATTAAATTCGGAAAGTCTTACCAAAACAACCTGTTCTTCTCGCCCTCAGGCGTTCAAATTTATGTTTTCTCATCGATCGTCTGTCACAGCTGTTAACATGCTCACTATAATGAATGTGACATCTTCAAATGATGAAACTAGTAAAGAAACAGAGTGACCCCAATGCCCCCTTCGTCGCTCACGCAGCTCGATACGCCGGATTTAGTGACAGCAATAAACTCTGGCCCCCTGCTTTGCTAATATGAAACGTGACTGAGGGCGTGGTATGACAGTCCTCTTTAGGGGTGGAGGTAGGGCGGAGGGGTGGCGGGTGGTAGCGGTTAGTGGATGCCTCGCCCTGTTATTGTTACCATGGTAAATCATTGAATTCAAGCTGTTCTCAATAATCTACATGAATGTACGGTATCTCTTCCTTTTAAATTGTTAATCTGAATTTTTGAATTCTCACAAAAGCGTTGAGCTTTTTGATATAGAAGAAAGTCCAGAGGTCTACTCGGAGTAGGACAAAATACACAAAAATACAATACATAATGATGCTCCGTACACGAACCGGAAAAATTGTTTTATCAATTTTCGCCCTCAGGGCTGTGTCATGTAATGATTTAATTTGACTATTGAAAAGTGTTATTGTTATGCGTTAAAACTAAATATGAAAATGCTTATATCAGTGGCGTAGTTGTGTCTGATGACCATTGGGGGGGGGGGGGGACCGTTCTAAATATGTGAATGACATGCGGAAGAACAAGGTCATCAAGACGGGCGAGGTTGAAGAAGCGGGTGCAATTTTTTTTTTATACTTTGCCTTGCTGCTCTTCCTTTCTTTTTCTTTTCTTTTTTCCTATCAAGGCATCAGATAGGGGGCATATGCCCCTGTATCAAACTAGCTAAGCCACCGACGACGGATGAAAGTGATCAATGAGAGTCGAATGATTTGGGGAAACTGATATCAACCCTTCAAATCGGTCAATCAACTCGGAGACGATCACCTCACGATGTATATATCATCTTCTTGATCTTGTTAAACCCATCTGACACTTTGGGCAAAGAATCCACTGAAAGCAATCACAAGAAACAGGTGACCTGGGCGAGGTCTCATTCGGACACCCATCGGGTCAAATTCCCAAACTTCCTCGTCAATATTTTGAAACTCTTACAATAGTCAATTTGGACATAAATTATTCTTGATTAACTGTAATTTGTCCATGCATTACAGGGGTTCAATACGGGTTGAAATATTGCATTGATTCAATGATTGGGGGTACCCCGTTGCTAAATTCCCTTTTTTATTTCATGAGGTAAAATCTCAAGTAACATTTTCCCTTTTTTCTTCTTATTTTTGTATGGGGAGGGGGGGGGGGTATAGAAAAAATGAAGGGGACGAGAAAAAAGAAATCGATTAAGTCGAAGGGAGAAGATGAATTAATTCCCAGGACTATAATGACAATTCGAATAAATACGGAGCCAATCGTAATCGAAGTTATTCTTCACCATTCCACATTTTGCCAAGAAAATGACAAGATGATGGGGGCATTCATCATAACAAACTGGTTCCTTCCCAACCTAGAGACCCAATGATAGATGATGTGTAATACTTCAAAAATAAAAAAAATTAAAATGGGTAGACGCCGTGTCGATTGATGTAATGTAAACTTTGACCTTCCTATCACAAAAGTAACTTTTATCATTTGTCTGATTTTCCACAAAACTTGTTATTGATTTCCCCTGATACGTCCACTGTAGACACAATGCATCTTGTTTAGGGATGGTGGTAAGTGGTCCTGGATCTTATCACTACTTAGGCCTACTTTGAAGAGAGGCAGTAAGACTGCCAGACATTCTTCTTTGTCTATGTTTGGCATACCACACGTGCTCCTTTATAATCATGATGTTTACTCGTCAGTAAACACATATTACCCTCACGTTTTCTATAAATAGGCACGGGGTATATTCTTTGATGATCTTTGGATAATTTCGGAAACATTACACCTAGATTCATTAACCCCCCTTCCCATGGTGTATATACTCGTATTACAAAGAAGTAATACTTGAGTCGCACCACCAAACTGACTTCAAAACGATTCCAGACAGACACATTCTTTTCTATTCGGGGGGAAACGAGATCGCAAAGACTTTTGAGAAATCAACATTTCAATAAAATACGTTGGTGTGTATCCCATAGAGGTCATGGTCGGATTACGTAATAGGACATTATAAAGTTCACACATTTAATGATGCAAAAGGGAAATGATTTTGTCTTGAAGTTGATCTTTAAAAGTCTTGGCTGCCGTGTTGGAAATGTAATCTTTGTTCAGTCTGGATTACGTGACAGGTCATTAAAATTTCACACATTTCAATAAATGAATGATGCAAAAGAGTAATGATTCAGTCTTGAAGTTGATCGTTAAAGTCCTTGCTATCGTGTTGGAAATTTAATCTTTGTTCAGTCTGTTTTCAGTCTCACGTCGGTCTCGCGTTGGTGTGACTGCGACAGAGCAGCGCTCCAACCTAAATGAGGGAGACAACTTTCCTTTGATTTGTGGATTGGGTTTGAACTTTTTCTCGCCTAGTGATTATTTTGATTGAGCATTACATTGGCTTGCGGTCATGAGTTTGTTGATACTATCGACGGAGAAGCAACAACCTGTATGACGTCGATGTATGGGTTGAGTTGAACTTGGTTCTCTCGCTTCAAATTGTGCATCACATTTGTGTTCGTTACTTATCAAAGAGCAGTTTCAGCTTGCATGAGGGAAAAACATTCAGCCTCGATGTGTGGATCGGGTTTGAACTTGGTTCTCTGACTGGCATCATGATTATTTTGATTGTGCTTTTGCTTCCGTTCGTCGTCAACATGTCACCTTCGTCGTAAACTCGTATTTCACCACCCACTCAAAATACCATTTACATGTTAACCTAACATTCTTTTAAAGATATCCCTTATTGGGACAAGACTACGGACTACGGTCTTGCCCTAATAACTACTTTCACCCTCTTTTTGGTTTGAAAATGGAAATTCTTGATCATGACCACAGACTTTGTAAAAAAAACATACCTGCATTCGGAACCAACTCTAGCGACACTACAACGATTTGATTGGCTGTTATCGCAAATTCATTGCTTTGTGACAGTGATTACATGAATTATGAGATATGCCGCATTCCGCAGCTTCAATTATTCATGACAATTGTACACCCCACACGACTTTTAACTTCGAGAGAAATCTTGGATAGCAGCAGTTATTAATGCATTTACTTTGCTTATCATTACCGGCCTTGATACTCCGTGGAAACTATCGATTGTTGATGCCGTGTTATCGGCTGCTTGGTCGTCTGCGAACGTTGTTTCATGATTTAGAAACGATATTTCAGTTCCTTGAAGAAAAACTCTGAGGCAAAGAAAAGTATGGAAGATACGCCATGGAGACATATCTCGGAAACCCTAGGGGAAGTAGATCGTAATGAAATACATCAGGTAAGTGCATGTCAGGCGCGGATCCAGGATTTTCCAATAGGGGGGGCCGGAAATTTGAAAATTGCGCAGACCTTTTTTTAAAACTCAACATATCAATACTTACAAGGTCATATTAGAAGCACCATACCGGATCAATTTTTGTCATTTCATTCGGGGGGGGGGGGGGGGCTATAGCCTCTTGCCCGAAAAAGTAATTTTCTGGTTTCACAATTCGGCTAGTGAGCGAAGCGATCGAGCAAAATTTGAGCATAATATGTACATGTATATTATGAAAGTGTTATTTATCACGAAAATAAACGAGAAAAGATATCAAAAATTCATATTCGGGCAGCTCGCTGCCCCCCCCCCCCCACCCCCCCCCCATTACGCGCGAAGCGCAGAAGCTCTGATGTTTCATGAAATTATTAGAGGAGAGGATTCGTTGAACCATTCTCGACTCTAAATCATTGTTTGAATTTAGTTCGTCCCCCCCCTCTCGCGCGAAGCGCGGAAACTTTGACCTTTCATAGTTTAATGAAATTATTAGAGAAAGAATTAGAAGATTCGTTGTTTCATTCTCGACTCTAAATCCTTGTTTGAATTTAGTTCGTCGTCCCCCCCTATCGCGCGAAGCGCGGAAGCTTTGACCTTTCATTAATAAATTATTAGAGAAAGAAGAAGATTTGTTGTACCATTCTCGACTCTTATTCTTTGTCTGAATTCAGTTCCCCCCCCCCTCCGCGCGAAGCGCGGAAGCTATGACATTTCATTAATTATTAGAGAAAGAAGAAGATTTGTTGTACCATTCTCGACTCTTATTCTTTGTCTGAATTCAGTTCCCCTCCCCCTCCGCGCGAAGCGCGGAAACTTTGACCTTTCATAGTTTAATGAAATTATTAGAGAAAGAATTAGAAGATTCGTTGTTCCGTTCTCGACTCTTAATCCTTCTCTGAACGTAAAGCGCAGAAGCTTAACGTTTTATTAAATTATTAGAGAAAGAAGACGATTTGTTGTACCATTCTCGACTCTTGATCCTTATTTGGATTTAGTTTACCCCTCCCGCGCAAAGCGCGGAAGCTTTTACATTTCATTAAATTATTAGAGAAAGAAGACGATTCGTTGTACCGTTCTCGACTCTTAATACTTGTCTGAATTGAGTCCCCCCCCCCCTCCCGCGCGAAGCGCGTAAGCTTTGACGCTTCATTAAATTATTAGAGAAAGAAGACGATTTGTTGTACCATCCTCGTCTCTTAATCCTTGTTTGAATTCAGTTTCCCCTCTCCCGCGCGAAGCGCGGAAGCTTTGACGTTTCATTAAATTATTAGAGAAAAGGATAATTCGTTGTTCCATTCTCGACTCTAAATCCTTGTTTTAATACAGTTTCCCCCCTCCCGCGCGAAGCGCGGAAGCTTTGACATTTCATTACATTATTAGAGAAAGAAGATAATTCGTTGTTCCATTCTCGACTCTATATCGTTGTTTGAATTTAGTTTTTCCCCGCTCGCGCGTAGCGCGAAAGCTTTGACATTTCATTAAATTATTAGAGAAAGAAGACGATTCGTTGTACCGTTCTCGACTTGTCAGAATTTCAAAAATATTTCCTTGTCTGCTCCTTTTTCGTCTTATGTCCTCTCACTGCCCCTACCGCCCCTGGCTACGCGCCTGCTTTACAGGGAAAATGAAACAATCACGATTGTGATAGCACACAATTAGACTAGTAGAAATGAAAGATTTATTACACCAACCATGGATAAATCCATGGTTTTACCAACATGAGTTCAAATACAAGCACAAGCGAGTTGGTATGAGCTGAATCCAAATGAAGGGCAAAATAAGAGTTGTGAAGCGGCCCTACCGCTAATTTAAAATTTGACTGTTGAGTATATAGCTTCTATTTAAAAGACATCCAAAATAGTGTGCCCTTTAAAATTTCTCACTAAAGAGTGGTGACCTTTGTAGCGCAGGGGCTATTTTTAACGTTTAATTTTAAATCATCGGCTCGAGATTTTATGCGGCCGGCCCGGCCCCCTCTATTCAATGACGTTTGCCAAGCCTACTGGAATGACCCCAAATCTCCCGATTACAGTTTTTCCCTTATTCGTTGTTACTGTCACTAAGCGCCATTTCCTCCCCCCCCCCCCCACTCACTCAGTGTTATCTAGGGTACACGCAATTATGTTCCCTCTCTTTGAAAGCACCCCTCTATCTCCGGTGTGTAAAGTCAGTACGGGCCGGACTTTGTTGCGTGAAAAGTAACCCTTTTTCTGAGATTTTGGAAACACAAATTGGGGGGGGGGGGGGGGGGGGGGGGGCTTTCTTCGTTATCATTTGTCCTTTTTTTTTCTCTCTCTCTCTCTCTGTTTTTTTTCTCTTCTCCTTTCTTTTCTCTTCTCCTTTTTTTCTTCTCTTCTCCTTTCCTTTTTTTCTCTTCTTTTCTTCCTCTTTTTTTTTTTTTTTTGCGCCGCCAATAGGGGGGGGCCGCGGCCGTTTCGGCCCCCCCTGGATCCGCCACTGCATGTGTTCTGCAAAATTCCATGTATAGTTCTCAAAACCGTACATATTCTTGATATTGATAACGCCTCTCTCATCTCCTCTCTCCCTTTCGGTAGTTACCAGACGATTTTGTTCCTGATTATTAATTTTATATTGAAACCTTTATCTCATTTCCAGCGTCATGACAGTATGATTTATTTGCATGAACACGATTCATTTGTCTTACCTATGAGTATGTTCATGAAAATGAACGTGATTTTGATTTATTCGGGGTAGAGAAAATATTATCTTTACAGAAATTTATTGATTTTATTAATCAGAAAAGGTTGATTAAAAAAAGTTTGATCAATGAAGTTCTAAGAAGATATTAATCTTTTATAGGCCCATCAAAACGTAATACTATTATACACAATCTTTTAATGAAAAGAGGCAAGAAAAGTTTATCGGAACTTTATGGGCAAAAGTGGATTAATACAGTGAACTTACTGAAAATGCGTTGTTTTCATTTTCAATACGATTCACCTGTAGACCCTTAAACACTGGTGTATAAGCAGATCCAAGGGGTTCATATAGTTTCCTGTGCATTTTAAATTCTATTTTTTAATTCAATGGGTCTCTGAGAAGCAATCCAAGTAATGAAGGAAGAAATCACTTTCTTAGATGCTTCCCTTACCGAAAATATCTGACAAGCAACAAATCATCACATTGTTTAATCTTAAAACATAGTTTAATAGAAACGTGCTTATCGTATAAACACAATATGAACGTGTTTCCCCGAAGTTTGTGCGTTATAAAACGCTTTCCTGAAAATCAAATCTCCAAAACAAAGAAAGCATCGTGGTCTGCTTCTAATTCTGTATGTACTTAAATATTCAAATTGTATGCATAATTGTTAAACAAATGTTGTTCTTAACAACCCGAAAGCTTGACCGACATAGCAACGAGTAATGTATGCAGAATGTATTGTAGTTCAATCATTAATAACAGTTCAATGGAATTGCTCGCCACTAGGTTCCCATAAAAGAGACGTTTGAAATCGATCTATTCGTCGGATGATTATAATTTTGTCCATCTACAAAGACGTCAATATGCCCGCTTTTAGAGTAGGAAGACCAAACCTAATGACACCCTGTTAAAAAACAATACATCACGTGATCTCAGTATGGTGGTGTTTATATTCATCGTGCGTCGTTGTGGGATACAGGGAGATGACTATATGCTATAAACAACTACAAATATAAGGGTCGACCTTTTACATGTGTACATGCCCGTAAATTATCAGTCAGCCGTGTATACTTTGACCTATGTCGACAAGGATAATGCCCTGAAACGAACACACGCAGAGATCCAATGAAAACAAGAAAACGTCGTATTTTATCTTAATACAGCAATTTAGTCAAAGGATGAATTGTCAATAAATCTCGGCGTAGTTCGTATCTTGTACTGTTACATGCGCAGAATCTTACCAACATGGGCACCACTCCCCCTTCTTTATATCGCATTTATTTAACTGATTTTCCCGCCTTCATACCTATACCCCTGCCTATACCTTGTATGAGGGCGCTATATAAGTGAACATATTATTATTATTATCATTATAATATTATCATTCTTATCATTATAATATTATCATTATTATTATTAGTGATTAAAGAGGAAAGGGGAGGGGAGTACTACGGAATTAATACGTGCGTAGGTCGCTTGCACACTTTGTAAACACTGTAATAAGATCAAGCGCAAGCTTAGCCTCCTTCCTTGTGGACAGATTTTCGGTAGCTACTTTTACTCTTTATCTCAACAAAATGTTGAAAAAGACACTCTTTAAAGAAAATGCAAACGCCCTACTGTAGAGGATGAGAAGAGGCACTTTATGTGAATTAAGTGATACCTGTGGTTTTCGAAACGAGGAGAGAGAGAGTGAGGAGGGGCGCTTTCATTTGTTGAAAAAAAAGGAGTAATTTTCCATTCATGGTTCCACCGCGTGCTCACTGTGATATGTGTATAATGTTGGGATTTGAAACGATTGAATAATATGAAAATTGGAAGCGAATTTAGGGCTGAACTGATTAAAAAGTATTACGTTTGAATTAACAAACAAAGATTCTTCATAAAGTAAACAGCTTGCCAGTGTAGTCTACCCCTCTAGTCTGATTCTTACCTGGACCAAACAAACAGGGTATTTATTTAAAATATATATATATATCTATCGTCATATCTTTCGTCAGCGCCTAGCTGTGCGGTTGACATGCTGTAAACTCTAAATTTGGTCTCATCAAAACGACTGCTTGAGCGCTTGACTGTTTACAGTCATTACGTGTTTTAATAAATGTTCTCTGTTGGCCACTATTCTTCTTTCATTGATTATGTATTCCATATTTTTTTCACACATTATTATCTGAGGGGTCCACAATTTACAAGCTTTGCTTTTCAGTGGACCTCTCCATTTCCTTTAAAGTATAAATGCAGTTAAATTTTAAAATTCATTTTTTGTCTTCCTAAGATGTATAAATTATTATTAAGATTTGTTTATTACCAATGTAACTATGTTTTGTATACATTTTACATTGTATTCGTTATTATGTATTGTATTTTGTTAAAAATGAAATGAAATGAAATGATGGCACCTGTGTTTGAGTGTGTGTGTGTGGGGGGGGGGGGAACTGGCACCCCACCTTATACCTTCCATCTCTCCGCTTGATTAATAACTTAACACAATTAAGCTGTAACAACAACCTACATGTAACCTTAACCTAATTTCTTGAGTGCGGACCCCTCTACAAGCATGTTTAATGTCAATTTCCTTTTAAATTACACATTTTCCGTTTGGGATTGGGATTTAATGAATCGACACCCTGTTCAAAGTGTAACTTAAACATTTAATAGGAATTATATTCTATTTTGTTTCTTCTCCTTTCAGATGTATGTATTACCGTGGGAATGTGATTTGACGCAACCAACTATCCAACCTGTAAATTCCAACGATTACAAGCCAGCCAATCACAGAAGGCGTACCAGACAGGTTCACAACACACGCCCCACTTTGAACCAATCAGAGGGCGGCTACTGTATATCATACTGTCATTTCCGAACCCGAGGGTCAACCATTGTTTTCAACGTCGTCCTTCTGGCAGTACTTGCTCTCATCTGCACGGTGGTGGCCCTTCTTATACTCGTGCTTTATCAAAGTGAGGTTAAAGTACATTTATATCTTTCTAACTAATTATTTTGGAAGAAAATCGGTTATTAGAGAAACAAAACTGAAAGTTTGAACGAAATCTGACAAAAATGAGAAAGTTATGAACAAAAGCTGTAAGCCTTATTACTGTCATCTCAAATTGGTAATTCGACCTTAACATGATTATAAGGGGACAACCCATCAGTTTGTTGTATCTGAAAACATCATTACAGTTCGGGTTTTCTCCTAAGCACCCTTGCTGTCGGGGCAGCACTGGAGTGAATAGCATCTTGTTAAAGGCCATTAGAACAGAGAAAGATCCTAACGAATCATACATTTTGAAGAAAACAAAATGATACGCCATAAATTATGTGACAGAGTAGTCTATATACCACAACATAGTCACAGTGCAGGTTCGGCCAATTCGAAATCCCCATAAGGTATTAGTGATTTCAATTAAAATTGTTTGTCCAATTTCGTTCAAACTTCCATCGATGTGCTTCTCTGCTTTCCGCCAGAGCTACGTTTTGTGAAATGTTGGCTTCCCTTGTATAAGCCATTCTCCTTGAAGGAACAAAAGCCGTAAAGGTCTATCTGCTTTTTATTTTAGATGCCTTTGGTTACTCTTCTCCGCACTACAACTGCTGCATGACACCTGGAAGACATGTTCCAAATTAACCCTAAGCTCTAAAATTATAAATCTTTTTCGTTATTTTAGTAAAACTTGATTTGAAACATGTACATTCTCCACAAATATGCTGAAAAACTCCAATCTGGATCACCTGCCTTAGGTTACCCTACTATTCTTTGAGAGGTCCGCTTTCTCGTTCAAAGTCGTTGAAGTTGGTATATATATTATCTAAATATGTTAACATGGTGGTGAATAAAGTTAAATTTTGTGATAGTGTCACACGGAATATTAGGAAAACCGGATAATTAAAGAATATCGGGATATATTAGCATACTTTTCATACAGCTCTAAAATAAAGAAAGCTCTCATATAACCTTGTCTTTTAATATACTCTGAGCTGTTATTTTCCAACATGCATTTTCGAAAAATTAATTTTATACATTTAAGGTCTGATCAATCATATTAGGACAAAAATAAAACTTAATGACCCTCTGACATGATTCTTGTCTGGATATATTAACTCAATGTTTTCGAAGGGATTTACACCTCCACATATTTGTGTAATATCCCTAATGCTCATATAGTCACAAATCCTCGAAAGATTTAGATTTTAAAAATTCCATACTTTTTCTTAATTTTGTTTTTCTTCAAGGATCGCACTTGCTGATAACGACAAACATTGCGGATGGGGAACAGCTAGACGTTACTACAATATCAGACTCCGTGATTAGATTTACTCCAAACTCGTCCAAGACATCTTTTGCATCTCAAGAATTGGAGCTAATTGATGAAACTACTTCGGGACCCGAGATTACAGAAGCAAGTACAGCAACCATTCTACCAACCACACCATATGAAATAACGCAGGAAAATGGTAATTAAAAGTAACCCTTTAAGAGGACTTTATATTACTTATAAGCAAATCCAATTGATGAGGGTGGGGGGGGGGGGGGGACTGACGAAACTATACATCATACTGCCCCGTATATTCATATACATGTTAGAGTTTTTCACACCGAACTAACCTATCCACTTACATCCCATTTAACTAACTCCAACTCTCCACAATATTAACAAATTATGTCTGACGGGACTACTTGTTAATGCTAGATTAGAAATAAAATTGGAAACACTTATTGCTTTCATTATAATTATCATTCTTATTATTATTGTGGTTGTTATTATTCTTATTATTATCATTGTTGTTAATTATTATCGTTATTATTATTATGATCATCATCACCACATTTATACTACTACTACTACTACTACGATGATACAGGTTGCGTCCCGATACCTATCTTGAGCTGTCGCAAGTATCTCCCTTACACAAGCGCCTTCTTCCCCAACCGATTTGGCCTGGGCCGGACAGCAAGTGAAGGAGCTAACCTCTACTACCAGTTTTCATCTGACATTGGAGCGCTATGTCATCCTGATGCAAAGCGACTCCTGTGCCGCATCCTCTTTTCTACCTGCTACCAGCCTTTCGTCGCAATCGACACCGTCCCTCTCCCATGTCGCTCTCTCTGCGAGGATGTAGGAGCACGTTGCGTGAAGGACAGAGCTTTCAACGACACTTGGAATAGAATCTGTAGGACATTGCCAGAGTCCAAGAGTGAGGAGGTGTGCTTCCGCAGTTCCTTGACATCCGACCACGGTAGGTTTAGGGATTATATAAGAATTTTGAATACAGAGTTATGTAACACCAAATGTTTTACAGAAAACATAATAGTTAAATAAATAAAAATGACACTTTTATTCTAAGATAAGTAACTAAGTGACAAGTGTATTTGACAACAGGTTGCAACAGGTTGCAACTTAAATTTGTCCCAAAATATCAATTGATAGCCAAAATTGTTTGAAATTCGGAAAGTAATACCGTAACAATTAATTTTGCCCCAAAATACTGATACAATACAAGTGTTTGAAGCACAGCAATCAGTATCGTATTCTATATAAACGAGATTAGTTTTAATCTTTAATGAAAGAAGTTTGATAACGTATGACTGATATGACTGACAGATTTTATTTGAGTTACATGTTGACGGCACAGTTCAGCACAGACCCATGTCAGATTCGACGATGCTTACTTTCTTTCGCAAACAAAATAAAAATCTTAACATAGGATACGTCATCCTCTTATCTCATTTAAAGATAGGTTTGTAAGGTAAGCAAAGAGTAAATAGATATTTCTCTTACTTTGGCTCACTTGAACTTTCCATCTTTTTCCTAAGGTATTGCTTATGAAAAAAAGAGACTAGACAAATTACACGCTACTTATATATCTATAACTTATTCTGCTAATAATATCACTGTAGAGTGCATTTGAACACGCATGGAGAAAATATCCGAAATAAATACATTCTTCTTCTTCTTCTTTCTTCTTCTTCTTCTTTCTTCTTCTTTCTTCTTCTTCTTCTTCTTCTTTCTTTTTCTTCTTTCTTCTTCTTCTTTCTTCTTCTTCTTCTTCTTATCATTATTACTTATATTAAATAATGTTGCAATGTTTTGTTTTTCTGACAGACATTCCTCACGTCTGCTCCAACTCCCCTTGTCGGAATGGCGGCACTTGCTTGGAGGTCAACGGTCAGATGATATGTCGCTGCTCGGACCGATTCTACGGCATCACGTGTCAAAATGGTAAGACATATACTTCATTATACGAGTAGAAACTACTGGATTGAGATGCTCTAGAGTCTAGAACAATGTTATTTCAAACTCAAGCTGCTATCGACTCAAGCTTCCTTGCTTATGATAGTTGGCCTCTGCATTTATCTTGATTATTTTTACTTACCTCCATACTTTCAAGCTTTCAATTATGCATTTAAAAAAAAAAAAATTATTTTGTGTGTATTAAGTTGTCACTCTTTATGTAAATCAATTATATTATATACTATTATTGTTATTTGAATGTTTTATATTTGATTTATCAATAAATGCAGAAACATCTGCTCAAAAAAAAAAAAAAAATAGTCAGACTATAGATCCTTTGAAAATAATTGTTTCGTATAAACAATTCATCTTATACTTTATCTTATAATCATGTGAGGAACAGAATACTTTTCCATGATGAACTCCTAGTCACTTTTTATAACAAAATCAATGTTTTGAAAATAAAAACAGGCTCCCCTACTTTTTATGCCGTATCCTATGAAACAAAACGTGATACCTTGATGAATTTCGTGTCTCAGAATGTTGGTGTCAGTTTAATATATATCTTTCGCGCATTCCCAGTCATTTCTCTGTTTCGACATCTTTTCTAGAAGACTTATCCTCTTTGTTTTCTGAACTATACCCAGTGAGTAAATGTTGCGTCCATATTTCAAGTTTTGAAGAACGCTGGTTTTTGATAGATTTGTCCTTGACAAAGGCCGAAAGCAGAAAATACATTTTCGTCAACCGGACTATAAATATTTATATTTATATGATACATCAATAAAATGTTATATATTTGCAACCACATCAATGTAAAGAATAGAAATACAAATGAATTAAAACATCACCGTCAGTAGGAATGCATGGGTCCACACATTGAGGGTTACCCGCATCATGGGGTGGGAGCACCGTTCATACGCCATGGATGAAATTCAAATTAACGATATTTTAATAAGGGGAGGGTGTGGCAGAGCGTACTCGTCTGTTCATGATTCCATGCCCCCTCTCCTTTTTTCTTTCTTTTTCGCCCTTTTTGGGGAAGGGACCCCCGTGCTCTCCTGTAGTTACACCACTGTTCATCAACTTATTTTGACAGGCCTCCTACATGTATCTCTTCCCTCTTACAGAGTTTGAAGACCCGTGTTTAGGGGATCCTTGCGTTAATGGAGGTACCTGCATGGAACAACGCTCGCCGTTCGGTTTCTCCTTTTACATCTGTCATTGTTCGCAGAGCTATCACGGAGCCCGGTGTGAAAATGGTACGCACGACACTGGGGAAGAATTACTCTTTAACAAGAAGATCTAGATTAATTTGTATCATTAATACTATCACAAGGAAGACTGATGGGTAGAGGAAGATAGATGCCATTACGTCAATAGTGTCTAAATATTGTTACTCATGTTTGAAAATTGTTCATCTACTGTGCATCTGTACATTTTATCCGTGTATACCTTTTCATCCTTAATATCAAAGAGTACTAAATTTTGTTGAAGTAAAGCATTGTTTATTCCCTTTCCTTGTGATCTCAATATTTGATGTTACTGAATAACAATTTCCTACTGGAAGGCCATTAATTTCTTTTTTAAAACATTGTATTTTTTTATCAATATTTGGGATACAATCAAGTTTTCATACTACAAACAAACCTGGAAGTACAGTCGGTTCCTTATCAATCAACATTCCTTTAATTTTGACCATTCTTTTTCTTTTATCCAGTTATAGGCACAGCTCCTGTCGGAGTTACGCCAGCCGCGTATAATCCGCCAGGTAATTAGGGATGGTTGTTACAAGTTGTGTTGCACTCGGGACCATATACTGCAGTAGGGTGAAAATCAATCTGATTTGTTCAATTTGAAAAATATACGCAGGTTGTAAACAGCGAACGTGCCTATTTCACACGGGGGGGGGGGGGGGGTTTAAACTGCGTTATTACCAACACTTTAATTTTGATCAAACATATAAAAGAAATAAGCCACACTCCAGTAATTTAACAAAGTGTGTGCACTGTTCATCTTCAAGCATTTTAAAGTGCGATGTCACCCTAACATGGCACGTCAGAGACCACATCAGTTATTGACGCCGCCTTACGTCAAGTAAATAACGCTATATAGGTATTTTGATAGAATTTTATTATGTTATTTGTTTATCGTGTTGTAATCCGTTAGTAAAGTAAATCTGAAAAAATACCATGATTATGTTAATGAGAAAGATATGAGGATACTATGCGCCAGTAAACAACGAATATCAAAGATAATGAAGACTGTACACGAAGGTTCAAGCCAATGTTCTGTACACTGTTAAAGATTATTAGGCTGTGAATCATGAAATACTTAGTTAATGTGGAATTATTGGACGAATTAGAACCCCTCGCAATGATTTAATACCCATGTGTCTATTGTAATGTGGTCTGTGATGAAATGACACCAAGGTAAGCCCTGCGCATTTATATACAAAGTCATGTATGATCTTGATTGGGAAAAGGGAATTGAGGCCTCGCGTCCTGAAGAAAAAAATTGTGGAACATCGGTATGCATGAAAAGCACTCGCATATTCCGATAGTCGTACTATGTTCTACTTACATGAAAACATGGAATATTTAAGAGAATACAAATTTTTCAAATGTCTTTAATATCCAAATGCAGGAAGTGATAGTATTCCCGTCAACTGCCAAGACATCCCTGCAGAGTGCCGCTCTGTCCTGGCCTACAATAGATCCCATGGTATCCTTGTAGGTCAAGACACCTTCTTCTCACCCTGGCCTCTTATCGAGACGTACGTCGCCTGTAGCCCTGCGGCAGCTAGTGTGCTGTTCTGTTCGACGGTCTACCCAACCTGCTCCCAGGATCCACAAAGTTCGTATGGCAAACCGTGTAGGGGTGTTTGTGAGCGAGTGAAAAACGACTGCGAGTATACCTTCGAGACTCTCAATCTACCATACATCAATTGCAGTCATCTTCAATATCGTAATAATTCCATGGGGCTATCGTGTTTAGACTCCCACTGAACGGTCTTTCCTGTTTGAACATGAACTATCCAGCTGACCAATGTTTATAAAGATCACAGGTTTCGGCTTCATGAACCCTGTAACAACCTGTCAAACATTTCATTAGATCGGAGGTTCTGGTCTCTTGGATAATCTAGCAAACTACTAGGTGGAAGATTCACAAGAGTGACGAGACTGAAATTTAGTGTAGCTATATGACCATTGGTGTGACTTGCGTGTTTTCCATGTTGATCAAGCCCCAAGTTCTTCTTATTCATCGTTCGTATGACGTATTTGTTAAATATAGGGACATATCGAAATAGGCAGGGATCTGATATCCAGGCAATCATCTAACGCTAGAAGGGTTTCGTTGACACCCACGCCCCTGGAAACTTCGTCAGCACACGTGTGCAAAGTTCTGGTCTTGGTGAGCACAACTGCATACTACCCTGTATCGAAGACAGCATACTGTCGAGTTGAATGTGCTGAACTTTTTGTAATCTATAAATTTCGTGATTGATTTCATTCTATTTTTTTTAAAACCCTCATTAATATATTGAAATATGTCAATTATAATTTTTTTTAAATTGTCCTTATTATTGAATGTTATGACTATGTATTAATGTATTAATTTACTAAAGCATCAGTGCTTTGGAATTCATTTACTTTCCATATTCAAGTGGAATATAATATGATGTAATTATGGAATCGATTAAAGATCACGGCAAAACAAAATACTGAATGGTCCGCAAGACCAAAAACGCACGAGACAAACAATTTCGGTCTTGCAGACCTTTTTTTGGACATTTTGGGGGAGGGTTTACGAGACCGACATCTGAGGTCTTGCGGTCTGTTGGTCTTATGGGCTGTAGGTCAACTGGGTTATCCTTGTCTAAGAATGCTATTTATCTATGAAGGTTGTTCGTTGATCTGGTAAATGTTTCATCATCATCATCATTATCATCATTTATCAAAGTCAGCCTTTTCCTTCCTACAAGGGGTTACTGGCCTTAGCGCCATGATGACATTTCCTCTCTCCACTTTTTTCTTGTCAAGATTCAAGAGTCAAGATTTTATGGTCCATATGTGATACAGAAATTTGTTTTCCATTGGTGTAACATGTAATATGTGAAACATAAGACAAAAACATGGTGTCGTCTGGTGAAAGCCAGACGAGCGTCAAGACTTTTTGTCTATGTCTCAAGCATCCTCTTCATCTACACTAAAACTTAATTTAATCCTTTCTTTCTTCTCCTTATCTTTCTATGAAATTTTCGGTCTTCATTTCCCTCTTATACCTTCCACTTTCAAATGGCATGCTCTTTTTTAATATGCGAATATATCAATTTCTTTTGGTCATTTTCATTTTCAAGGCAAGCTCTTGTGCTAGATCATCATAAACATTGACCTTCTCTTTATATCAAGTTGAATAGGGAAGTCTTCTGTCGGTTATGAAGGTTGAAACCAGTTGGAAAGATAAATTGATCTTCAATTCCATATGTGATTGGTTTCAACTATACCGAATGCAAGCCCATCGTGTTACCTAGGAAATATGGGTCACTACACATATGAATCCTATTGAGCAAATAACTGAATTACATCAATTTACATAGTTTTAACATTCGTAATCTTTTCGATAATATCAGGTTTTAGCATTTCACAGTAAGACTGTCATCGATGTCATTTAACGTATTCCATTTATTTCCACGCAGACCTTCAAAAACAAATTTCTATGAGCTTCATCATTATCTGCATCTATAGCAAGTAAAATGTGAAAAAATAGAGTAATGATACCATCAGTAAACAAACGAAACGAGCAGGACAAAAATATGTACTATTTCACACTAAGTATTCGTTCATTTCAATAAGATGTTTAACATAATATGCTACGCAATAATGTCGAGTATCTGCACAATAATGTTAATTGATAAACCAGATGATTATGTTTCATATAGAACGCAGGCTTATGACCAATTTAGTTATTACGTATTTTTACTATGTTATCATGATATGTAAAGAATCTAATGATTTGAATGGGCACAATGTTAACTCGTTATGTAATCGGCTAACGTCATAACTAAACCATAATAAAGTATCTTTATCGTTGGTGAAAAACTGTTTTGAGTTGATATTCTAATTCTATGTCTTTTTTTTAGCCGGTTACAAGCTCAAATGTTGAATTTTGACCCACAGTTTGTCATGGCTGGGATGACGCTCAGGTTAAAATTCACACGTTGTCAAATGTAGTGCTAATTCTACATACACAAAACACGCCAGCTTTCTGTAAAAAGGACACTACTGCCATATAATGTCAATATGGCTATCATTGGTGAGTTGGTCAAGTGGCACATTCACTTGGTCAGCTTTCTGTCCACGCCTAAACTGAGTCACGTCTTTCGGATGGTGACGTTCCCAGACGTAAGTTATCATATCTGATTTAGGGCGTGTTTATGCTTCACTTTTTCTGGCCAGAATCAGGCATCTGTTACGCGTTTAGTTTAAAACACGGTTGCGTCCATGCTCACTTTTGTAGAATCACCGAAAAACGGCGATCACGATCGCCGATCGTAAACTCACAAAAAGATGCGTTTACAATTTGTAAACGCGTTTAAATGGGGTTAACGCACTGACCTCTAGTGGGTCTACGTAGCATGCATAGTGAAGGTTTGCGAATCCAGCTGGAAGACCAATTAAGGCCACACAGGGAGAATTGCCTGGAGGAGCCAGAGAAGTGAGCATAAACAGTACACCGTGGAACTGCGATTACGATGAGCTTTTACGATGAGCGTTACAAATCGCTCATTCTGCCTTAAAAATTTAAGCTTAAACGCACCCTTATACACGTCTGTAAACACCCAATTACACACACACACATTTCCTGTGAGCGGTGAGGTAACAAAGTATTCCAGATTTTAGGAAGATTAACCCCAAAACTTGAAATATAACAATCTGATGTAAAAGACGTGTAAAATCTATTCATATTGTCTTGTCTGGTAAATTGACAGTCAATTCTTAATCATATAATTTCACCGATTTGTACCTCATTTCACAATTGTTTATGAACATCCTCAAAGCATTGCCATTGGAGAAAAACATATTTACTGGTTTAGGTCAAACATGTAAGTGAGCAAAAGTGGTGATTTCACATTACTGCGATTATATTCATGGGCTGTGTTCCCGCCCCCCCCCCCCCACTCAGTGTTATTTAGGGTACGCATATGCTCGTTCCCTCTTTTTGAAAGCACCCCCTATCTGAGGACTGCCAACATTTCCGAACCCCCGTTTCGCGGGCTTTTCCTGCCTTGGAGACCAACCTAAATCAGGAAAAATGCTCAATATACCCCCCTAAATTCGGAATAATTTCTCAGGAGTCCAAAGAGATGAGAGAAAAAACGAAAAAACACCCCCTTTTTAAAGAAATCTCCGGGTGAAAAGTCAAATACACCCCTTTTTTTACAATTCTCGGGCCGGACTTTGTCGCACGAAAATTACCCCTTTACCGGACATTTTGGCAACACGCATGCGGTCATTCCGACCCCTGAGTGGGGGGGGGGGGGGGGGGTGGGGGGCTGGGGCTGTAAATGTAAAAATAATTTTAGATCATGTTAATAATTTTCGTTTTCCCAATATTACTATAAATTATACTAATAACAGGTTAGTGTAATAGTAATAGTGATAACCCTACATATAACAATTATAATCACGGCTCTACTTCTCATTTCCCCCCTTCCACAGGGTTTCTTTATTAAATAATATCGTTCACATATGTATACAAGAATAGATAAATTCATGACAAATTTCAAAATTATATTCTTGGACATTCTAAATATGATAAGAACTTACATTTATAGATATCAGTTAGAAATTGCAGTTCATATTTAATATTTCACAGATTTACTCGGTAAAATAATTTAGAAGAAATAAACAATCAGAAACACTTTGCAAAAAGTAACCACTATTTAATAAATTTCTTTTCTTTCAGATTTGTTTTACATTATATACTTTTCCATGTCATAATAACACTTTATCGCTGATTTCATGTGTTAAAAAACTGGCAAACACTGTTTGCATTTGGCTGCAAATTTTTTTTTCCTTATTATAATCATTATACAGTTGAGGGCACTTTTATTATTATTTCAGTGAAACCCAAACAAATTATTTTGATTTCTAAGCATCTTTCATATAAAGAATTCTATTCAGTATCTGCAACCACCTCATGTTTACATCGACAGTTGAATAATAGAGAAATAGGTAACTCCGTACGGTATTGTCAAGGTCAAACCAACTCACATATCCCTGGTCAAACTCCACTTTTCCACTTTGTAAGACTTTTACATTCCTTTATATTATGCTTCAATAAAGAACGGTAGATATGTGCACGACCCTTTTCACTTGTGTGCACAACTTGTGTGCATAACTATTTTATTATTACTGATGCTGCTAATACTTCTTTTATAAATGGTGATTTTCTTTTCAGTATCTTTTGAAATCTAGTAGCGCACAGTGCATGGTGTTAGACTAACGATCTGGCCTGGGGTGGCCCAGATGTTTGGTGAAGCGCAATGATAGTTTGCTTTGGACAACGGAAATAGGAAAGAAGAGGCCAAATTCCAAACGATTGCCTCGTTCGCTGACCTAAATCAAACTAACCTTAAATATATAACAAAAGGACCGTGTAGGATTAAGAGCTCAATATGTTCTAGTGCATTTGAACCCAATTTGAACATCCTAAAACCAAGGAGTGGAGATACGGCAGAACGTATGATTTCTGTGTGCTAAACAGTTTCCATTATCCTACGGTTTGACAGATAATACAAAGTTACAAACAGTGAATACAAATGTTTGACGTGGTGTATAAAATAATTCTCACCTGAATAATTCATTAGTTATTTCACGATGGGTTTATACAGTGTGGCTGATTACGAGAGGCGAGCTCGAGAGATTCTATCGAGCAGCGCATGGCAATATTACGACTACGGAAGAGAACGACGATGGTGCCTCCAGGACAGTACCAATGCATTTTCAAGGTAATTCGAATTCTCTTCTATTTTAGTATGGATACTAAATTCTGTGTCGCCTACCTATTCCTGGGTTAAAGCAGGGGTATGTGAGTTTAAACTCACATATCCCTGGTTAAAGCATGGTTTAAGTATTTGAGGGGGTCTATTGCCGTTCGGCCTACAATCACTTCGTCTACAACCTAATTGGTCTATTCCCATATGGTCTACACCTAGCCTGCCTTACAATCCACATGGTATAATTATTTCGTCTAATGACCATTTAGGCTAATAGTCATTAGGTCTAATCTCCAATAAGTCTACTACCTGTTCGATCTATTGTTCATTTAGTCTAATGTCCAGTTTGTATAATTCCCAATTTATGTAAATACCCATTTGATCAACTATCAATCGAGTCTAATAATCATCTGATCATAAATAATATAATCATCAAATGTTTACTGGAATGAGCATTAGACAAATGGGGAATTAGACTAAATGAATAATAGTCAAAATGGGCAGTAGACTAATTTAAGATTACACCATATGGAAGGTAGACCAAACAGCAATTTACCTTTGAGGGAACGTGCAAGGTATTTGGTCACTTGCCCCATACGTTACCAAATGGAATAATATTGTGAACATAAATTTACATCAAACAATACTTGATAACTTGTCCCATCGGATGTCTAGCAGGCCTTGCAAATTTGAAACAGTTATAAAACATGCACACATCTTCCACGACTTTGTGATCAGGTGCTTGGTAACGTATTGGGCAAAATAGCCTGGACTTGCTCCCGAACATAAAAGTCAATTCCATGATGATATTCGAGCTAACGTAATGCATACCCCTTTCTGAATTTTATTTTGACATTACTATTACTGTTGAGGTGTCGTGGATGAGTGAATACGTCACCGGACTGTCGATCACAAGGTCCGCGGTTCGAGTCCCGCCGCGGCACTAATGTCCTTTGGCAAGACATTGATCTACATTTGCCACTCTCCACCTAGGTGTTAAATGGGTACCGGTAGGAAGGAATTCCTTAAAATGCTGTGAGCGTCGAAATCAGCATCCTAGCATAGCCGGGTAATGTTGGAGCGCCTTGAGGACCTTGCAAGTTCGATACGTGCGCTATATAAGAATCCAATATTATTATTATTATTATATAATAGTCTTGTAATAATGATACTGTCGATAAATTACAAACATTATTCTTGTTCGTGATGATTGTAGTTATACTATTATCACTTACTGTACCAGCTAGGAGATGAAAACAATCTAATTGATTTTATCTCGAGGATAGGCCTTCACATCCCTTATTCGATTCTAAAACTTCCAAGGATCTCAAATACATTTGACTGATAACTTAAAACTTCTGTCGAACGAAAGTTTGTACACTGTAAAATGTAAGGATGTGACATGTCTTTGAAATAACTTTTACGTCATTACTTATAATGATTATAGAATGTTAATGAAGGTTTTCAATGTGCTGACCAGTAAATCAAGGCATAGATCTAGGCTAGGTCATATTCAGCACATGTTACAAATGACCGCCATATGCACAGACATTTTAAACATTAAAGATCTTTTGCATTTTAGTGTACTCCAAAAACAATGTTTATTTCCATCTTGAAAGGAATGCTTCAACCTTTGCGATATGGAACGAACGTAGCACTGGTGAATGGTGCACAAAGGAATGTAAAGATGATATACCTATATCATGAATAGCATTTATCCAAATTTCGTCTCAGTGGGTTTTACAACTTAGTGCAAGTGACCTTTAGCACCTTTATCTGCTCATGAGTAGATTGTATCTAAAAACTCTCGCCACCGGCCGTATGGCAAGCCGTTTTATCATTTAAACATATTTCTTGATATCAAGAAATGAATTCTTGATATCAAGAAATCGAATTCTTGATATCGAGAATGGAATTCTTGATATCAAGAAATAATTTTACGTTGTAAAGCAATGGTAATTCTTGATATCAAGGATTAAATTTTTGATATCAAGAAATCGATTTCTTGATATCAAGAATTCATTTTTTGATATCAAGAATAGAATTCTTGATATCAAGAAATATGTTTAAATGATAAAAGGGCTTGCCATACGGCCGCCAATATCGCCAAATGCCCCCGATGTTGACCTCATGGACGTAATTTCGAACTACTACCGGTACTTGCATGCTTCCGGTGTATACGTAGCCTTTAGACAATGCCTCATGTCTGATAGACGCCGAGCGACTAAAAAGAGACTAATCGCGAAAACTCGAGTGAACGCCAGAGTGAGTGGCCAAGCCAAGTGGCCTTAAGTAATCTGGTTTGGATTTCTTATGTTAACCGTTGTTTCCGACTGGAATTCTCGACCGAAATGGTAGCGTCCAATCACCGAACGTATCACTTTGTGACGTCGGCATATAGTATCCATCACGTTCACAGTAAACTCTACGTAGTACGAATTGGACTGGTTCATTTTATATACAGGGAAAGACCAATTATCTCACTTACAATAATTGTTAGCTCAAGTCATCAAATGCTTCCTATTTTATTGTAACGTTTCATGTAAAATCAATTTGGATGTGATATTTTGTATTAATCATGTATATGTTCATCTCAACTAGTTTAGGTCTTTTACCTTTTCTTACATGATTTGATAATGAACGAACCACGAACGACATCGACTGAGAGGTGGCCATTCTGGTTGGTAAATAAATCCAAAGTCATGAATAATTCATGCAGAGCAGTAAAACAAGATGACGAGTTGTTGAAATTCGGCAAGTCGACTTGTTTGGGTCAAGAAAACAAGATGACGAGTTTTTAAACTTTGCAAGTCGACTTGTTTGGGAGAAGAAGACAAGGATGACAAGTTGTTGGAACTCGGCAAGTCGACTTGTTTGGGTCAAGAAGACAAGATGACGAGTTGTTGAAACTCGGCAAGTCGACTTGTTTGGGACAAGAAGACAGGATGACGAGTTGTTAAAAACTCGGCAAGTCGACTTGTTAGGGACGAGAAGACAAGAAGTCGAGTTGTTGGGACTCGGCAAGTCGATTTGTTTGGGAGAAGAAGACAAGGATGACGAGTTGTTGGAACTCGGCAAGTCGACTTGTTTGGGTCAAGAAGACAAGATGACGAGTTGTTGGAACTCGGCAAGTCGACTTGTGTGGGACAAGAAGATAAGAATGCGAGTTGTTGAAACTTGACAAGTTGACTTGTTTGGGACAAAAAGACAAGAACATGTGTCATTGGAACTCGGCAAGTCGACTTGTTTGGGTCAAGAAGACAAGATGACGAGTTGTTGGAACTCGGCAAGTCGACTTGTGTGGGACAAGAAGATAAGAATGCGAGTTGTTGAAACTTGACAAGTTGACTTGTTTGGGACAAAAAGACAAGAACATGTGTCATTGGAACTCGGCAAGTCGACGTATTTGGGACAAGAAGACAAGAAGCCAAGTTGTTGAAACTCGGCAAGTCGTCATCCTTGTCTTCTTCTCCCAATAATAAAATAATGAATAATCCACGACGCAAAGAGGTTGCAAAATGTCGCAATAAAGTCTTTACCCTGTATATATCAGCGTAATAATTCCCACATCACGTATTTCTAGCAGTTGACCCATCTAATTCCAAAAACTCGTCATCTTGTCTTCTTGTCACCCCTCCTCCTCCTCCCCCCCCCCCCCCCACTGAGCGAAATATCGAATGGCGCGATTTACAAATTTCCGGGGGGGGGGGCCAAAAAGAAGAAAAAAAATGATTGCTCATGCAGAGTTGATGCAGACTTGCATAAACGATTCTCAATTTTGTTCTGTGTCCAATACTGATAAACACAAATTAATTCAAATTTTCCTAATTTCATTTTTTTCCTCGTTAGATTATTATTAGAAGAAATGTAATGAGACCGATGTCCGTGGTTTTTACTTATCTTAACAAGAAGGAGGCGAGAGGGCTTAGTGGTAGAACAGTGGTCTAGGAACGGGGAGGTCCCGGGTTCGAAATCAAGTCGATGCGCTTGTGCCCTTTGTTAAGGCATTAATCCCTCGGAAAGGACTTTAAGCCATCGGCCCCTGGTTGCTCACTTACAAGCACACAATACTTTCTTAGCAGTCAGGTAAAACAAACAAACCAACCAACCAACCAGTGGCTTTTACTTAAAAGTTAGAAATGAAGAGTAATTCTGTTAAACAATATGCCTAGTACATGCTTCATGATTTTTTCTGATGAAGGTACCGAATCAGAAGTCAAGTGCTGCAGGATGTTTCAAAGCGGAGTTTAGCAACCACTGTCCTTGGGCAGCCCCTCAAGTATCCTATATGCATCGCACCTACAGCCGTTCACAGGTTTGCACACCAGGACGCCGAAAAAGAAACATCCAAAGGTAAGCAGTTTTGTAATTTTGTGTAAGGGATATCAAGAGTACGAGGATCGTTCTGATAGTTAAATTGTTACATTTTTAAACTTAAATCATTACAACTATCACTCAAAAATTCAACCAAGGAAGAAAATCACAATTTCTTCCTTGGTTGATTTTTTTTTTGGGGGAGGGGGCGGGGGAGGGTGACCTCCCCCATATACCTTTAAATATACTTTCGTAGTGTATCGAGTTTAACGTATATCTTTCATCAGCAGGTGCAGAAGCTGCGGAAACATTGATGGTGCTGTCCGCCGATTCGAGCTTTCCAATGACAGACGTTGCAGCTGCAGCTCCCAACGGTCATCGCTGGATGCAAATGTATCCGTTTACCGATCGTCAACTTACTTTGACAGTCATTCGACGAGCTGAGAGTCTAGGGTTCAAAGCCCTGGTCGTTACAGTGGACTCCCCCTCACAAGGACTGGACAGACGAATGGTCGAAATATTCAACGAACCTCACATCTTAAACAACCTAGACTACAGGTAATTATAAAGATCTAGAATGACTTCTTCCAGCTTTCCAATAATAGACCCAAAGACCTTTTTCTTCTAAAATCTAAACCGACAGCTGGGCTTTACCTTTTTGTTAAAAAAGAAGGAAATCGGGTTTAATAAAGGAAGTTAGTCTAGGCCTAGTTTTCCTTTTGCTAGCGTAATCTTACTCCCATGACTATATTTTAATCTACGTACATTCACATCATGAGTACAGTTCCTTTCTTCCTATGATCTGAGTGAAACCACAGTTAGACCAATAAATCAGACACCCTATGGATAACACAACGAAGAGAATTTGACAATGCCTCAAATGGCCAAGAATTTGTCGGTTTAGATTAGGTGTGGAATCGGCTTGGTCGTTCGAATGAAGTTTCAAGAAATAATTAGATTGCCATCGATACACAAGACAGTAACTCACAATATTCCGTATACTTGAACTTCTCTTGCAGGACAATAATTTCAGGGCTCTTAGGAATATTCTTGTTATCATTAGTATGGTTATTACGATTATTAATATCATAGTATCATATCATAATTTTTTCCAACTATCATCATCACCATTATCAGTTTTATCTCTCCATTTCCCCCACAGATTGGCGGTATTTGAAGCAGACATCCCATCGTCACGTGCAGCCACATCAGAGGGCGACTTGAAACTCGTCAATTATATGAGAGAAATGCAATATAATCCTACTGCTACTTGGGACTACATCAGATGGATGAAAAGCCAAACCTCTCTACCAATTGTTTGCAAGGGGATACTGACATGTAGGTATGCTGGTTGATGCTCAATATAAATATTTTATTAGTCATTATGCGTCAATGATCCCACATTCTATTGTGGCGACTCCGCCCACTGTGACCCTTGAGACTCGTTCAGATATGGTGCCCGCGAAAAAGTTGCCGCGGTTTTTGTTTGTTGGTGTTTTTTGTTCTGTTTTTTTTTTTTTTTTTTTTTTTTTTTGGGGGGGGGGTATAATGAATGGCAATTTTTAGGAGGTTAAAACAAACGGCCGCTGCACAAATCATGTTCTTTGTGCAGGCTGGCTGCAATTTTTTTTCTCCTTCAACCAATCAAACTCCTCTACTAAGTTAGCATAAAACATGACGTCATGAGTACCCTGCGCAACTTTTGGCAACGCTCTCCCCGCGAGAAATTTATAACAAATGGCAAGATTTACCAGCACCTTTTATTTTAAATGCCATAGACGAAAAAAGAATCTGAAAGGAATTGCTCTGGTAATGCTTTAGTCAAAATACCATATGTGTGTGTAGTCCCATATAACAATTTAGTGTGTAGTACTTGCGAATTTCGATTTCAAGATTGAATCACTTTCCTATCATGTTTTTATAATTCCATAACTTCACGGATGCTTTCATCATTAAATGTCATGACCCGAACTCAACGTTATCTTTGAAAGAACGCGGGATCAAAGAGACCCCGAGACGCCCCGGTCCCATGTTTAAAGGATACCAAGCGGTCCGATTGGGATTGATCTATTTCATACTGCTTAAAAAAAATAATGATGATAACCAAAATCGATATTGTAATGGTACATCAGTTTTCCAGGAAACACTTTGAAACACGTTTGTGTTGATCACAAAATACCGTATTGAGTGGTGACAGCTTATTCTTAAAAGATAAGTGGTAAGCACAAAACTTCTAACTTTATAGAGATACTAAAAGTAGCTCCTACAATTTCGTAACTTTTCACCCACTTGGTTCATAAAAAGAATGTTAACGAATGAATGTTTTTTATTTGAGAAACTACTGTATAGTAACAAAAGGAAACTTTTCGTTTAATTCTCATACAAGCTGAATCTGCAAAAGCTGCCGCACACGCAGGGGTTGATGGGATAGTAGTATCAGCTCATGGAGGAAGACAATTGGATGGCGCTCCTGCTCCGGTAATTGTGTTCTTATTTTCTAAATCCTAACCACCTTTCTGATTTCCCGTAATTTAAATTTCTAGGCAAGTGCAAGCTATGTCCTATTTGTGACCAAGTATTTTTTAATTACATTTGGAATTGTAATTTTAAATTGGGAATAAAATATCGTATGAGTTAGATTCAAGCTGCATGTTGTCGCAGTGCTATTAGCTTCATACAGTCATCAGATATTCTGGAATCCAAGATATTGTAAGATAAGTATGGGATAAAATATCTTGGACTTGCCCTTCTACTCAGTTGCGTATCGAGGGATAATGGCAACAGGGCAAACAAATGAAATCTAAGGGTTGAGGGCTCGAATCCCAGCCTGGAAGTTACGTCTTTTGGCAAGACATTAATCCACATTTGCCACTTTTCACCCAGATGTAAATGGATACCCGGTAGTTGCTGGGGTAGTTATGATTACAAGGAAGAACATTATCGATGCTGATGAGACATCCCTGAGTAAACACAATTACCATTATCAATTTAAAACGAGGTTTTATATTATGCTTTGATGAACCAACAGATCGATGCCCTGGCTGAAGTGGTGGACGCTGTCCGTGGTCGAGATATCGAAGTCTACATGGACGGCGGTGTAAGGACAGGAACAGATGTCTTCAAGGCTCTTGGGATTGGGGCGCGGGCCGTGTTTGTTGGAAGGCCTATCTTGTGGGGACTTGCTTGCGAGGTGAGGAGAAGTATTTGGTTGTCCAAAAGACCTGGGGGGTGTTTCACAAAGATCCTAAGTTGAACGTATCTCTAATTAGTTGGACTTAAACATTATGGAAAGCCTTCAACATCATTACAAATATTTTTTTAAAGCTATTTTAAAAGCCATAAAATGTTGATTCAAATCATTCATATTTTCTATTATCAAGGAGATTTCATGTCCTTGATAAGGAATTTTTCGCTTTTGAATATATTTTATTTTAGGGCTACAAATGGCTCTCCATAATATTTAAGTCCAACTTAGAGTTACGTTTGACCTAGGATCTTTGTGAAACACCCCCTGGGGTGGCTATGGTGGTAAACGGAATGACGAATAAAGTAAAACACACAATACAGGGGCGGATCCAGGATTTTCAAAGCATACTCCTGACTTTACCAGAGGCCAGAAGGCTTGGAGAACAAGCCTTCTCGGTTTTTCTTTTGGTGTTGGGGGGGGGGGGATGTTGTGGAAGTCTGGAGCAAAAAAAGGGAGAAGAGAAATAGGATTTTCCGGTATTGTCTAGCGGGAATCCTGTCGGCCATCCCAAGATTTTAAAAGGGAGAGGGCGGCTTTTTAAAAATCCACAAAGATAACCGTTTCTCATGGTTATTTCTTTTGGTTATTTCGATGCTTGGAATAGGTGTTTTCGCCACACTCGTCCCTCTCAAACCAGGTATATTTAATGTGTACCCTGTACCTGATCGGGTAATGATAATAGTTACAGGGTCCTCTGGAAGACCACTACCACTACCACTTCCACTTATGTGGATATGTGAATAAGACCATTAAATCATTCATTTTTCACATTTTGTCTTTGCGTCCAACCTGCAGGGTGCAGAAGGCGTCAAGGATGTGCTTGATATACTCCGATCTCAATTAGATGACGTGTTAGCAATAAGCGGTAAGAAACGATTTTCTTTGGTATGAACACAGGTTGTCTTGTAGTGGAGGGGAATGTTACAATGAATACAGAGTTTGAAAGAGCAAAACAAATTGACGACTGAAGAGAAAGAACGGGAATATCAATAAATTCTTATTTTCTGTCCGATTTTTTTTCGAACTGTCATCGGTCTGCTCCTTTGGTTTTTCTGCTTTCTCTAAGATTTGTTTCCTATTAAGGTTGGATTTCCCTTTTAATTTGAGCTCATATAACCACTGGTAAAAATAGTACTAAAACGACTATGGTTGAAGTTGAATTAGATATTGCTAAAATTGTGTGTTTTCACATAATTATCTTTAGCTTCTACCAAGCTTCAAATTTGGCAATTCTTCGGCCACTCCTATGGACTTTTCCTAAGCCGAGTGAGAGTCTCTGTAATTTGGCAAAAGTTTTGATAACTGTAGTTTAATTTAATAACTCCTAAACTAAGTTTAGCTGCTAAATATCAAAGCGGGACTGCACTACTTGCAGAGCCATCTATACACAGAGTTTGGCCAACTTGGTTTCACTGGCCCAACAAAGCAGTAGTCGCCATATTGTGTCCAACTCGAACGGGGTTGGTCAAACTCTCCTAATCAATGGCACTGACTACTTGAAGCTACTTGCGCCCTCTATATGGCAAACAATGCCTAAGCGGTACCCGTTGGTCCCCCGTGATCCTCTTTTTTCTGATGTTAAGTAAAAGCCGATTTGACGAGATAACCACCCGTCAGTGACCATGCAGGGAGGTAAAATACTACCCCGAATAATTAGTTAGATTCCCACTACAAAAAAAATAAAGCCACAAGATCTGCTGGTACCCAAAACTATGGCACATTCAAATTTTACGCATATTGTTTAGAGAAAGGATGTCCTTGACAACCCGAAAGCTTGCCCAACATAGCAAGAAGTAATGTATGCAAACTGGATTATAAGTATCATAGTTTATTCACCAATAACAGGTTAATGGAATAACTCGTCACTAGGTCCCCGTTCGTTCGTTCGTGTCTCCTTAGATCAAGATTAATGTAATCTTGATCTTCGGAGTAGTTGCTACAACCGGCCGTGTCAGACACGTAGCCCCGGGGTGCGAGATAGGACTCTTGTAGCGTGCCCCCATTTAAAACAATTATACAATAACAGTTAACATTACATTTAATTAATAGTATGAAACTATTAAAATTACTCTCATGTTACGGAAAAAAATTGCATATATATATATTATGAATCAATTGATTTGGTCGATCCAGTTCGATGGCACAACTAGGTCCCCAAGAAAGAAACATTCATCAATTCGAATAGGCATAAAATTATGTTAGTAAACCGGTGTGCATGGCAACTGAAGTTCCAGAGTCTTTAATTATTCATGATACTGCATAGCAAAAGTTATTAGAAGTAACAAATATGATTTTATTTTTTGTTTCTCCTACTATCCCCCTACTATCGCGTTGTATGTGTTTTTTCAAACACAATTTGTTACACCCTATACAATCATTTCTATTAGGTTGCACTTCGCCTTGTACCATCCCTGAGGGAACGGTGGTACATGAATCGTATTACCATCGTGGTCTGAGCCGGAGCAGGGAGAAGAGCAAGCTTTAAAGGGAGATGGTTGTCGGTTTCCATGTGCAGAAGGTCATTCGCAGACACCGGACTTGGTGGAAATACCATTAATGGGTGTATAAGTCTCGCGCACAGCAAAAACCGTATAGTCCCATCAAGAAATACCCCCTAGTCTCTCAAAGAGTCTTCGGGTGAGGGAAATGTAAGACACCCGAATAGTGACGAATTCCCCACGAGAGCCCAAGACTTTCAAACCTAAGAAAATAGAAATTATTTGTTTCTTCTTTTCAGAGAAGCGACAGAGTGATTTTCTGAGTAATTCTCTCTCAAAAGAATGATTCTAGTATAATCCTTAATTAATCCTTAAATTTTAACACTTAAAGATAAACTCCAGTACTGGTAAAAAAAAAGAAAATTAATTCTCACAGAATCAAACGAAACTTACACTGAATGTTCAAGATTACAAATAAATGACATGTGCCAAACAATTTTGGAAGAAAATGTATACTGGCTGCGTAATGAGCATAGAAAGACAAGGACATCAAGGTAGTACTAGCCCCGACACCATGTGTGTTGTCCCATATATAGCTTTCTGTGTACAGTGCTTGTTACTTTACCAAGACTCGGCCAAATTTATTATGATGTTGATGACTCCAGAACCTTGCAGTGCACACCAATACTTACATGCTACATGATCATCTGTTTCTGATCCATTCCACACCTTTTCTTTCACAATACAATCGCATAACCAGAACTGGAGTTTATCTTTAATGCCTAATGCTTATAAAACTAATAAGAACACGGGTTGTTCCCATCTATCTCGGTGCAATACAAACGACGATACTCGTTTCCACAAAAATGAGTGTATAACATTGAGTATTTTGTATAACTATATACATGATTATATCCTATGTAAAACAGTTCCCGTGCAGGACATGGTCATGATCATGGATGGCTCACGTTATGTAAACTATATCAACCATGAAAATGGCATATCTCGTTTGACCGTTTGACGTTATGCACAGATCAGTTGAAGTGTTTAAAAATAATCTTAAAACGTGTCTGTTTAATTTGGCTTTTAAATAATGGTTCTCTATTTGTGTATGTTCTAACTTACTCCTGTTCCTTTGTTTATAATGCAGATGCTTTTGTGTGATCTCTTTTTGTCTTTTGTTACGCAAGTGCGCCTTAAGCAGGGCTCCCACTTAGCCGAGTTGTGGCGAACTGGCGCGAGCTTATGGCAAGCCGTTTTATCATTAAAAGATATTTCCTTGATATCACGAATTCAATTTTTGATATCAAGAATTACCATTGCTTTCATGATATCAAGAAATATGTTTTAATGATAAAACGGTTTGCCATAAGCTCGCCACAACTCGAGGCTCCAACTCGGCTAAGTGGGAGCTTTCGAGTGGATCCTGCGCCTTACATTATCATAATCATTATTATGCTAAAATCTACATTTGTAATAACTTCAATATCTTTATTGCTAGATATTAAAGTAATCCTCCTTGTTTATATAATTCCACAATCTGAAGACTATCAATGCATTCATTGACTGACCTTTACAGTAGCAGAATATCATGGCGAAAATACCGACTGTGATTATTTTTACAATAGTAATTACAAACCCCCATCCCAACACGAGGAGGAAAACAAGTCACATAAGGAATTTAAATTTGATAAGATATAGTCCAAATTTTATTCATTATTTTGCATACAAAATATTACATTCATACAAAATGGGCGAAATACCCTGTTGATTGTTACAAACAAATAAATATATTTATAGAAATGTTAACATATATGTTTCGTATACAATACATTGTAGCTTATAACATAACTGTTATGCGATGCACTTTGTAAATTTCAAGATGTTTTTCTTGGTGGGAGAGAGGGTTTTGGTTGTGATTTCGATTAAACGCAAATTTAAAAGAGCGATTCCTTTCTTGAAAAGTCCTCGTAAATAATCCAGGTTATAGGAATGAAATATTGATTTCTCTTTAAAAAAATATAAATTCAGTTAAAGGTGAAGTCCACCCTGATAATATTGGTTTCAATAGAAGCAGAAAAATGAGAGGAACAGGTCAGTCAACGTTTGAGCACAATCAGATTAAAATAAGAAAGGTATGCATTTTTGAAGTTGTAATCAATCATACAGAAAATGGCAACCATATTTTGCGAGCTCCGTACAAATCATTTAGAAATTGCTATGTTTGCCCTAAAGAAAAGAGCAAATGGGAGAGGAGTTCACAACTTTCGTAACATTCTTATTTTTAATCACATTTCGATCAAACTTTCACTGACCCGTTCCTCTCACTTTTTGACACTTAATATCAGGGACTTCCCCTCTAATTGAGGCAGGCACTTATTCATTAGAGTGAATAACATTAAAAGGCTCAAGTTCAGACCTTGTGAGTGCACATAAGAATATATAAATATGTGATAACGTATAAGACTATATTGCAACAGAAACGGTAGCCTAAATTGAATATATGTGACCTAGAATTTAGACTGTCCAGTAATTGCGTATAAAATACCCTGGCTACAATATAATACAATAATATACATTATTATCGTACAATGGAAGGCAGTAGATATTAAAAAACGTTCATGCATATAAAAACAATGAGATTTTAAATGTTCTCATGCCTCTCACAAAAAAATGGATCTATCATTGTTGTTGTTTAATGTGTTGTCGTGTAAAACTGTTAACAGAGAGGTTTCCACTTTGAATAGTTGACGAATATCGATAAAGAAGGAAGAATGTTTGATGACCTTTCTTTGAAGCTAATGCCATGCTTTGAATGTTACATTAATGAAATGAAAAAGGCACATTTTTTAACCCCAAATAACGAAATCATCATTTACACTGGGTAGCAAAATATTGGTAGAAATTACAGTTCAGATGCACAATGGTATTGCTATCTGTGGACTTTGATTTTTTTAAAAGTGAAATCTAATCAAACATTCGAAGCATTCTTTAAAAACGTATTCACATAAATTACATAAATCTTGTTTCATGAATTTGACATACATGTATTCAAAAATTATCATGTATTCACTGTGAAAACCTGAAAATTTATCATTGGTCATTTGTTTAAACCTAGACAAAAAAGGCACGCTCACCAAAAAAAAAGGCATTCTTGTTGTGCCCGATGAGGGCTACCTGAAGTTAATATATCAAACAGCAAGATGAAAACCAGTGGCTTTGTATTTACTCCTAGTAGAAACTCTACACGAGATACAGCACTTGAGAATGTGGTTTATTGAGACGAGCCCCACGGAATCGCAAGCAGATCGACAATCGAACAGATCATGATTATCTAAGGTTTTTAGTCGAATTTAAATCTTAGACTGTTACAATCTAAATATTCACTGCCTAAATCCAGCGCAACGAAAAGGACTGTATTTTCGATTCCTTATCTGCTTTTTATTTATTTTATTTTTTCTTCCATTTTTGTCTACAGAAACAGTGGGGAAAATGTGAAGAAATGTAAAAGGGCGATTGTGTGCAACATGACCCATACGGCACATTTCATTTATCCATAATAATTTACTTATATAGCGCCTAACACTTACTTCACCAGAAGTCTCTAAGCGCTCTACAATAGATGCAGAATAATGACCCAGGCTTTAGCAGAGCAGCTGTCAAGCGCTCTGCGTTTCAAGGAATAAATTCCTACCAGGTCCCCATTTACTTCACCTGGGTGGAGTGCAGCACAATCCATATTTCATCCATGAATGCAAAACCTCTTGATATGACTATGAAAAATGGTAGCGTTACCATGAAGCACCATTATTTAATGCATGGAAAATGGACGAACTACTGGCAAACTTTTCGGATGACGATAAAATAGAACAGAATCACCTCTTCCTCATTATTTTAATTGGCACCATAATTTTTTTTTTGTTGCATCGGCGATCGTTCTTTTGACAAAACCTATAACACCAACGCAAACAAAAAAATGATATATAAAATGAAAGTATATAACAAAAAAGAAAGTTCAGAGGTAGCAATTCTATCCTTTTGTTTTCTTCTTCAGACTAGATTTGATCACTACACAGTGGTTAAATGCAATTAACTCATACAATATAAACCATATTGCACAATTTGTGCGTCAAAAATTATTTATAGAATAATAATCTGAAAGACTATAATAATGTACATGTACAATGTGTATTTCGCATTATATGCGTCACACTGATTATCAATCTACGAGGTATTTTGTACTGGCCTCCATCTACAAGACTAATACAATGAGAAAGAGATTCTGAGCAAGAGATTCATTTCACACACAAAAAAGAGGGACCTTACCACTGTTCTCTACGGACAAAAATTGTAAAGATCGGTAGTCCAGACTCTGTATACATTTTCTCTCTCTCTTATCTCTCTCTCTCTCTCCGTGCGCTCTTTCTCTCTCTCTCACTATATCTATATCACACCACAAATCTCTCAATAATCTTTCCATTCACTATTTTATAAAGCAGTGACCCTGTCGCTAATAACCTCATTCTGTAAGGCAAAGTGTATCGAAGTCACGTCGGTGGTTACAGGCAGTTCTTTCTCTTTTCTGGCACGGAAACGATCGAAGATTTGAATGATGAACAGCGCCACCGACGACACGATGAAGAGAACGGCGACCATCACTAGACATGTTTGGTAGGACTGCGTGAGATCAAATATTGCACCTGCATCATGAAAAGTTTGGTGGGAAATAAGAACGGAATTATGATTCGGAAGCAATATTCGGAAGCAATGGGAGCTATGTTAATGTCCACATTTGATTTAATTTCCTTTGGTCTTGAATCAAGTTCCACCCCAAGGACACAGGCGTACGAGGTGGTGCCTCCCCCTCCCTCTTTCCTCGAGGGGGGAAGGGGGGGGGGGGGGGTACATCCGCATCCCAAGTGCTTGACAAAGTAAAACTCTTGTCAACAGTTTGAAAACTCTACATCGACCATATTACGTGCTTCACAGTGCATGCATGCATAAGCAAGGACCTCAGGCATACGAGGTAGGGCCTCCCCCTCCCCCTGATAATGTTTAGATTAATAGTATTCTGGCAACCACCCATTTTATTCGTGCATCTATTTTGTAATCTATATTTTTACTGAAAAGGTATCAACATAAAAAAAAAGGAAAGTTGCTTGTTCGATAAAGAGACGCTGCCCCCCCTCCTGAAATTCAGCCCGTATGAAGATCAACCCCTTAGGTGTGTTGTGGTGAGCAAGTCCAACTTATTTGGGACCGTATACGTCACAGATCACCTCTAGGATTTTAGTATATTTGACCATTGCATCAAGTTAGTAGCCCTACTAAAGCTATTATCGGAGCAAATATGAAGTGAAAAGACATGTTTTTTGTAAATATTAATTTACATGCCGAACTGTACAATACTTGGTAACATATACAAGGGATTTCCAGGCCCCCTCCCCTGGTCCCCCAAATATTTAGTGCTCCCCCCCCCCCCAGCTTATTCGGCCCGGTCGGCTTAGTCCCACGCCGCTAGATATTTTCTCACGAATTGGGCCCCCCCCCCTCCCTCGTCGTCGCCTGGATCCGCTCCAGACCTGCTTTGGTCTTGCCCGTCAAAGTGCCCAGGTGAGTATATAACTTACCCGAAGGAAGGGCACCAACAAGGTAGCCCAAGCCCTGGACAAAAAGGGTAAGTGTCTGGGCCTCGTCACCCCACCTTGTGCCGATGATCTCCACACAGCCCATGTACGGAACCACCTGGTAGACACCCCGCATACTTCCAACACCTGCGCAAAACATATCAATTCATTGATTAAATATTCATGAATTTGTGAATTTATTTGTATATGCATCAATCCGATCATTAATTTACTTATTCAACCCTTCATTTCATTCATTCGTCTATCCATAGACGTAATATGGTCTATCCATCCATTCATCTGTCTATCCATAGACATGGTCTATCCATCCATCCATCCACATTCTTTCATTCTGTCCGGTCTATTGACAAAGAAACTTGTAAAAACAGACCACAGACTGCCACATACAAAGTTGAAAAGGTTACAACATTAAAAATCACATAAAAGCAACATAAAAATGTAACAATAGGCAATGAACACTAAACAAACAATAATCGAAGAGGCAGGCATCGTTTGCAATATTAAACTTCAATCCTCAAAAATGCAAACATTGAGGAAAGGGACGAGAGAAAGGGTTCACTATCGAACAAAAGCAGCCATTAACCCCGGGGGGTATACTCAGATTTGGTTTGGACGGAGAAAACCCCTACCCATTTTTAGGGGGTAATTCGGGGCATTTTTCTAGAAAAAAGACCCATTTTCCACAATTTTCGGATGTTTTTCGTGTGTTTGCATAGCAAAAGGGACACTAATTTACGTCAGGGAAATCCTTATTTGACGACACTGGGTCTGTCATCACTGTAAACATGTCTAGTAATGTTTGCTCACTTTGTAGTAAAGGGAGATCGCGATTGGTAACGTCCACATTGGAGATGTAACTGCCCCAATTTAATTTCCATCAAGTTGGGCAACTTTTATGCAGGAGCTGCCCCGACACACCATCAAACATGTTCATTCTTTGGTCAATTCTCTTCTTCTTCCTCTCCTCCTCCCGCCCCCCCTCTCTCTCTCTCTATGCCACACCCTCTCTCTTTCATATTCTATTCCCCATATCGGTGTGTGTCTACCTCTCCCCTACAATTCAATTCTGCCTCTCCTTTTCTCTAAATAAATCTGCTAGCTGATCTGCAAACATCCATCCAATTCCCATCAGGTTCTTGTCTGGAGTAGTTTTACAAATCAAATAATCCATTTTAAAACCTCTATTCACCAGAGTCCTTGGGCATTATACAAAATAAACAAAATGAAACGGGCCTGCAGTTGTACTGGTGAAATGATGTTAAAACTCGCAAAGGCATGAACACCAATCATCCCATTTTCATATCTTGACAGCCCCTTTGGCCGAAGCTTTTCATCTTCAACTGACAACATTAAAGATGAAGTTGAGTTCTGGTCATGCGATTGCATATTATTGTGAAAGAAACAGTGTGGAATCGACCAGAAAAGGTTGATCATCTAGCATATAAGACTTTGTGTGTATTGCAAGGTTCTGGAATCATCAAAATAATAAGAAATTTTGCCAAGTCTTGGTAAAGTTACAAACACTGTACACAGAAAGATGCATATGGGACTACACGAACACGTGACGTAAAAATCCTACCCCCCGAGTTTTACGATGTTACATGACATATTTATAATATAAAGGCATTTGAAGAGCCATGCTTTTCAGGGAACATGTCTTATCTGATGTTCTTCCACACTTGCATAATAAGAATGATGACGCTCACAAATTATTTTTCACCTCTTCCCAGAACACAACCTTCTCTTTAAACAGTAACTATACATCAGGGGGTGTTTCACAAAGACTAAGATTGACTTAAAGTTGGACTGAACTGTGGCAGGCTGTTCATGCCACTGTTTGCTCTCACAATTTACTGGCATGTCTCTCAAGGGACGTACCAATCGTGGTCACGAATCTACAGAATTTACATTTTCTGATAATTCATTATTGAAAGAAAGAATGTTATCTTAAGATCATAATGGTGAGAGCAAACAATGGCATGTACAGCCTGCCATAGAAGATCTTAGTCTTTGTGAAACACTCCCCTGATCTGCGGCAGTTTCACATGAACCTTGTTACCCTATCCTTGTAACACACTATTTCACAATGGTTTAACGATGGAGGTAGACTATACATGCTTACTGAAGAAGTGAAGGAGTAAAAAATGATTTAGCATGAAACATAATATTTATAACTCAATAAGAAATACCGGGGCCCTCGCCAGCTCTTTGGAGATTAGGAGGGCTGTAGGGATCCATGATTGGGGGGGGGGGGGGGGGCCGGGGAACAATCAGGAATACCTTTTCTCCATATTTCCTTACTGAAAAATTACACATTACAGGAGCTGCCCTGACACACAACAAATTCTATCTTCTCATCTATTAGGCTATAATCAAATCTGCAAACGCCCGATCCTACCCATCGGAGTTTAGTCCGGAATCATTAATCAACCGCCCCCCCCCCCCCCCCAAAAAAAAAAAAAAAAAAATACGTTCAGAAAAAAGCAGGGCGACTTTCCCAGAAATGATGTTCATTGGAAGAATTAACGTAAGAACCTTCCCCTCTTATAGTTCTGACAGTCCTGGATACGCCACTGCTTACATATTTTGCAGGAGCAGCCCTACCCCGGTAACAAAGGCTTTTGTTTCGTTTTCTATGATGTCTCTTTCTCACTCCCCTTTCTGAATTGTCTCTCTCCCTCTCTATCTCTCTCACACAATTCTTTCTCCCCTTTTCTATAAACATATTTACTATCAAATCTGCAGATACCCATTCAGCCCGATCTGGTTTAGTCTAGAATAATTTGACAAATCAAATAATCCATTTCAAAACCTCTATTCACTAGATTCCTATTGATCTTGATTCACTGGGCAGTGAGCCGAGCAGTGACCATTGTTTGTATTTCAGCTTCCCTCTCGTAATTTCGGGTGAAATCGAATCTATTATCAATTTCGTGGGTAGCCCATGTTTCACCATGGATCATGGTTTCACACAAAAACAACACTCATTTGCCATTCTATTTGAAATTGAAAGCTGTACCAGAGAAACATGTATAAGAAGCAGCAAATAAAAAGTATACGAGTGTTGGTATAGAGAGAGGAATGGGGGTGGTGAGTCTCACAACCCCCCCCCCCCCCTCCAAACATTTTCTGTCGCAACTTTGAATTGTTATTGTTGGCAAATTTTAGACACCGATGGTGTTGGTCACACGAGTGTAAGTGGGTTATACCTCTCGCGTTATCTATCCAAGATAGTTATCACCTGACCAACACGCAATCAGTTTCATCAAATTCTCACACCTCATGAATGATTTATTCTTTGATATATAACGTTCATCCTCTCATAGCTTTATTGATCAATATATCTCTATGACGGTAAGATTGATTAAGAGTTTTGAAATGATATAAACTTTATACATCAAGAATAAAAGATGTTGTCACAATCGGTATGAAATTATTTTGTACTTATATTTAACAGTGAACAGTACGTCCAAATTGCAAGAAGTGATCGGTTTGGGATTATTTTATAGTCGGTTTTGCGCAGTCACACCGCCGAATTCCTTGATATTCAGTCAGGGTATAATGTAATGCTGTTTTGTTTGGTGTGTTGGCGGTCCCGTCAGTGTGACTGAGACGCTC
The DNA here is from genome assembly GCA_035222895.1 of Strongylocentrotus droebachiensis. NCBI lineage: Eukaryota > Metazoa > Echinodermata > Echinoidea > Camarodonta > Strongylocentrotidae > Strongylocentrotus > Strongylocentrotus droebachiensis. The sequence goes on along the minus strand of JAVYIG010000467.1, from coordinate 268,355 downwards.
CACTCCTTACCTAGTATAATACCAATGCCGACGCCGAAGCTGTTGATGTACATGACGCCGACGGTGAAGGCACTGGTGACGATACCCTGTATGGCCAGGATGGAGACGTTGCTGACCGGAAGACGGTCACCGAAGAGAGCGAGAAGCACTTTGGTGATTAACTCTGCTGCTGCACACGTGGAGAGGACTAGAGCACTCTGGCGCTGTGAAAACCCAACATTTGACAGGTGGCTCACCTTCAAGGAGACGGGACAAAATGTTTTAAGAAAATCATTCTAAAATCTAAAGAGAAGACAATAATTATATTAACCCTTTCCGCAAGTCAATAAAATCTATCGATACAATATATTATGACGACAAACAGAGGAGACACTAAGGGCACAAACAAATTTCAAAGATCGTAGAAATTTACATTTTACACAAGGAATTGTTTGTTTTTAAAGGTGTGAAAGATATTTCTTAACTGTGTTGTAAAAAGCGGGGATGGATTCATACAAAAAGACATTGGCCTATCACAAAGGATAGAAATACTGGGTAGGGGCAGGTATATTGATAGAGCAATAAAGCAACCTAATTCTCAAACAAAATTCATGTTAGCTTCATTTACTCGATTGATGTTAATACTGATTATTCAACAATTACATATACTTTAACTATACTTTTCTATAATTGTAAGTCCTTTGCGTTTGAGTCATTATGATGAGAGTTTTTCCTTGATAAAGCGAACATTAACATTCGGCGAGAACTAACATCTGTGAATTTATCACAAATATAATTAATGCTCCCAAACTATATTTTGGTTTGATATATTGTGACCTACTTTCTTCGTGTTCGTGACTTTGTGATTGCGTGGAAGATTTGCAATCGATACCAGTCAAAGGCCTGGAGAATACATTTGAATGGGTTCGGTTTATCAATTAATGTCATTCTTGACAAAATTATTATACAAAAACAGATTAGGAAAACTCATTTACAGTAGTCTTTCTGTTGATTTCAAATTGCTATAGAAAACAATAACCAGAAAGAACCTTATTGGGCAAACTTATTAAACATAATTATGTTGGTGGTCTGTCTATTAGACATGGTAAGGGAGTGAACTAATAAAAGGGAGGTTTCCCAGAGGACCAGCCGTTAATATTGCCTACGGCCGGCGGTTTGTGGTCGGAGGGCCGGTCGGACAAACTACAATGGACCGGTTGGGCTAAAGGTAGGCGTAGCTAACACAACCATTGTTCAGACGGTCACTATACTCCGACTTTACACCGACCTCGCCATTATTTACCCCGACTAGCTCTAAACACGACCTTTATACCCCGGGGTAAATTGCCATTGTCTGAACAAGTCTAATGTCATGTTCGCCCATATCATTAATTATTGATGGGCAAGACTTGGGTTAATATTACAAACGTCTTTGCGATCGCGTTCAATATTCTTACATTATTGCAAGTGAAAATTGACGAAAGCTGCAACTTACAAGATTAACCCAGTAAAAGCTCCACGCAAATGTTGAGATGAAAACCGAGACAAAGAAAAACCAGGATCTCCAAGAGCCAAGGATAAAGAGCCACTTCTGGCATCCCAACTTCTCTTCTTCTTCCTGGACAACAACGTTCTCTAGAAGATCAATGGCATGTTCTTTATCACCTATACAGTTTGAGTTCGTACCATGTGTCTTCGAGTCGCCGCGCAATGAACATCCCTCCCCCTCGTTTCCATTGTCGTCACAGTCCTCGGAAGGGTTCGTCTTCCATACCCTCCGATCGTCCGTATCATCCCCTGGGTAAACCTTCTGCAGGTCCCGCTTGTACTTGCCTACGGAGTCCTCGAGGGCCTCTGCGCATTTGCTGTACTTTCTGTCCACCCTTGCCACCTCTTTAGCAGTCTCTTCGGGTGACTTGCAGAGTAAGGCGAAGGGAAGCCCGAGACATAGAACGAAGATGCCGCTGATCCTTAGCGCTCCACGCCACGTGAACATTCGGATTAATCTCTCCATCACAGGACTGAAGACCAACATTCCTGTAAAGCATGAAATAAATAAAAGAAATGTTAAAACTATAATTTTGGCATATATAGATCGTCAGGTTTTTGGTGTGTTCTTGTGGCTACAAAATACTCTAGCATGCAAAATGCAAATCAACAACAAAAAATGAAACAAACAAAACAAACAAAAAGGGTCATAATTTCTTCCTCCTTTTCCTTTTGTTGCTTTTCCTTTTATTTTACCCATTATTACTGATCGATTTTGCCACTTATACATGAACAAGGTTATTCAAATATAATACTGCACCCAGGAGCGTAATGAGCAATAACGAAAAACATTACAAAAATCAGGGGCCAAGCCAAAAAGAATTGAAATAATTATTTGCCAACTGCTATAAAGGCAATACATGCGACTCGGACACCAATCTTTTAAATGGAGGGGGGAGGGGTGGGGCATGGGGTGAGATGGGGACACCAATCTTTTAAATGGAGGGGGGAGGGGTGGGGCATGGGGTGAGATGGCTACACCCAGCTCTTTGCTGTAACAAAAATACGCATTATAGCAAGTTAGCAACGTCTTTGCAAATTACATCTATTTCATTTTTCGAGGTCTTCTAGTGACCGAGTGAGAAATGGTTATGTTTTACACGGGGATGGGCAGTGTTGATTCATCATTCATTCGGATAGTAGTTGGCGACTTTCCACAGTTTTTTTTTTTTTTTTTTGGGGGGGGACAGCTCCTCTCTGAGACGGCTTACATACTCCTCTCATTGTAAATTAAAAATACACTATGCGAGGTAGCATTTACATTTGTAAATAGTGAAAGTGCATTCTACGGCACGTCTCCCCGACGACGATGCATGGCTTGTCCCCTATAAACTTACCAGAGGTTCCTCCGATCATGATAATTGAAGTGGCCCTGCGACAATCCTGGGTCGGGAAGTACTGCACCATGAGGCACAGGCTGGCATGGAAGGAGAGGTTGATACCTAAGCCGTACATTGTCCCGTATGTGAAGTACAGCATGAAGAGTTGCGGCGCAAACGACGACGAGAAAACACCGACGGCGCAAAGGAGAACCCCGAGAGTTGTTGTCATGCGAAAGCCAATTTTTCTTTCCAAGAGAGCCGCTAGCGGGCTGGCTAAACAGTTAAGGCCAATGTTGACAGATCCCACCCATCCTGTAGAGGGAAGAAAGAATAGAGACGAATACGCTTGTTACAATGGAATTGTATTTCGATTCCCTACAGAACCCCTTGATTATCAACTACTAAAATTATTTGCTAAGCGTATAGCATCTCAAAGGATTACATTAACTTTACACAGTGGCGGATCCAGGGGGGGGGGGGGGGGCACAGGGGGCACGTGCCCTCCCCCCCCCCCCCGCCTCCCCAAAAATATGTTTAAAACAGCCCTAAATTCGCCCAAAATGCAAAAAAAGCAGGGACGTGCCTCCCCGGCCATTTTTTTTTTTTTTTTAATGCCAAAGGCTGACATAAAAAGGTGACCCATACCAACGGAGCAAAATGTCAAATTAAAAAAAATTGCGACCCCCCAAAAAAAGAAAAGTGTCCTCTTACCCCCCCCCCCCCCCCCCCCCCCCGCTTATTCAGCGGCTGGCTGAGTCGTTGCGATTTTTTTTGGGACTAAACAAAATATATATATATGTTCTCTTTCAAATCGTGTGCCCCCCCCCGGCATGAAATTCCTGGATCCGCCACTGTTACATTAATTTATTGTTGCTATATCAGTAAGCAGCCTCTGGCAAGCTTTTGACTTGTCGGAAGAACTTTTAATCAAGAGGAATGCAAATAATTAGTTTAACAGGTTTATTGAAAATTCGCGCACACCACACAATACGATTGGACGATTTGAAAATTGTATTGTATTTATTTAGTTACGGTAAAAACTCACAATCAATCAAAACAGACTGCTTTTAAGCGACTCCGTGCATATTTTTTAATACAAAAGTAAAAATCAAAACAATACCATTGAAAAACAAATATAGCACCATTTTAAATATCTACATACAAATATTTAACAAAAAATAAAAATCTCAACAACAACCAAAAAAAAGGAAAGAAAAAAAAAGGTTATACTAATAGACAAAAAAGGACATAAACGGCTTTGCTTGGGGGCAAATGCCTCCCCCACCCCCCGCGGCCCCGGATCAACCCCTTGATTCAAACATGTCATGCACAATATGTAGGCATATCCTTAAATTAATTTTACACTAGAAATGGGAAGGAAAAAATGGAACTGACAATAAAAGATCCTCAATTAATGTATTCAGGATTAGTGAACTACAATTTTTACAAAATAACTTTAACATGATCGAAAACATTTTCGAAAAATCGACTACAATAGATGACGCACAGGGATATTACTGCGTAAGACATTTCGAAATATGCTAGAAAATCAAAACAGCATCAATATATATATCTATATATTTTTTTTAAAACTGGCCTTTCAGTGCACTAAGATAGTTTAAAACAAATAGAAAAGTAAACATATTACTTAAGCATCCGTCGCCGTTTATTTTCCCTCTTGAACACGTCATAGCTATCAAACCACTATACAAATCAATATGAAAAAAGGTGTCGGAGCTAACGAAGAGGGCATTTCACCTCACACCACAATATATTGTACAATCATGAGGAATTCAATGTCTACACTATATTTCCTAATAAAGAATAAATTGACCTTTTTATGGGCGCATTAAGTGTGGGGAAATACTACTATAAATTATGTATTGCAGGTAACAAACTATGATAATACGGCTGTATTTCACAATTGCTTACACTGATAAGAATAAAGCTAATAGTAATAGGCCTACCACGACCCATGAACTTGGAGTGAATAGAAAAAAAAAAAAAAGTGGGGTAGAACCGAAAATAAAAAAACAAACATTATCTGCATTCTGCTCCGAAGCAGTTCTAAAGGATATATACATTTCAGCTTAGTTCAAGTTCTGCATTGTAGCTTTCGAGACTTTGGAACAATCCTATACAGAATCAAGAAAGATACGCAAGCAGGTCATAAACCATTTTATTTAGTATATTCAATACTTCCCGGAAATCAGCACTGTGTATACATGCGTATTTGTTTACTTTATAATTAAAGGTAAAACGTACGGCATTCCACAGGGAGAGTCTGCTAAGACATATCGTCATGACGATTTTAATCTTGTGCATCTCCTTGATTGTAGTACTTTACTACTACTGTACTATAAAACAGATCTTCACTGCGGATTCTTTTTCATCAAAAGCTTGATAATGTTGTCTGAATGGGACAAATACAGAATCGCCCCAAAGCGTTTTCATGAATTTGGTTGAAATCAAATAGTGTTAATCTTGAGTAATGTTGTCTTTTGTGTCGTGCGATTAGTGTCAAAGTACCCCCCCCCCTTTTTTTATTTTTTTTAATTTTTTTTTACCTGTAATGAGTTTCTTTATAGTGAATTGGTAGCCTTAAGTAGGAGTCTGAACCAACTTTTAGAGACACCAATCTCAATGAATCGAAACGTGTCAAAATATTTGCAACATTAAACTTCTGTGTGATCAAAATACAAAAATAATCCTGTTTGACGTTACCAGGTGCGAATAATGTCAACTGTTTCAACAATCATAATCTAATTGTAATCAAAAGTTACAAATTAATTAATAATAATCAAATTTATAGGAATTTCACAATCCCTTTTTCCCCCTCAGGTGAAATTCGGGAATCGCAACAGGGGTCGATGAATCTTTGGTTTTACTTTATTATCTCATGTGAGTCTTCATTTTATTGTATACTTGGAATGCCAAATAAAAATAATACTTCTAGGATATTTCACGTGGATATATGCCCGTATGCTTTGCCAACGTAAAAAAATATGCTAACTGTTACTATCCTTGAACAATTATGATTGCTCACATGATAAAGGACGTCAAGGGTCATTGATTTATCAAAGTGCGCGGAATTTTTTAATATTGTAAAGATATTAATCGTAAAATTCGAATTTAGGATTTCGTTGCAAATCATAATAGTCCTTACTAGTGGGAAAATATCCCTTTCATATTAGAAGTAGGCCTAAGCTAAACTCTTGAAGCCAACTATACTGTAAAACGGCGTGAGCAGGAAATACAAAGTCATGTGAAAGGAAGGAAACACTATAACATTTTCACATTTTTTATTTTTGTATAGAATGTGTTTTAAAGTATTCAAACCCATCATCCTTATGTTCCTCTGCGCCTATGCAGTTTAACTGTTTACAAATAGTTGTAAGTTGTAACATTCTGAACTTGAATGAGGACATTGCAAGACTGAGACCGACCCCGATCCGACCGATTATAGGCCACTAGGAGTACTGTAATTGCTTTTCGGTCTTCAGTCGGTCTGGTGTCGGTCTCGTTGGTGTTTCTGGGGTCTTACACTAGTCTTGAAACCAGGCTGTGGGTGTTCTTGTTCTTGGTTGCAAGGACGAATAAATTATTTTTTTCTTCCAGCAGTTAATACCACACCGCAAAACCGACTCAGATCGACTCCAAAACCAACAGATCTAAGACCATTTTGGGGAGATGTAATTGGGTTTATAGTTTATTTTACCTGGCGGCCAAGAAAGCATTAATATACTTGTAAGTAAGCTACCAGGTGACCGACGGCTTTAAGTCCTCTCCGAAGGACTTGCTAATGAGGATTAATGCCTCACCATAGGGCATGAGTGCATCGACTCGGTTTCGAACCCGGGACCTACAGGTTGCGAGACCACTGCTCTACCACTGAGCCATCGCGTCTGCTTAGTCAGTCTGGTGTCTATCTGGTTGGCGTGACAGAGAAAAAATCACTCCGTGAGTCCCCCGTAAAATATATCCGTCGAGTCAACAAAAGTCGTTGAATTAAGGGTGAATAACTTAAGGGAGTATTTACGTCACCATCAGAAAGTCTAATATTTACTGGGATCATAATACCACAATGAGTCCAATGAGACGCTGAGAACGTATCTTAGGATGCTGTGTTAATGCAAAATAACATTGTTCACAAATGCGTTCATAAAAAGATTTATGGCGTTGTAAAGCCCTGTGAGACTCGTATTTCACATTATGTGTTGTTAGGTAGGAGTCGTAGGACGAGCTATAATTTTGCCCTACCTTTAGCAACAAGTATGCAATTGCATTCTGATTATTGAAATACAATTGGATACCACTGAACTCGAAGTGTAGACATCAGTGGTGCACGCCCCATAGACAAATAAATTACATGTACCCTCCCACAGTGGCGGATCCAGGGGGGGGGGGGGCCCGGGCCCCCCCCCCCCTTGAGAAAAAAATCATGTAAAATCACGCGATTTTTACCTTTTTTGGGGGTTGGGCCCCCCCCCCCCCCTGGCGCTCAAGGGGGGGGGGGTGCAAATTAAAAATTTTAGAGGACCAAAAAAAAAAAAAATGTGCTCACTACCCCCCCCCCCACTGAGCGACTTTTCGGCTTACCCCCCCCCCCCCCCCCCCACTGAGCGACTTTTCGGCCGGCGCGATTTTCAAATTTTCGGGAGCAAAAAAAAAAAAAAAGTTGGGGCCCCCCCCCCCCTAAGAAATCCTGGATCCGCGCCTGCCCTCCCATGCCATAAGTATTGCAACATGATGAAATTCGTTAAATTTGTGGTTAAATTTGTGTAGATGGGAACATTGATAACGCCAAATATCGAGATATTCTGGACGCCCACTTGTTTCCATCCATTGCTAACATCTTTGGCAACGCGCAACACCCGTTCGTCTTCCAGGATGACAACGCACCGGCACACAGGGCAGCCAGGATGGACCAATGGTATGACGAAACTGGCGTCAACAGGGTGCAGTGGCCGGCGCAATCACCAGATGCTAACCCGATAGAGAATCTGTGGGATGACATCAAGAGAGCCAACACCAAAGACCGACCAACCACGAGGGAAGGTTTGGTCCGCTCTATCTTCAGGGCCTGGGGCAGCATCACCCAAGAAAGATTGCAAGGACTCTACGCGACGATGCCAAGAAGGATGCGCGCCATCATTAGAAGGCGAGGATATCCAACAAAATACTAGAGACTCGTGAATCTTACATGAAAAATGACTATTGATATATCAATAAAATGTGCCTGATAGTATGATAAAAAATGATGCACTACATATTCATTAAAACAGCACTCATTTTCAATTATTTGTCTCCTGTGTAATGTGTGTGTCTATGTTGCAATACTTTTGGCACGGGAGGGTATATGCGAGTGCGTACGCGTCCTTCAACTAGTCTACTCAAGAAGACGTTTCAATGCGAGTGTCAATGATTTACAAGCCCTCAAAAACTTATCTCAACGTTTATCTGTAGCAGGCTATAGCAGCAAGATGATTTTATGAAATTATGTGCAAAATATCAGATCAAAAGACTTTGGTTTCTCTCTATTATTGAAAATTGAAGCCCTCATTATTTTTGTACACAGCAAATGGGGTGACTAAACACTGCCAAAGTAAGTGCTAGCTCCGAAATTCAGATTTGATAATAAATATGAAATAATGAAATTAAATAGACGAACGATCAACCTACTCAAAATCGCTGAGCTAGATTTCAATAGCTGCTTTCATAATCAAATCTATACCAGGTTTTTTAATATCAATCAAGTTCTTAGTTTGCTTTATGACTTCATTTCCTTGAATTTCTCTATTCAGCTCATCATTAATGACTTGAACATTATCAACACCATGCACAAATCTTTCTTCAGACCTCTTGGTATGGTCAGTATTAAAACCTTAATTTTTTTAAACACATTAAAGCATCTAATGAAACTTTTAGAGTGGACCCTACTGCCCTTTTTTCACATTCAAGGTCTTCTAATAATCCTCATGACATGACGTCATGACCGTAAATTATTATGCAAATCTTTATAGTAGCTCCTCCTCTTCCTATGAATAAATTTGTATATAATATTCCTCTTACAACCACTTCTTCTTCATATTTTCTTGCTCATTTACTATCTATCCTTATTATTTAATATACACTGTAATGCAGCCCTACGACTAGAATCAGAATTGTAATTATTTTTCTTTCTGCTATTACCATTAACAACTTTAGAGTGAATACACGCTAACTGCATCGCAACATTAACATAAACCTGTCTTAGGAGGCTAGCAGCCGCATCAATATCATGCTGAGAAACTTGTTAAACTAAACATGAGTCCAATTCTGTAAACTGATAAAATTGCATCATACTTATCCAATGCATATCTAAATGTAGAGGTGTTGTGGTCGAGTGGATGCGTCGCCGGACTATCGATCACAAGGTCTGCGGTTCGAGTCCCGCCGCCGCACTAATGTCCTTTGGCAAGACATTGATCTACACTCCACCCAGGTGAAGTAAATGGGTACCTGGTAGGAATTTATTCCTTGAAATGCTAGAGCGCCGTATGGCAGCCGTGCTAAAGCCAGGGCAAAAATCGGGAGCGCCAGTAAGTCAAATTTGACTGACATGAGCGCTAACTAGAAGCCACTATTATTATTATTATTAAAGGCACACTGTCCTACTTATAGCTACTTGCTCCCTCTATATAGAAAACTTCCCCAATCGGTGCCTGTTGGTCCCCCATGATCCTCTTTTTCTTATGTTAAATGAGAGCTGAGTTAATGAGATAGTGACCTCGCTGGCTCACTGGGGTCTAATCCCTTCTGGCTGAAGTAGTAAAGACTGCCTTTAAATGCAAATCCTTACCTTATTCTAGATGGAATAATAACATCTGCCTTTGGACAATCAGAATCAATGACTTTCAGTTTCAATATAACACAAACTTTCTGTTCTGAGTCCGCCTTCAACGGGGTCCGCTAGCTATTCATATTCGTAAGGACCACTTTTCTTAAGGACCGCTATTCATAATTAGAGCAAAAGGGTCATTATTCATGAGGACCGCTAATCATCATCGAAGAAGGGGTCAATTTTCATAAAATGAGAAGAAGGTCCCTATTCATTATACACAATCAGAGTCGTTATCCATTGGGGTCCCTATTCACAATACGATACGAGGGTCGCTATTCACCCCCTTCTTGTATTATGAACAGCGACCTTCATTTCGTATAATATTGTCGTAATACGGAATAAGTAGGCACAAAGAACTCAGCATGCAGCTTGATTGTGAAGGGTGGGTGATGAGCCCATTTATTTGTGATCATCAGCAGTAATAGTAAACCCCAAGGTCTCTGAAGCTACAGGCCGGAACAGCTTCCGGCTCCCAACAGGCGACACAGTCCATGCAGCTAGACCAGATCTGACCACTTATAGTACACCTCACTAGCATTCCTTTTCTTTTCTTGACTAAGGGGTTTTCCTCCTTCAGCTGATTAACTCAGTCGTAGCATCTGCGATATTACCTGCGATGATCCATAAAGATCCGTATCCCATCCTCGTCGCCAGATTGCATTTTGTCATGGGCTGAAGATGTTGTGCGTGTGTCGCGCCGTGTGTTTAGCTTGCAACGCCCTAGTTTCAGTTTGCACCTTTGGAAGAGAAGGAATGCTAGTGAGGTGCACTATAAGTGGTCAGATCGTGGTCTAGCTGCATGGACTGTGTTGCCTGTTGGGAGCCGGAAGCTGTTCCGGCCTGTAGCTTCAGAGACCTTGGGGTTTTCTGTAACTGCTGATGATCACAAATAAATGGGCTCATCACCCACCCTTCATAATCAAGCTGCATGCCGAGTTCTTTGTGCCTACTTATTCTGTATTACGACATTATGAATAGCGGTCCTTATGAGTAGTGACCCCCCAATGTGAATTACAAATAGAGACTCTCATTTCACATTATGAATAGCGGTCCTCACGCCTTTACGAATAGAGACCCGCCCCCCCCCCCTTTCGTTTTATAAATAGCGGTCCTCCAAGAGTATAGGAAGTTCCACGTTATGAATAGCGGTCCTTAAATGGATCCGGTAACTTTGTCTTATATCCTTTAAAAAGATCCTTGATTTAGCTCATGCTGCAATGATAACTATAAACCTTTAGGTCAGTCAGGAACCCCATGACTTTTACAAGCCGATCGCCTACATCTGATTATCAAGATATTTATGATTGAAAATCGAAATCAACTTTTGCGTTTGCCAAACGGTTTTCATGGTAAAACCGGTCACTCAAAGGTTTTTACTTTTTTGAGGCACTTCTTGATCATTTTGAAGCGCAGTTTTTTTAGGGCTTAAATATAACACCATACCACAGACACCGATAACACGTAGGGCCGTGCATCTCATATTTTACATTGTTAAACGATCCCTTTAAAGGTACTGTGTCCCATTTGCAGGCCAAAAAATGAAAAATTTAAATTCCAATGGCATTTGAAAGATAATACTAATTTAGAACTCCCCTTAAAAAAAGGGGGCTTGAAAATGTCTTTAAGTGGGAAAATAATAACTATTAATTGTCAAATCGATTTAGGAGCTGTAGAGCCAATAAGTAATAGTCTTGATTTTCAGACCATTGTCGTACGTTTTATGCTGCGCAAAGATTCAATCAGTTTAATTTTGGCCATTACAAGAAGTGGGTTATTGATGTAGACAAATCCTTTACAGCTCATTTTATGTATGTTATTAAATAATGACTATTAATTGTCAAATCGATTTAGGAGCTGTAGAGCCAATAAGTAAAAGTCTTGATTTTCAGACCATTGTACTGCATGGTCGTACGTTTTATGCTGCGCAAAGATTCAATCAGTTTAATTTTGGCCATTACAAGAAGTGGGTTATTGATGTAGACAAATCCGTTACAGCTCATTTTATGTATGTTATTACCAAATAAGAAAAAAAGCCAGTCAGTCACTCAATACTGACAATAGTGTCTGACAGTGAAGTCTAGCAAGTAAACGGGTTTCCTTGCATAATTTGAATATTAGGACACTGCTAACGTTTAAATTTCACAGATAGGACATACATGACATATTCATAATTCCTGCAAAGTTCTACAGAATTTGAGGTTGGCTGCAAATTGGACATAGTATATCTTTAAGAAAAGCAGTCCTTACGACTAGCGAGGTTACCCCCCCCCCCCCCCTCAACTCTACAGCAGTATCATGAACATGCTCAGCACCTACCCCTCCTACTCTCAAAAGTACTCTATTGCCCCACCTGTTCTATTCCAAACGTTGTTAACTTTAAGTTTCCTCTCATTAATGCATAATAATAATACATTTTTAATGTAAATGTACACGTACAAAGAACACTGACACATTTTCCTCCTGTAGAGGACACTTTAAAAAAAGATTAAAGGTACTATGTCCCATATTATTTTGCAGGCCAACAAAATGAAAAGGTTAAATTCCAACGGCATTTGAAAGACAATACTAATTTAGAACTTCCCTCAAAACGAAAGGGCTTGAAAATGGCTTTTAGTGGGAAAATAATGGCCATTAGATGCGAATCGACTTGTGTGATTGCAATCACCTAAGTAATAGTCTAATTTTCAGACCCTTTAGCCGAATGGTCGTACGTTTTGTGCTGCACAAAGATTCAATCAGTTTAATTTTGGCCATTGGGTTATTGATGTAGACAAATGCTCATGTGCCTGTTACAGCTCATTTTATGCATGCATGTTATTACCAAAGAAAAAAAGATGTCAGTCAGTCACTCAATAGTGTCTGACAGTGAAGTCTAGAAGGTAAACGGATTTCTTGCATAATTTTAATACTATAGGACACTGCTAAACGTTTAACTTTTACAGATAGGACATACATGACATATTCATAATTCCTGCAAAGTTCTACAGAATTTGATGTTGGCCGCAAAAGGGACATAGTATCTTTCAACCTTTTTTAAAGCTCCCCCTTCTATACACACAGTATACACACACATGTACGCATGTCATTCTTCAATACACAAACACGAGCACATGTTTACTCAATCATCTTCATGCATATATTTACATACATTGTACATCACAACATCAAAAAAGCAATCATACAAAACAAACATAAGGAAAAAAAGAAATATGCAAGAAGGGAGAAGAAAGGAAACTATACATGTACATGTACATGTATGACAAACTGTTCCACGCAATCCTGACATTGAATTTGATAGACTTGATATTATTGTTATCCGTTAAGTTCCACGTTTATTCTTTATAAAAACAATTTAAGTTAACAATATCAATAAACAAATATAACGTACAAAACGTCAAGCGTAAAATCTGGAAAAACATTGCCAAGTAATAAATTGGAGCAATTTTTCAGTTCATACTGCATATTTACAAATTACAACCAGGATTCATACATTATGATTTGTTAGATAAGCCCCATAACCCGACAAACACACATACAGCAAAGTACGAACACAATCATTATAACATAAATCTGTCAGAATAATATTTCCAGCCAGGTCTTTAGAATCTAGATTCTTTGTATTCTGTTGGTTCTGAGATGCTGATTCACAAAGAGTTTCTGGATAAAACCATGGACCTATAACGAATGGACATTCGTCGATTTGTTAACAAATTCATTGTGATTGTCTCCGTCAATGTCGTCTCAATAACATTCCGTACGTGTTTCTTCACTTTGATCTTATGAGGTCCACCGCCAATAAGCCGGGACAGAATCAAGATTATATAGTGAAACATGTTAATATACATGCGCAGAAGATAATAAATCGCTTAAATCGTGGGAAATCGATGTGCAGTTGTGGTTAAGAATCGGAAATTGTTGTTCCGTGTACTGTGTTTTATTTTTAAGAACATGTTGATATTGGCAGAAAGGTTATATTTGGATTGTTTGTGATTTAAAATTACTTTTTCCCCAATTTCCTCATAATATTCCAGAATTACAACGCACATGGCTAATAAAGATCATGGCTTTCTAATTGTTTTATAAGGTCATTGGTGCGTGCGAAAATGTGCGAATCAGTAATAATAAATTTAATAACACCAAAATCGTCTGCTTTTCAACTTTGCTGCTCCCCATTGGTATTTCTTTTTTTTTAAGACACACTCGTACAGAGCACACCATCTAAACCAAACACAAGAGAGTGAAACTGCTCCTTTGTCAATGACCGAAATGCTTACGCAGTCGTTATTGTTAAAACAGCTGAATGTTCTAATTAAGATGCACATAATCAGAAGGCGGTGACTCTCATTGGATCAAAGAAAGAATCAAGTCAAATGTCCATCCGTAATAGGTCCATGATAAAACCAAGCAAATTGTGCATGCCTTATTGATATGCTTTAAGAAAAAGGTGAATCGATATTCAGAACTCCTTTTAATAACTATTGTTCCTCATTATCCATGAATATTTGACAATGATTGAAAAATAACCCACGCGTGAAGAAGAAAAAAAATATCAGCATCGATCACTATACTGTTTTGTGCTTTGTGGATCATTGTAGATACGAGTTTCTGCAACCATCTTTTAATGAAATGCCACGGTAACTTTGGCATAAATTGGAAATTGACACAACAAAGGAAAGTAAAGCAAAATCATTACCTCGCAAACGTACACCATTTGAGTCTATAGACATAGACATGTGCAAACAATTCAATATCTGCATTCATAGATTTCATTTATAATAAAATATAACAAAAACGTGAAGGTTTATGGATTTGGTGCGATTTGAAATGAATGCGGAAGCCAATCATACATGTACTATATAATAATTTAAGATGTTGTAAAACCTACCAGAAGAAAGTTTCAAGCGAAATTATTCAATGTAAATGTATTAAAAGCTCTCTCTCTCTCTCTCTCTACGGTAACATTATACCTAATCGGCATAGTGCTTGGTAAACGGTCACAAATTTAAAGAATTCAAGCGTGTCGTTGAGGAAATAAAAAAGCGGCGAACACAACAGAGGACTAACCAATATGGCGGTTATCAAGTGATCACGGACGCTGGCTATATAGTTCTGTTCTGTTCAGTTTTGCCCCCGCCCTGGAATACGCCTACGATAAGACCCTCCACTATACACTCCCCTATTTTAGTGTTTACATGACTGTATGCCTCAGAATGTTCGAAGGAATATTTCAATTTCTCAAACTCAAAGTAAATACAATTGTCGCTCCAAATTCAACAAGAACTTACAATGGGGACTAGGCCCCCAGGGAAAACACAGAGGCGGTGAGAAATATATTGAATTCAATTCAGTAACCATTTCTATGGACTATTTCGTATTTCGCTTTCTAAAACATGAACGTAGAAAACGTCCACCCTTATCACGTAGGCACCTAACGAGAGGGAAAACGGAACGGCGATCTAGGGCTGCTTTCTGTTCGGTTGGTTTGCCATACTTCAAAATGCAATTTAGTGATTTTAGTCACTCATTATTTTACCAGATTCCCTGAGCGGTGAACCACTTCATTTTTTTATACAAAAACAAACAAAGAGAGCCAGAGGTATAATACTCATAAGGAAGACAGGTAGAGAGGTACTGAATACGAACCTAATCGTACAGTAATGTTGCTTGATTCATAATAAAACAAGACTATATAGAAATGTCTGTTTTTAATACGTTTCGAGATATGCTCGTGCTTGTGCATTAAATGCGTTTCGACGCTGTTCAATACTTTTCATCCACAGCATTTTATTCGGATATTTGTTTGTTGTAAACACGTATTATAGGAAATATCATGCACACGTTAAGGCTAAATAGTAAATACTCAGTAGGATTAAACACCTTGCACTATACATAGGAGGTTAAACTTAATTATACCCAAACAATATTGTATCCTCCCCCTCCCCATTCTTTTTCTTTTCACATTCACGGTGGAGAAGCTAAGGGTGGGCACCATCATCCAGAGCAGTACAATCATCGAGAAACAAGGTATACGTTTAGCAAAGCCTGTAAGGTAGGGCTATACAGGCAGGAATCGTAGGATACATAATTCTACCGTAAGTCTGTATTAACAACCAGCATAATATTCAAATTCTATCAACGGTATGTAATTACTAGTATTTCGCTGGGATCTCGGTGAAATCATATCTAATTTCATAAACAGCCGCTGATCCATAATGATCCAGGGCAGTCAGTTAGTCTGTAAGCGCAGACTCTAACTTGAATGCAAACTAGGCAGTTGGGGAAACATCGTGAATACAATATAGAGTTAACTTGCCTAAAGTCTAAACAGAGTTAACAGTGTTGTTATTTTTATCTTTTTATTTTATTTTGTTACTGATAGGAAATGATATTAAGGCCAAAAAACTTGCGATTTTCTCGTCCCTGCCCGCCTCCTTTTTTTTACTAATTACTATTCGCTACTATACAACGCTACTATACTACTACTACTACTACTACTACTACCAGTTACACATAGCTCACATGCATACAGCGGGAATTCAGACCGGCCTCAACACAAAATATTAATCACTGGTGCAGCTAGTACGCCTATACACCTGAACTCATGCGATGCCAGGCTGTGATTAACATTTTGTATAAATGGCTTCTATAGCTAATTCAAGCTGAACGCATGTACATTATTTTTTACTGTTTCTGAATTTTGAAACTTGCTTAGTAACGGTGGACCAGGCGCGTACGCAGGGGGGGGGGGGGGGTTTGGGGGGTTAACCCCCCCCCCCTTTGGTAATTTTATGTGTATAAACCCCCCCAAAACCCCCCTAAAACCCCCCCCCTTTTGGATTTTTTTTTTTTTTTTTTTTTTTATTAAAAAAAAAAAAAAAAAATCCCCATGACTGACCAAAAACAGGTGACCCTACCCCCCCCAAAGGAGCAAAATGTCAAATTTTCAAATTTTGAGGTCAAAAAAAAAAAAAAAAGGTGTCCTCTTACCCCCCCCCCCCCCCCCCCGCTTATTCAGCGGTCAGCTGAGTCGTTGCGATTTTTTGGGGACCCCCCCCCAAAAAAAGTGTCCTCTTCCCCCCCCCCCCCCCCCCCCCCCGCTTATTCAGCGGTCAGCTGAGTCGTTGTGAAATTTTCGGCCCGATTTATAAATGTTAAAACCCCCCCCTTGAAAAAATCCTGCGTACGCGCCTGCGGTGGACTAAAATGATACAAATCATTCGTTTTGTCATACATTGCATCAGTATACTCAAAATCAAATAGTACAACATCTGTGATATTAAATATACCTTGGCCATCCATATATAGCATTTAAATGATGTAGCATTGGAAAGTATTCAGGAGTTTTTGTTGACAAACACAAGAAATCGACAACGATCGAACATATAGCCAGGGGCGTAGACAACGGGGGGGATGAGGGGGATGCATCCCCCCCACCTGACAAGGTGGGGGGGATGGCATGTACAATCATCCCCCCCAGGTTTTGGGGAATGATATTTGCTTACTTAAAGGTATTACAAAGTTTTGGTATGGGGTCATGAATTTGTTTCAAATTAACATATTGGAAGCATATGCGTTCCTACAATATACATTGATCGTTGTCGCGGTTGAAATCGAGTCTAAAGTTATGCAATTATAAATAATAAACTCTTTATGTTGTATAGCTCCCTCTCAAGGTCAAGATATTAATTTAGCTATGAAACAATGTTTCTTGACTAAAATCGACCGATTAGCTATTCCCGTTTGGAAATTATATATCCCAACTACATATTCTGAGATTTTCATGGTCGCAGCTACCATTGTACGGCCATAGGCGCTATTTGAAATTTATCAGAATTTACCGGGAGCACCGGTAAATTTTTATATTCAATTTTTCTCGAAAACAGAAATGTTTCAGGGGCTAATTTTTTTAGTGCTTATAATACATCCACAGGGGCATCCAAACATATCAAAATTGTAAAGATTCACTATCCACCCAATTTTCAAAATTTCCAAAACTTTGTATTACCTTTAATAAGTCATACTGATGATAATAATAGTAATAATAATAATGATAACAATTATAATATTAATAATAATAATAATTATGATGATGATAATAATAATCCTCATCATTATTGTAATTGTGTTTATTGTTATTAGCCGCATTCACACGGTGAAAGCCAATTCAGACGGTAAAAAAAAGAAAATCTTACAAGTATTTTGTGGTTATCTTGTGGTTTGGAAACCACAAGATTACCACAAGATTAAACAGGCGCGGATCTACGGGGGGGGGGTTAGGGGGTTTAAACCCCCCCCCCCTTGGGCGGCCCAAAAAACAAACAAAACAAAAAAAAGGGAAAAAAAGAAAGAAAAAAGAACGCACGCTGGAGAGAAACCCTTTCAAGTGCAAATATTGTGAGAAGATATTCAACTCATCTGGTAACTTAACCAAACACATGATAACTCTGGATATAACTGTGTATTTAACTGTTACTTGATTTAAAAAGACGTTATCATGCACTGCTTTTTATGGTCTCCATTGTGTTAATAGATGCCAGGAAAACATCACTTACGGGTTCAAATAAACACCCCCAAAAAAATCGGCTCGCCGCTTCGCGGCTCGTGGACGATGCTCCGCATCGTCATTATTTTGGTCAACCCCCCCCCTTAGCAAAAAGCTAGATCCGCCCTGAGTCATCCCCCCCAGGTGTACGAACCTGTCTACGCCACTGCATATAGCTACGAACTTGGCAAAAAGTCATTCATCTATACATTTGCCATTCATGACCTAGTGCCTTATTGAATAGATTCATATTTCATTTATTGTTGAGCACTAACCAGCCTGAACCAGGGCTAACCTCATCTGCAAGTCAGACAAACGAAAATACATACAGTAGCTTTTAGTTCATGTTATATTGGTACGATTCCTCCAAAAGACGTCGTAAAGGTGTACTGGAGGTGTAGAATGACAAGGAAACAAGGACAAGGTAAACAAGGACAAAATAAGACCTAAGACCCTCCCCCAGAAAAAGGAAAAGGAAAAAGCTAACAGAGTAGTCCTTCCTTTTGTTAACACTATATCCTCGTGCTTGAAACAAGCATTCCAAGACAAGGATATTACTGTTGCCTTCAGAAGCCCCAACACTCTAGGAAGTAGGTTGGTCCATCCAAAAAGGACTTATTAGGCGGGCAATCGAAGCAGGTTTACATGTATGTTTATGTTGGCTTCCACATAATTATGTTGAATAGATTCTGAGCTTGAAGACTATATTGAGGCAAGCCTCCTCATGACTGGTTCACCGTGCATGATAGCGTCGTAAACAAAACAAGGATTTCCGAACAAGTAATCTGCCTTTGTCAAGTAACGTTTAATTATTGATCAAAAATGATCGTCTTGACCAGAGGGATAACAAACGTATTTGTTTTGGTTTTAGAAGTTGGTTTATGAAACGTGAATCGAAACATACCATGGAGTCCATGCATAATTATGGACTCTTGAATTTAGGCGAACCATAATTATTTATCATGCCTTTACTTGACTCATCTGCAATTGAATGAGCATCTAGGCCTACATAAATTATTTTGGAAATCGGCATTAATTCTATGTTTCCTAAATTTGACCACAGCGTGTAACATTTTTTTTAATCATGTGTTATGAGAATGAAAAAAATGAAAACAATGACTGATGAACTATAACCAGGGATATGTGAGTTAAACTCACATATCCTTGGTATAACCTTTGTCACTTTCAACTCTTCAAGTAGATCTAAATCAACTTACCCGTTTCGATAGCTGACGTTTTAAATTCCTCCTGCAAGGGACCAAATAGCAATGGATAACTATGAATATTTCCCCACGATACGAAGTAAACAACGGCTAGAGAAACTGTCACAATCCATTTCCACTGTCGCCGGTACCTATCCGGCAGGATGGCTGGGCAGGAGAGCCTCTCCCACCAGCTGCAAGTGCAAGCCATAGTATACTGCAAGCTGGCGAGCTGTTGTTGTGTGTCCGAGAAATGCACTGCACTACACTCGCAAAAACTATGTCCAGCAGGATCGATGGTCATGAAGCAGCTCAAGCAGCAGGGAAAATATTAAAAACAAGCAATCTGGAGCGAAGGTTGAACGGACCAGGGTGGTGCACTGGTAGGCTAGCTCACTATAGATACAGCGATAAGGGAATTGTGACCCATATTATTTTCTCTTTCTTTCCTTTTAAATATTACGTGCTTATCCATTTCGACGAGCGTTTGTCCACGGCGGGCGCCGTCAAGCTCATCGTCTGCTTACCCAAACACGATTGTCATGACTGTAGATCACAATGCATTGTGCATGACTTTAGATCACAATGCATTCTGCGAGACCGTTAGTGCGCGCGTCTATATACCAAAGTGATGCTGATCGCTGGTTGCGGATGATTGCGACTCTCTTCTTGTTATTTTTTTAATCTCCTGGTTGAATCAACCTTGCTTAAATTGAATATAATAGATGCTGTGTGACCTGGTCGTTTGACGATGTACGCACACTGCATTACTCATAATTATATAGATAGATTTCGTCACAAAATCATACTTTAAGATTGATTTTCGCGGGGATTTTCGCCGGGGATTTTCGTGACAAAATGTGAGATTGCTTTTGTGACAAAACTCCGGGACAAAACCACTCATTTGAAGTGATTTTTGTGACGGAATCACACGTGTCACATGCTATGGCGCCACATGCTTGACAGGGGATGTTTCGGCTGAGATAAAGGGGAAGTCCACCTTGACATTAAATTGGTTTTAATAGAAACAGAAAAATTAGAGAAACAATGCAGTGACAGTTTGAGAAAATTCGGACAACAAATAAGTGAAACATGATTGGCAAAGCGGTCAGAAATTGTGATGTCATCCCCTCAAAATTGACCACTGATCTGAATGATGACAGAATGACCCCAAATCTCCATTTCTCTGAATGTTAATGGAATAGTAAGCCCACATAATAGTGGTGCATGAAAGAACATGTTATCTGTGGTATATGATCGACATATAAGCATGAAGAAAATATATATTTTAGATAAAAAAGGGAATTTAATGACATTTAAGGTGACATCAAGAGAGCGCATTGCCGTTTTGACTCACAGAAACTCCGATGAGAATAAAAGATGGTCATGACCATGCATGTCAGGCCGGGTGCCTCTTCCATTAATGATAAGATATCGGAAAGGCACGTACCCCCGTGTCTCATCATGTAGCTTTGGACAATGTACTCAACTGTAAAGTACTTCATACTGCGATTTTTACAATTTAAAAAAATGAAAGCAGAGTAATTAGAGTTTCCTCGTACATTGATCATTTTCCGACCTGAAGCTAAGTTGCATGTATTACGCAACTGATGATTCATACAGCATGGTGTAGATATAGATCTACAGAAAAAACAACCAACAACAGAGATAGTTACGTAGCATAATGATAATCACATTTAGAACCAGGTTTTCGGGGGGGGGGGGGTAGTTTGCAAGAACGAACCCTTGTTCTTCGTTTTGCGTAACAGTGTCTGCACTTTGAGACTATAGGCTGACAGGGGCCAAGGATTTGACAAACTGATCTACATAGAATGGGCGCGGTTGATCGCTGCACGCTGATTGGCTATTGACGCAAGACGCCGAAGGCAGTACGGCATCCGCCATCTTGATTCCCCCAAAACAATTTCACATAATATGCCGCGTATTTGTTTTTCTGTCTGATATTAATTTGACCAAATCAGGAGCGATAATTTTTCATCCCTATATTTATCATCTGCCTCTGAGGGATATTCAGTGATTTGACACCCGGCCACTGGACAGTACTGCACTACGTTTAGTTCGAGTGTTTGACACGGCCTGAGACCGACAGAGCTAGGCTCTGCTCAAGGCTTTAGAAATTAATGTCAAATTAGAGTCTTTGTCTGCAGACAAGGGGCGTTGTTAGAAAAGGGGGCGGGGCTGGTGGGGTGTGGGGTGCGACACCCCCACCTACCAGGATATTGTCGGTAAAATTGCGCTGTCGTCGGGAAATGAGAAAAGGGGGGAGGGAAAATAAAGGAAAAAGAAGAGAAGAAAGAAAGAGGGGGGAAATAGAAAGGAGAGGAAAAAACGGAAAAGAAAAGAAACTAAGCAAGAAAAGAATGAAAACAAAGAAAACAAAGAAAGAAAAAGGAGGAAAGGAAAAAAATGAGAATGAAACAAAAAGAAACGGGGGAATGAAAGAGAGGAGAGAGTGGGTGGCTAAGAGCATGAGAGAAGAGGGGTGAGGTAAGAGACTGAGAGAGAGGGAGAGAGAGAGAGAGAGAGAGAGTGGGGGGGGGGGGTCTGTTGGGTGGAGTCATCTCGTCGAGGGAGAAAGAAAGATATGCATAGATAGGTTGCTGTGTCGGATCAGCTATGTCGGTATTCGGTGAGACGATAATGTCGGTCGGCGAATTTTTTTTTTACGAACTGTGCCTTTTTATTCGCGGTGACGACTTCGGGAGAGACTACTACTATAATACTTGTATTTTATCGAAGTTTTACCAGCAATCATTAAAAATCATCGTCAATTGTCACTGTCAACCTTACTATGATATCAGCAAGAGATTTGTGCACAAGTTCAGCGCTTTTTCCGATCACGCCACAGCAAATATTTGCACATTGGGGCCACATTAGCTACGATGCTGACTAGTCTTGACGGAAAATGACCATGTATGCATGCGCAGGTATAGATAATTCGTAGGAAAATTATTATTTATAAAGGGTTAAATTTGTAGACATTGGCACATTGGCATTAATGTTTATGTCGGTAATTGGTGGCTAGTGTTATTGGTAATCGATGGCCTCTACACACAACCCCCCCCCCCCCCCCCAGTGAAAAAGGTCTAGCGACGACCTTGGGTATACAGACAGACCCTGGAATGTAACCTTTAAAGGGATAGTTGAGTTCTGTTTTCAGACCGCAAATGCCTTCAAAGTGCATATGGTTATTGCTCTTAATCTTATCTATGACATTTATAGTGCCCTTTTAGAACCTAAAATTGCTATGAAGGTAATTTTAGACCCCAAAATGTGTGAAATTTAGCCAATACGATCATACCAATCAGCTCCACTTTCAAAAGAACACGGTCACCGTTAATTATTATTTAATTAAAAAATAACAATACATGAGCCGGCTAATCGTGGGTAATATAAGCAACACGAAAATGCCAACAAAAAGCCAACATCAGCATTTGATTTGATTTGATTTGATTTGATTTTTATTTATTTTCCACTCAAATATCCACAAATTAAATGACATATATAAACCATACAGTAATACAATATTTAATAGAACAAATGAATTATACAAGTAACCCGAGGAATTTTGTGCAATCAACACAAACTAATTTTGCATTATTAAAAAGGATATCGCCAGGTAATTGGGTAATTGGCTGAAATACGACGTAAAAGGCGTCATTTCGTTTTTTCAACGGTTTTTTTCAAATTTTTCAAAATATCTAATATTTGTGGTGGTATACACAAGTATTAGAAATCGTTATATTTCAGACGTCTCTGAATCGATTTTGATCAAACAAAGATGATTTTGTCATTTAAATACTATGTTCTTTTAAATTTGACACTCAGTTTTTCACTATCTCACAAACAAATATGTTGTGTAGCGCCCTCTGCAACAGAACTCAACTATCCCTTTAAGGGCGAAAGTGGGGTCATGTTCACGTGCTCTCTGTCCGCTACCCACACTTTCACATAATTACTACTCCCTCTGCAGGTCAACCAAATCGGCGAAATTTATTCAACATGATTGCAAAGTCTTTCGATAAATCAACTCAAGTGCTATTTCACTACCCCGTTGTAATGCTTATTGAAATCCTGTTCGGAGTACATGTCGTTGTTCTTTTCAGTAGATGACACGGGAGGCCATAGGCTGATTTTCAAAAAAAAAAATCAATCGTGTTTATGAAGCTTTAAGTTGGTTGTTGTAAGAGTTTGAAGCACCTTGTCATGGATCATTGAAGAACTATACAAGACAACGAAAACGCCTGTGCATTGACATACATTTTGTCGGTATAGTTTATGCAAACAGGCATAAGCATAACAAGGGTTTTCATCTTCCCTCCGATTGATATATTATTTCGGAAGCGGTTACTTTGAAATAATATGTTGACGTCCAAAAGTGCAAACGGTAACATCTATTGAGAAAGGGAAGACGGGAGATGGGCCAGGACGGGATTTGGTGATTGTTCAACTGTTCAAGTGGACAATTATGGTACTAGTTTATGTCTAATATCTTTTATAATCTAAATACGGGCAATCAATAATTATAAGGTTAACCCTATTAAGTATTATTTATTATTTATGTTGACAATTACTTATACAAGGTCAAATTTTAGGAAAACAGCAAGAAAGAAAAAAAAAATCACTTTTTGATAGCATTGTTCATCTGTTGGCATTTTGTCTAAATTATAATTTGTTTATAACATTAACATTATCACTGTCAATATCACTCCTATTATTATCAGTATTTATTGTTATTGTTATTATTATTATTATTATTATTATTATTCATGTTATTATTATTATTATTATTCAGCACTAAAATCATAGGAAGTGGTGACAATAAAGAGAGAAGTGAAGGGAAAGAAAGGATTGAAGAAAAAAGACGAATAGTGAATGTTGGGGGGGGGGGGGGGGTAAGAAAATGAAAGCGCTGGTGTCTGCATCAATCAAGTATTAATCATTATTTAGAAGTGCAACAGCATGCAGGTTTATCAATTTGTAGGTTTTTTCTTCTTATTTTCTTATTCAATTTTTATACAGGACTAAAGTTGCATCCACCCCCCCCCCCCCCCTAAAAAAAAAAAAAAAAAAAAAAAATCTTTTCTCCAGTATTATTTAGAGCACGGATGGCCAACCTTTTAAAGTTCGCGGGCCACAGCTAACGATTGACATTACTTGGCGGGCCATAGGTAGTCTTCTCCCCCCCCCCCCCCCCAAAAAAAAAAAAAAAAAAAAAAAAAAAAAAATAAATAAATACTCATGCAATACGTGTACACACCTGCAATTTTTCAAAAACAAACAAGCAAACAACAAAATCAGTGAAGAAAAAAAACGGCGGGAGAAAAGGGCTGCAAGTTTCAAGACAAGTATGGCATTTCAAACATATTTCTCGATTCACAACATTAATTTGTATATGTATAAAATGAAATTAACACGGCAAGTGATGTTAATGCCCGGGGATACTCAGATTTGGCTTGGACGGGGGTGTGCCGCTCAAGCCTCGAAACCCCTACCCGTTATTAGGGGTCATTTTTCTCGAAAAAAGATAAATTTCCCACAATTTTCGGGTGTTTTGGGGGTGTTTGCATGGCAAACGCCCGAAAATTTTGAAAAAACGGACCCATTTTAAATGGTATTTTTGTTAGAAGTGGGACCCATGTTTAGGGATTTTTTTGTGACAAAGTCACCTATTAGAGCGGTACACCCTATGTGAATACCCCCCCGGGTGTTAATGTCGTTAATGTAATGTAATGAGAGGAAATCTTAAGAGTTTTGTATCAACCACGTAACGATTCAATATGTTTTGAATGATGGGAACAAATTATGGAAATAGAGATAGCTGTTTGTAAATGCTTTACCCTATTTCATCGCTGCTATGCGGGCCGCATTTCATTTATGAGCCATTTTTATTATCACTAATGCTCCGCGGGCCGCGGCTTGGCCACTCGTGCGCTTAACCCTCACAATATCCCAACCGACAACAATACATATATATAACATATTTGAAAAGTCTGATCACCCCCCCCCCCCCTTCCCCCCACACCTGTCAAATAATATAATAAGGATATCGTTATGAGGACGTTTGGGGAGAAAAATGCATAATCGATTTCAGCTGAAAAAATATAGTTTTTTTTTGTTTTGGTCTAAGCGAGAGTTGATGTGACTTAAACACTGATTAAAAAAAGTTCTTAAGCCTATCTTTATCTGAAAATGGTTAACATGTTTGTTTTAAATATCTCCTCAGAATTGCTGAATGTCAAATTTATTGTTCTCTTTTACTAATGTCAGATTCTTTTTCTCTAGCTTCAATTTCTCTGTATCACGAACTCTTATTTGAGGACTGACTGTTATTTATTTTTCTTCATATTTCATCATCACTTCGCCGGGACCCTAATTGCTTGTTCTCGTAAATAACCAACATCCTAGTCTCTTTCTCGAACTTCCCTTTCTCTTCACCCCGAACTTTTATTCGAAAATTGTTTACATTTTCACGTAATTGCATAATTACCATGGTGAGTTCGTCATTTCTTGTTCTCCTTATCCAACGTCCGATTCTCTTTCTTCAACTTCCATTTCTCCTTACCCGGTATCGTTGATAATAAACTGTTTAGATTTTCTTGATTGATTAGTGCATCATTTCCTGGACTTCCAACCCTCAAGAGAACAATTCAAGATGTTTTCGTTTGATAGCGTAATAATTTTGTTTCTTTCATGAAAGTTAATGTTCTTCCTGTTCTCTTTAGAAGTCTTCTGATTCTCTTATATAATCGTGTAATGATGTTTGTTTGAGCAAAATAATAAACCATTCTAGATCTTCAGCGGGATAAGAACTCACTAACTTCAGACACTCTTTGTATGTTAATTCACATGTTTAAACGATTCCGGTCACGTTAGTCATCAGCTGGTATATTGCTTGGGGGGGGGGGGGGGAGGTAGGTCCCTGGATATTTGCCAGTACGTGGTGTTGTTGTAGTCATTTCTTTATTTTAAAGAAAAATTTAGCATTACATGAATTTGCACAAGTTCATTTTCTCTTACCATATTTTGTCTTGAATAATTTTATTTGTCTCAAAGAGTCAATGATCTTTGTAGCTTCATTGTTATGTGCAAAGTTTTGAAAGCAATGATAGCATATTCGTAGAGAAAAAAAATTCGAATTTGTGAGTAGATATTAATGCGAAAATGCTAAAATTGTGGTTTCTACTTTATTATAGTTGTTATAGGCCTGTCAACATGATTTCTAAATCTACTTTTCTATCCCCTTATTTTCTCTCTCTCTCTCTCTCTCTCTCTCTCGCTTTCTCTCCCTCACACCGAACACAAACACGCACACCTTTTTCCCCGTCTCCCTCTTACACACACGCACAACCCTGGACACATTCTCTCTCTTTCTCTTTTTATTTCAGCTGACATATTATTTGCCTAGTCCATCTAGTACAATTCACAAGGAACACAATCGGTAAAGAAACTCTGTCATTTTTTGGTATCATAAACATGATAAATACATCAGTTTATTGAATAAATTAGTAATTACAGTTCAAGTATATTACAAACCAACGGACCTGCCGCATATACCATCTTCTACCTTTTAATTTTATCATGAATATTTCAAAGTACATGTATTACATTGCAGAAGATGGTTCACACTAGACATAGTTTCGTATAAAGACAGAGTGCAAACAATTTTGCAAAATGATAGCAACTGTGAATTAGGGGAATATTATGAGCAACAATCTAAATTCTAAAATGTTTCGCTTAAAAGTATTTGCATGGCATCGATGGATTTATCATTGTTCAACTTAAAACAGAATGAATGGACTTGATCACAGTATAGTTTATGATATCAAGTAGTTTATAAACGATCGATTACAGGAAATTTTTATATTCATCACGAAAATCAGTCTGTATAAATAACCGTGAGAATTAACATATGCCATGAATGACATTATAACCTATAAAGTCACCTGATCGTGCAAGAAATTTGAAATGTGTTATTTTCTGTCAAAAGCTATACAAACAAATTAAAAATGTTGTTGCATTTTTCGAATTCCCATGACCCATTTTTATTAAAAGAAACCTGACAACATTTTGTGTAACATATTTTTTCCTGCAACATTCAATTTCATGGCCACTAGGAAGGAATTTAAAGCTTGTACTTTGTTTAATATTTCAATTTCTTTCACTTCACATTCGGGAAGGCATTGTTTTGGGATGAAATGAAAGTGTTGATGCCCAGACAATTACGTGAACGCACGTGCTTTAATAGTAAAAAGAAGTCCATAATTAGTTTCATGCCTATTCACGTTTTATGTTAGCACAATCATGGAGTTTTTCGACAGCGTGATTATGGGAGGCAACTAACTGAATTTTTCAGACGCACCCCAACAAGTTACTGGAATATTGTAATATCATACATGACTGTATATGGTTAATTTTAATCGGTTGGCTACTCATCATGCCCATAGCAGTGTTGCCTAGTTTCACAGAGTGCCTTACTAGTAGTAGTAGTAGGCCTTTGTATTTTTCCTATTAAATCACAATTAATCTGGTTGTCATTTAGAGAAGTGAAAATAAAGTGGAAATATAATTGAAATGAATTGAAAGTGAAATTGTCTTTTAAAACACGTGCTGTTTTAAAAGAGAGAGTGAGAGAGATAGACAGCTAAATAAGAGGAGGATGGGAGGGAGAGAGAGCGTGAGAGAGGAGAGAGAGAGAGAGAGATAGATGGAGATAGAGAGAAAGAAAGGGGACGTTCCTTGATTAATCAAAGTGTCCCATTTTAGGCAAGAATGTAACCTTATTGTACTTTATCTGGCCGATGAACCTAATTGGGTCTCTACATCACGCGAAGCTGAGGTTGGAAGTCCGTGTATAACTTGTCTCTCCCTTCCTGGGGGTGCGGCCCTTTTCATCGACTCTTGGATACGCCACTGACATCGAGTTGGGGGGGGGGGGGACTAGGTTAAAGGGAGTGTAGCTTGACGAGACTATTGTGTCTTTCCCGTGGACTGACTCGGGGCCAATCGGGTATACGATTACGGACGACGCGACCGCAGCAATCAGGTGCATGCAACATACGCGAAACCGAAGCGTGAGGAGAACTTCGGTCTGTTTCGCGAACGCTGACCATGTAGAGATTAAGTCACTGACTACCGTTAAGCAAGTCCATTCGTTTTCGTGCAGTTGTCCAAAAGGAGACGTAGATGGCGTTAACCAGTATTTGCCAAGCTACACTCCCTTTAAATGATGTCTATCGTGCGATATGATGCTGTAAATCCTGAACGTGTTCCCGCAGAATCAGACCTAAATCGCATTTGGATCCAGTTCTGTAACGAAACGAAGGTACCCCCAGGTGCTTGAGATCCACAGAGCCTGGACAATTACAGGAGGAAAAAAAAGAGAGTAAAGAAATATTAATACAACCAGTATCACTATGGTGGGGGAGTTTCATGGCTGTAGCAAACGAGAACGAAAGCTGATAATACCGAGAATGTTGTATAGCTTGACTACTTGGAACTTGTTCGAGGGTTCACGAAACCGACAGCCTATAAGACTGATATGTCGGTCTGACAGTCTTACAACTCTTCTTAAGGTTCAGGCGGGCCGTCGGTCTACTGGGATGTCCCGATCTTTGGCTACGAACGAATATGCTATCACTACTATTATAAAACATTCAAATTATGATATTTTAAGACGAGAGGTATTGTAATTTGGTTTCTATATGTGCTACGTCTTCATACTGAAATCTACGGAAGCGTTAAAGTGCCATTCTACTTGACGACATGACGAGATATTTCATCTTGTCAAGTCGACTTAATATCCATATCATGTCGACATGTAAAGATATTTAACCTACCATGTCGACTTATCAACTTTTATTAGTCGACATGGCGAAATAAATTATCTTGCCAAGTCGACTTCACAAAAAGTTCATGTCGTCATGGCGACATAGGTTATCTTACCAAGTCGACTTCTAAAAAAATACATGTCGTCATGGCGACATATATTATCTTACCAAGTCGACTACCCAAAAAGTAATGTCGACATGGGGAAATAAATTATCTTGCCAAGTCGACTTCACAAAAAGTTCATGTCGTCATGGCGACATGTATTATCTTGCCAAGTCGACTTCACAAAAAAGTTCATCTCGTAATAGCGACATAAATTATCTCACCAAGTCGACTTCCCAAAAAGTATATGTAGTATTCCCAAAAGGCGAGATATGTAGTGTGACGACTATTTCATGCAGCGCGCGTATATGGCAAGCCCTTTGTGCAAAAACCAGATAAACTCTGTTTTTCTCAGATAAACTCAGTTTATCAACAGATAAACACAGTTTATCAGAAAAACTCAGTTTATCAGTTGATAAACTCAGTTTATCAAGAAAAACCAAAGTTATCAATGATAAACTCAGTTTATCAACTGATAAACTGAGTTTTTCTGACAAACTCAGTTTATCAACAGATAAACTCTGTTTATCTGATAAACTCTGTTTATCTGTTGATAAACTGAGTTTATCTGTTGATAAACTGAGTTTATCATTGATAAACACAGTTTTTCTGATAAACTGAGTTTATCTGGTTTTTACACAAAGGGCTTGCCATATACGCGCGCTGCATGAAATAGTCGTCACACTACATATCTCGCCATGACGACATATACTTTTTGGGAAGTCGACTTGGTGAGATAATTTATGTCGCTATTACGAGATGAACTTTTTTGTGAAGTCCACTTGGCAAGATAATACATGTCGCCATGACGACACGAACTTTTTGTGAAGTCGACTTGGCAAGATAATTTATTTCGCCATGTCGACATTACTTTTTGGATAGTCGACTTGGTAAGATAATATATGTCGCCATGACGACATGTAATTTTTTAGAAGTCGCCTTAGTAAGATAACTTATGTCGCCGAGACGACATGAACTTTTTGCGAAGTCGACTTGGCAAGATAATTTATTTCGCCATGTCGACATTACTTTTTGGGTAGTCGACTTGGTAAGATAATATATGTCGCCATGACGACATGTATTTTTTTAGAAGTCGACTTGGTAAGATAACTTATGTCGCCATGACGACATGAACTTTTTGCGAAGTCGACTTGGCAAGATAATTTATTTCGCCATGTCGACTAATAAAAGTTGATAAGTCGACATGGTAGGTTAAATATCTTTACATGTCGACATGATATGGATATTAAGTCGACTTGACAAGATGAAATATCTCGTCATGTCGTCAAGTAGAATGGCACTTTAACGCTTCCGTAGAAATAGGACATTGCATTAACAAATTGAATTAGATGCAAGTCCGACATAACCAATTATTAACATAATTGAAATTGCACTGGAGTATTTTGTGAGCGTTTACAATCACGTTATATCAACGAATCAACAGTGACGAAACCCCACCCTAGAACTCACCTCATAGGGACTTCGATTCCGCTTCCCGGGTTCACGCTGATGTAATCACCGGAGCACTGGGTCGAGGGCTCGACGTCGAGATGGTGAATGGTGAGCTCGACGCGACGTCCGATTGGAGCGACCATGGTATAAAAACAGTGTGCGTTGGTGGAATAGTCGGCGGGATAGTTCGGTGAGGCCATGGTGCCCGCGAGAGCTCCGAAATAACCACCGCATGAGCCAACGAATTCTATTTGAAAAGCAAAATGAATTACGGTGTAAATAATTGATTCTACTGTATTCTGTTACAATAACATTATTTGTTTATTTCTGAACTAGAATTTGTAATCTGAAGGTTACAATACATCTGCCATTATTGTGTTCAGTTGAGTAGATTTTCGACGAAAACGAAACTTGTATTTACCAAGTAAGTAAAATAGACAGCAAAAGCAATTATACAGCAAAGTCAGCAACAACAATAACAATTTTCTACTTTCACCTGTTAAAATATTAATTTACTTTGTTAAAATATGTAACAATAGTAAGGCTATCTATTCGTATTCCGTCAAGTGTTCCACTTGATACAACGTGTGTAGAGGTGCCGTGGTCGAGTGGATACGCCATCGCACTGTTAATCACAAGGTCTGCGGTTCGAGTCCCGGCGCGGCACTAATGTCCTTTGGCAAGACGTTGATCTACATTTGCCATACTCCACCCAGGTGATGTAAATGGGTACCTGGCAGGAATTATTTCCTTGAAATTCTAGAAGCGTCGTAATGGTACCGTGCTAAAGTCAGGGTAATAATCGGGAGCGCCAGCTAGGAGTGTCAAGTCTGACCATGGACCTACTACGATATGAGCGCTATACAAGAACCCGTTCTTATCATTATTGAAATGTTATCATTGGAGTTAAAATATTGAGAGGACATGTCAACGAACAGTGACGGTGGACGTTACATTAAATCTAAATCAATATATATATATTTGTTTGTTTTTTTGTTTTTTGATACATACCTCCACTCTCTCCTACGGTAGTTGTCGGCATTTGGGTTGTTGTCGTCGCCTGTGTCGTGGTCGTTGGCATTTGGGTTGTTGTCCTCGCCTGTGTCGTGGTCGTTGGCAGTATGGTGGTAAGTTCATTACCGACCAAGGGCCCGTTGATGTAATATGTAGCCCGGAAACCACGACCGGTGACGAACGGGTCAGAGTGGAAGGTCAAGATCATCTCGCTGTTCTGCGTATAGAACGCCGACGGAAGGTCACTGCCGCAAAAAGTTCTTCCTGTCAGGTCGCGGTCACCCGATCGGACATTGAGGTAATCGTATTCGCAGTTTACGTGTTCCTCGAAGTCGAAATCATTGAAGACGAGCGTGATCGATGATCCCGGTCCTCCCTAAATAGAAGAAATTTAGAAATATGTTGGTTTAATCATTTATAATCACGGACTCATTAAAAAGATTATCATAATTTCGGCGGGTTGAATTTAGTTTCTTTACTTTAAAACGAAATTAAATTTACTTTGATCTTTATGACTCGTTTTCATGTTTCTGGTACGGCAGGTTTGGTTGCCCCCACCCCTTCCCCCATATTTCCAAACATGTTAAAGAATTGACAACTCTTTTTAATTTCTTAGATATTTTGTCTGTTGTCAAATATTTTGTAAATATATTTAAAAACAATAGTCAATATGTTTACCCCTCCCCCTCCTCCTTAGACCTTTCTGAGGATTGTGCACCCCTCCAGGCACGTAGCCACGGGGGGGGGGGGGGAGGGGGCACGGGCACGACACGTGCCCCCCAAAAAATTCCAAGATCGGTTGAACTTTTTTAGACCCCTTTTTTTGACCTCGACCGATTACATGTATGTGCCTCCCTAAACATCAAACTCTGGCTACGGGCCTGCACCCCTCTAGAAATATATTTGTCTCGCATCTGCAAACTTCTTACACCAATCCTCTTTAACGTAAGCAGAATCAATTTTGTTAATGTATTACCTGGATACGGTAGGTGCAGTCCAGCATGTCGTCATAGTTATTTGGGTAGTTCACCGACTTGATCTCGGCGACGGCAGCCGTGAACGTGTGCACGCATTCTCCGGCGGGGCCGACGGGCTCCACGGGATCCCCGTTCTGCTGGCAGAAGGTCCCGCTATAGCCCGGCGGGCACACGCAGTTGCAGTAGGGCCCCTGGAAGCCGTCGTTAAGGCATACGATCTCCGCCGTGCAGTCTTCGTTGCATTTGTAGATGATGTTGGCGAGTTTGATGTCGAGGAAGCTGAGGTATTCGCGGTTGCCGAGGAGGTTCAGTTGGGAAGCATCCTTTGTGGTGATCGTTGGAAGGCCATTCTTGGAGAAGTACTGTTTTGAGAAGACAGGATTGTACAAAATATTAATGAAAGTGTCATTTTATCATATATTTAATAAACTGACTATGATGTAGATTTGCCTTTAAAATTCTACAAATTATAAATTTCTTTCTCCATACAGACCCCAAACCTTCGGCTTTCTTTACGTCTTATTTGATCACTAAACTCAACAGTGGTATACATATAAATCATAAACATAATCCATTTGTTTTCTTCACAATAATTTCTTTGGACGTGTTAAGAATTTAATTCATTATTCTTGATTATATAATCATTTATATTATATATATATATATATATATATATATATATATATATATATATATATTATAAAACATTTAATGTAGGCAGATGTGCCGGCTATTGAATATACTGATATTTGGAGCGGAATGATACGTATTTTTATTGCATTTTCCGACAGAATGGTTAGTGTACCGACAGTTAACAGGTAAAAAAAAATCTATGGGAGGAATATGTCACCCCTCCAAACAACCTCCGTTGGTATCTTAACTGAAGATTTCATCAGAATTCCAGATTAATTTTGATAGTTCATGTACCCCAGCCACACCCATGAGACCGACACAAGACCGACATCAGACATGAAAGACCGAACCAACAATATTCCTTTACCCTTCATGTTAAATGGTCGGTTTAGAATTTGTTGGCGGTGCGTTTGAGGTTTTAAAAATTGAAATACAGAAGTAAAACTATATACATACATGGGTACCGTAGTGCATGAGCGAGCTGGGGTCGTAAGGGATCTCATGTGTGGTCACTTCATTGGTGGTGTACTTGGCAAAGTTGACTTCGGTGCCGTCCTGTATGTTGTTCCAGTGGATGGTGACGTGGTCATCGCGATCGGGACGGGATTGCTCGTGATGGAACCCGATGGCGTGCCCGATCTCGTGCGCCACTGTGCCGGGCTGTATAAAGAAAATGGTGATGACGATAAATCACTGATCACTGTATTATTGCATTACGTCGGCTGCAGGCTAGTAGTAGAGCTTTGTATTGTCAGTGGCGGTAAGAGCCTTTGCGCGGCAAGCCGACGATTAGAAAGAATAACAAGTGCACACAACTCAAATCGTCTGCCGAAAGCCAGATGGCAGACGTACAAGAAGGATGTTATGATCCTTTTTGGTATAGGATACTCAGTAATTAGGATTAGTTCTCGTTTGATTTGATTTTCTTTTCATTTTTCTTTTCATTTTTTGTTAGTGTGTTTTCTTAACCATCCATCTGTTTCGGGAGACAATTTTCTTCTCTGCTCCATATTTCCTGTTCCATCGATATCATGTCATTTAGAAGGAAAACAAAATCATCACTCACTGCTTCGCATCCAAAGCCGATGGAGATGGGCTGAACGCCGGAGAACACCCGGCCGAGATACGACCAGCAGCCTCGTGAATCCTTCTGGAAGGACAGTCTTGAGTCGTGTCTGAGTTCGCTGTAGACCTGATCAGTGCTGTAAGTCTGGAACTTGATACAGGTGTTGTCGGTCCACTGCTTCATACCAGCCATGATTACACCGATATCACCAGCTGGACACGTATATGAAAAAATAAAATAAATTTACAGATATCAAAATGTAAAATCTAAATATGCATCGGTGTATTGATTCTTTTATAAGTTACCAAAGTCGTTGCAATAGGCGTATCAAGGGGGCGAGGGAGACTGCAAACCCCTCTTGGGGTATAGAAGCAAGAAAATCCAGCTCGATTTAATGGTAAAAAAAAGCTGCTCCCATATAATAGGCTCCTTGGAAGGGCTGTACAAAAATGAGAGGCAAAGGTGGTCTTGAAATGTGTACACTTTCTTTGGTGCTGGATAAAGATTTGTGTAAGTTAGATCCATCTGCATATTGCATGCCTGTGAGATGTCCAAAATTGTGTTTCTTGGAGAAAAAAAACTTCAGTCTTCGGACAATCCTTGAGCCACCCATAGTTGCTATGTCGGGCATGATCCAGCAATGCGTAAAAAAGAGGTTGTGATTATCATCTGCAAAATTGATGTATATAACAATGGTCAACTTACCAGACTCGCTGGAGATCTCATACGGCACAGTCTTTAGCGGCCATCTTCTCTGCTGAAAGGCCACTGCTTTCCTCTTCTTTCTCCTCCTACCCGCATCAGCATCATTGCCTTGGACGTTATCACCGAGCATAGCCCAGAGACTGGCCCATTGTTCGTCCGTCATCATGATGTCAGACTGGAAAGCGCCCTCACTCTCAGCTTCCATGGCGGACTCAGGTACGTACGTGTAGCCGTTCTAATCATAACGATACAAAGTGAATCTAATTAATGTCATGAGCACATTTAGAAGAGAGGAAATAAAAGTTATTCAATTTTAAAACTCAACGACCGAGGATCTAAATTGGAGACGATTTCTTTGAATTAAAGGTGATAGAAATTAGAAATAAAATAGCTACAGTAGGGGTGGATATGACATATAAAAATAAATATCATATCCAAAAGCTAACTAACACGGCGGTGTATTATTCTTTTTCTTTTGATATAATTTGTTCATGATATCGCATGGACTGATATCCCTTACGATGTGGTTGGATATAATCACCAACTGGAATTCCCACAATTTACAAAGGTGGGAATATATTTCATTGTTGCATCGTTTCTTTTATTTAGTCTGCCATTTATGAATTGTCTTTTTTGTTTTCATTGCCTCGCATGACAAGGACGAACCAAAAAATTCTGCGTGGGAAATCCACCCACATTGTCTATATTTCCCAGCATACTCTGAAATGTGTTTATTTTCTTTTTCTATTATTTTACTTTAAAATTGTAACGAGTCATCTTGTAGACAACAACGCGGTTTAAAATTCCAGCTTTAAAAAAAAATCAATTGCTCACATGTCCGTGTTATAATAAGGAGCACGATTGACAACCTTCTTCACACAAAATCGGAAGTTTCGTTTAGATCGAGAGAGAGAAAAGAAGAAAAATTGAATTTTATATAGTTAGGTGACCAACCTTGAGAGTTTTTGAATAAATAGCACCAATCTAAGACAAGACAGTCACGAATAACTGTTTGGTCTTTGTTATGTCCACTCTAGTATAAAAGGTCAACGTTTATAAGTCCACAAATACGAAATGGTTGTCACACCAAGTTGTGATTCCACGCCCGAAGATGTTTTAAACATTTTGTTTTGATTTTAATAAATTCAATTCAGAATTGAACGAAATGTATTGAAATTCAGCACTCCTGAATCAATTATGTCAACCAGAACCTACTAAGAAAATTTACAATTTCGTTCATCAATAATCTAAAATAGCATACGCTGTGTATTTTTATCTTATCATGCTTATACGAAAAGTCGAAAATATCTCGTTTGGATGCACAGGCTATTGTATTGATGTGATATAGGGTCTATAAATAAGAAAACGACAAACTCCTAAATCTGCCATACGATTTTTTTTTGTTAACGAAAACAAGTAAACGATATTTTTCAGAATGAACGAATACATTTTCCGAATTATTGAATCGCACAAAAGGCAATCAGGCGAAAAACTGGTACGCTACATCATCGGAAGAAAAGAAATAGTGTAACCAACAAATTTTGTAACAAACAACAAAAGGTGCAACTACCTTCTACGTATAAGTTTTGTAAGGTTTTGAGTCTCGATATTTGTCAGTATATCTCACGCCTAAAATAATGACCGCCAAACTTGTTACGTCTGTTTTCATTTCCAATAATGTCTGACATTTTTAAGTGAAAGCATATTGACAGACCAAATGGGACCAGGTGAAAATATCGATGGATGAAATAATAATTGTACGATGTAGATCTATACCTCGACGATAACGAATAGGTTTGTTTGGTATCGTAGATAAAGACGATAAACTTCAAATGATTAATTGACACAGATTACGTTTTGAATAGGAGTAAAATCTACCGATATCAACACTACAATAATAGAAAGTTTTCAATGCTAATATCATGAGAACCACCAAGTGACTTTCAGGTATTTGAAACCTTTAAACATCCAATGGATTATCCACTATTTACTTCTTTAAAAGCTAAACAATAAGAAGAAAAAGAAGGGGGGTTAGGCACAGTAGTAAATGGGGGAATGGTTTTGGGATAATGAAAGGGGACAAAAATATAATTAAAAAAGAACATAAACAACATAAAAACAGACAACAAATATACATATTGAAGAGATCT
The DNA here is from genome assembly GCA_035222895.1 of Strongylocentrotus droebachiensis. NCBI lineage: Eukaryota > Metazoa > Echinodermata > Echinoidea > Camarodonta > Strongylocentrotidae > Strongylocentrotus > Strongylocentrotus droebachiensis. Next base: position 230,928 of record JAVYIG010000467.1, on the reverse strand, counting down.
TGTAAAACTCACGTCATCATCAGCGCCTCGTCGCTCTCGACGGAGATCTTTGGCCTTCGCGGGTGCGCCTTGACTCTCCAAGAGAAGAGTCATCGCGATGATGAAAAGGACGACGATCGTCTTCATCGTCGCTGTCATATTTCGATAAAATCTGGATAATACGAAGATGTATACGAATGACGATGTCGGGGAAGCTGATGCAAGACAGTGATTCAAGTCTGTTACTGAAGGTCGAGATTGATGTTGGCACGTGTGGCGTCGCTAGATCTTGAAGATTTGCAGGAAGGTAGTTCCTATCTTGTCTAGGTCTCGTCGAGTTCTGATGACTCTCTGTTCAAGCCTCCTTCGATTTATATAATCCCGCGGAGCCAGCCGACGTCCAGACCGAAACCAGGGAAACAGTTTTCTCTGTTTTGGGGAAAAACACTGATACTTTTCTTTTGTATTCTTAAATTGAACGATGATGCAGCGCTACGTCTTCAAATAAATCAGTGAACCAAGACCAGCTATTATTCTGGTACTTTACCCTGCTCATGCATATTCATGAGAAGAGGCGAGTTCGCTCCGCATCCTCAGACGAGAAGAAAGGATTAAATCCCACCTCTGATTTAAATAACAATATGATAACATCGTCATAGACAGAGCGAAATCGGCTCCTTGAAAAGAGTGACGTTTTCTTTTGAATCGTCATGGTGCCCATATTTGGGTATTCGATCTTTGAAGACAGCACTGTGCTAGAGGCTTTTTATATTTCGGCTAGGCCTTTCACGGGTGTGGATATGCCTGAATTAAGTGGGCGGTTAATAATAGTATACTATCTAGGGATTTCTCGATTTCTTTTCATCGAGGGTTCTTAAGAAATTATGGCCAATTTCCCTTTTATGTAGGCCTATAGTGTATTGTAAGTGTGTTTTCTATTTTTGTATACATTTGTTTGTTTACGAGTTGCGTGGAAACTTTTCTTTTTTTCTTCTTCTTTTTGGGATTATCTCTACTTTGTATTTTTCCTGGAAATAGAATTAAAGTCATTCTTATTCTAACAAATATTTCTTTTTCAATCTTTGAAATGTAAACCCAAAACGCTCTATGTAGGCCTATAGTGTATTGTAATTGTGGTTTCTATTTTTTATTTGTTTGTTTACGGGTTGCGTGGAAACTTTTCTTTTTTCTTCTCCTTCTTCTTGGGATTATCCTTAAGTGTATTCTACCTGAAAATAGAATTAAAGTAATTCTTATTCTTACAACTTTTTCGTTTTCAATCTTTGAAATGTAACCCTAAAACGCCCTAAAAATCTTGATTAGTGATTTAATGCATGTATACTTTTTCATTCTAAGTTTTTGAGGCCGCCATCCTTGTCAAGCATTGCTTATGATTACGGTCCCCTGCACTTTTTCAACAGATAGTTAGGATAATACTTTAAATTGTATAATAATAGTATATAAATATCTAGTTTCGTTATAGGTATAGGCTTACTTATGTTTTAAAAATATTTTGACATGAAGTTATTATTGTTTTTATATTTTGTATTATACCTTACGTTTATATCTTCTTTGTTATTCAGTTATTATATTTAGAAAAATGCAGAAATCAAATCAAATCAAATCAAATCAAACCAAATCAAATCAAATATCCTTGTAAAATGCATATTTCGGGGGCTCTGGAGGCTAAAGCCGACGGCTATACTAGTATATAGGCTCACGATTGTTTTTTAAGGACTTTGGTCAAGAATGGTGTATTTTGTTGATTATAACTAGCCTACATGTATTTTGGGACAGGCTCAGATCCACAGTCCTATAGTCTCAAATGTTTCCATAACCCTGCTGGTTCTAGATTCTAGATCTTTTTCGAGCGAGCGAAGAAAGTGAGCAAATTTTGTTTTATATTTTACTAAATTTAAAATGATTTTTCTCCTAAAAATATGTTAGATGAGAATAATGTATAAACTACAAACTAGACGACATATTTTATGTCCGAATATGATGTGCCAGTACTGTTGTCCAAAATGGCTGATTCGAAATTATCGGGGAGGGGGGGGGGGGGGGGACTGCAGCAACCTTCGTCCCTGCCTAGTACTCCTACACTGCAAATTCGTTGTGTAACGACTTTACACAACATTGTGTGGTTCACTCCTTACACAGGGGCTGTGTTAAGTTGTGTTAAAAAAAATTACACAACGAGTTTGCAGTGTATAGTGTAGTATTTTATGAACACAACTTAACACAATCCCTGTCAGGCGCGCCGGAAGCAGTTTGGGATCGGGAGGGCAAACATTCCAGGGGGCTCACCTTCCAGGGGCAGTGACGTAATGAAAAAAAAACGTTCGGAAGGGGGGGGGGCAGACGAAAAATCTGCATCACCACCAGTCTTACACGTTACATGCAGGTCCCGCGGAACGTTTTTCAAAGTGGAGTATTAACGATCAGGTAGAGCGTAAATTGGCGTGGGGTCCAGGGCATGAGCCTCGGCAGGGGGTCAAGGGGCTAAGCCCCCGGAAGCTCAGCTTTTTTTTAGGCATTTACTTACGGTTACATGAGCATCCAGGGGCCCTCTTTAAGGCCATTGACGTGTTCCAGGGAGGGGAGAGCCCCCAGAAGCTCAGAGGTTTTAATATTTAACTACGGTCGGATGAGCATCCAGGGGCCGCCTTAGGGCCCTTGGTGGGGTCCTGGGGGCAGATCCCCCGGACGCTCAGGGGTTTTAGGTATTTAATAAGGGTCAGATGAGCATCCAGGGGCCCGCCTTAGAGCCCTTGGTGGGGTCCAGGGGGCAGAGCACCCGGAAGCTCAGGGGTTTTAGGTATTTAATTACGGTCAGATGAGCATCCAGGGGCCCGCCTTAGAGCCCTTGCTAGTGGGGTCCAGGGGGCAGAGCACCCGGAAGCTCAGGGGTTTTAGGTATTTAATTACGGTCAGATGAGCATCCAGGGGCCCGCCTTAGGGCCCTTGGTGGGGTCAAGGGGCATAACCCCCGGAAGCTCGGGGTTTTTAGGAATTTAATTACGGTCAGATGAGCATTTTGTATACCTTATTTGTGACATTGGCAGGTCACTTATTTTTTTTCTCCGTCTTTCAAAAAGTGAGGGGGGGGGCCTCGAGCCCAGCCACTCTGCAGACCATGACATTAAGGCTTCTAAATAAGCGTATTTTTCGCCCGACTGTAATTTGGGAATTTCTTATTTTCCAACAAACGCATAAAAAGGTATGACTTACCAAAAAATGGAGAAAAAATACCGGAAAATCATGTCATAACAGCAACATTTGTAAATCACTGGTATCGAATAAGAAATACACCCCCCCCCCATCAGTACGCCAGCGTTCAGGGGCTCATGTCTTCTCACCCCTATAACAAACAAAAACAGACACGCTTTCCCATTCTCGCACAATATGTCCACGATATTCGCGTATCGCTATTATAAAGACCTCCATTGATAAATACCGTATAGGTGGCATGCGCAATGTTTATGAAATTTAATTCCTGTGAACTTTCCTTTTCTTTGAATGGAATTGTATATGTGATTTAATTCAGGATTTTATTATTGTTATGTTCTTGTGGGTTAAAAATACAAACCATGTTTACTCCTTAACTGTTTTTTTGTTTTTCTTTTGGAGGGGGGGGGGGGGCGTTTTTGGGGGGCAAAAATGTGTTTTGCCCCCCCCCCCACTTTTTTGTTTGGGGGGCAACTGCCCCCCTGCCCCCCACACTTCCGGCGCCTATGTGTAAGGCTGTAAGCAGTGAACCACCCAATGATTGTGTAAAGTCGTTACACAAAGAATTTGCAGTGTATAGGTACATATACCTTTTGGCGCGGAATGAATCATGTGTACATTTTCATTGTAAGTGAGCACACCCAGGCACGTAGCCACGGGGGGGTGGGGTGGGGGGGGGGGGGGGCACGTGCCCCCTAAAATTTCCAAGATCGGTTGAACTTTTTTAGACCCTTTTTTTGTACCTCGATCGATTACATGTATGTGCCCCCCCCCCCCCAAACATCGAACTCTGGCTACGTGCCTGAGCACACCCTGCAGGCTATACGGAGGGTATGATACGGACCATGATTTTTGGTTCAATCTTTATTTTCCTTTGCCGTGACATGAGCAGAAAAGTCAAACAATCTGAACAATAAGTGACATACATTCCCGGGTCTCTCCTCCAGACAGTGTTTTCTCTCTATAGAGCATTTTCAAGTTCATTATGATAACGTCTCGTCTTTTATTGACAGTTTTAAATCCGATCCATTAAATTCTTTCAGTACGAGTATGTTTTTGTAAAGTCCCACTAGGCACTACTCTATTAACAATGCAGGCGTTACAAAATATCGATGACGTCATTAAACCTCACTTTGTTGAAATATTTTCACCTCTAAAAAGAAGAAGAAATAGACGTCAACAGACTTGATGACATTCAAGGTTGAAATTTGCGCCTGAGTTTAGGGGTGATGTCTCCGTCTATATTGTGTATTTTTCTTTCTTTGTGTACAGGGAATATTTATTCAGTATGCGAGCCTTGTAATATATAATTCCCGTTGTTTTGTAAGGGACTCTTCAGTCACACACAGGGGCGGCGATCCCGGGGGACGGGGGACATGTCTCTCCTCAATTTGTTTAAGGGGAGATCGTACCCCCGGAAAATTTGAAAAAGCCCCCCCCCCCCCAAAAAAAAAAGGGATTGCAAATACTGACTAAAGACTGCAACACACTTTTAGGCTCTAGGGGCTCAAGAGGGCAGCCGCGGTGTAGACTAATAAAGGTGCACAAATCTTCTCGCTCGGTCGCTACGCTCCCTCGCATAATATCCTTCAAAATGTCCAAGTAAATATTGTGGAAAATCCCTAAACAAAACTTCAAAAACCTGCGAGGGGGTAATCGCTTCCGTCACCTTTGCCCCTCTCGTTCACTACGCTCCCTCGTCCCTCGCATTTCGCCCTCCCGGCCATAAAAGGAAATAGCCGCCCCTGGTCACACGTACTGTACCTTTAAACAAGAAGTATCTGGCTTTGGATCCCCTATATTTTGAGAAACAACATCGAACAACCGGTGACATCTCCGACTTCCACGTCTAATGATGTGGTCTTCTTTGCTTTCTTCTCCATTTACTAATTTTCAATTATTAAGGGAAAAACACTCCGTTCCTAGGACTAGAACGTTAACTGGAGGCCCCATTAATTTTGTTGGAGAGTCACACCCCATGGAAATGAATACGCTACAAGCAAAGTATAGGGTGTAAACCCGGTGTTTAGTGTGCCTGCAAACTCAACTGGTAATCTTTCTACGGATCTTCGTGATAGGCTGCATAGCCCTTTGAAGATTAGCAAAAGAAGACAAAATATTCTTCAGGGCTCGATATTCATGGGCCAGATCAATACAATTAACAACGATTTTGTTTTACACTGTCCTTAAGCATTACAATATTAAGTTTGTATAGCGCACAAAACCATTTGCCTATAAAGGCACCCAAGGCGCACAAAAATCAAGAAATTATACGATAATAAAACTTAGTAAAAACGGACAACATGACAACAATAGTACTATGCAATAACATCAGATGCAATGATGAGATAGATTTTAAAAAATTGAATACATAGTCACTGCTATCATTTCGTTACTATGGTTACAAACATAAATCAATTGTATATTTTGTCACGAGGAAAGTTTTCAGGTTCTTGTGGAATCTGAAATTGATGCAATGGACTTGTCACTTGATGTTGTCCAGAGGCGCGGGACAGGTTCGCAGAAGGTCCAAGCCCGTACAAGTTTTTTTTTAAGTGGGGGTTCTTAGGGTTACAATTTTGAGCCAGAGGTGAGAGTGTGACACTGCGAGGGAGCGACCAAGCCCGAGGAATAATTAGCGGCGAATAAGCTGGGGGGGGGGGGAGGGGTTAAAGAGCAACATTTTGTTTTAATCAACACCCCCGCCCCCCCCCCCCAACTTCAGCAACAACAACAAAAGCAACAAAAAAAAAAAAAAAAAAAAAAAAATCCTTTTTCTTTTCTAAGGGGAGGGGGGGGGTGCGCCCCTAACCCCGAACCCCTAGTTTGTACGGGCCTAATGTCCTCTAGCTTGTCGAAGTTAATAAATTAACAGATAATTTACAGATTAACTTTTTTATGGAAGTAACTTTTAGGAATCGTCGATTATCAATAGCGATTTTATGTGGATTCTAGGCTCTGCAATGACATAACAAACATCAAAATCTAATGACATTTTTTCACCGTGGATAGCTAGTCAAAATGCATTTCAGTTCTGGACAATAATACAATGTTTTGTCTCTTTTGGACGTCCTTTTGCATACTGTAACATGCACTTTGACGAATGTCAGAACAAAAGAACGATACATTTTTATCAAAATAAACTAATTAAAAAATGAACAAGTGTATAATATATTAATATTGTTAGTTTATATTCCGGCTTAAATGTTACAATATCAATAATCGCAATTTTGGCTGAAACCATTTCATGTTCCAGTACATTATTATTGTCTTTTAAAAATCTACAATGTGGTGTTTAATATTAAAAGATGATTAAATAAGATAGAGTATCGTTTACGTCTGCTTAATACAAAAATACCACCAAGAAGAATAGAATAGAAACGTTACTATACCGTAAAAACAAGTAGAAACCCAGTAAACAAATAGAAAGTATTGTCACACTTAGAGCTGTTTTTTTTTTCTTCAATACAAATATACGTCACGGGGAGGACACTTGAAAAGGTATATATTTAGAGAGAAAGAGAGAGAGAGAGAGAGAGAGAGAGAGAGAGAGAGAGAAAGAGAGAGAGAGGTGGTCGTTTGTTGGAATAAAGGATGTCAATATACAGTATATATTTATAAACCCCCCCCCCCCCCCCATTAGCGAGCTTTCGATTTAGGCACCCGACGTCGGCTACTACGAGGTACTGGAGCGTGGAGACGTTGAGCAGCTCACGTCCGTTCCCTTCGGCAGTGCTTTCGACTATTCACGACGGTGCTTTCGTCGGTCACGTGACCAATTTTTGAGATCATGTGATTAAATCAGGTAATACATTTACAGTGCACGAAAATCTGATACAAAGAATAACGTAAGGATGACAGAAATAGAAAGTTAGAATAATAAAACAAAAAATAACACAAAGAAAGACAGAAAGAGAAAGTGATAGAAGAATATACAAAGGATAGCAAGAGGAAATAATAAAAACAATGAATAACATGAGAGAAGGTGATATAAGGAAGAAACAAAGAATAACAAAGGGAAAGACCGAAAGAGAAGGTGATAGAAGGAAGAAACAAAGAATAACATAAGAAAGAAAGAAAGACAAAGTGATAGAATGATAAAACATGGAATAACATAAGAGAAGGTAATATAAGGAAGAACAAAGAATAACATAAGGAAAGACAAAAAGAGAAAGAAATAGAATTACACAAATAAAGAATAACATAAGAGAAGGTGATAGGAGGAAGAAACAAAGAATAACATAAGGAAAGACAGAAAGAGAAAGTGATAGAATTATAAAACAAAGAATAACATAAGGAAAGACAGAAAGAGAAAGTGATAGAAAGATAAAAACGAAGAATAACATAATAGAAGGTGATAGAAGGAAGACACATGGAATACCATAAAGAACTTAAAAGAGAAAGTGATATAATGATAAAACAAAGAACAACATTATGAAAAACAGAAAGAGAAAGTGATAGAAGGGAGTAACAAAGAAAAACATAAGGAAAGACAGAAAGAGAAATGATAGAATAATAAATCAAAGAATAACATAAGAGAAGGTGATAGAAGGTAGAAACAAAGAATAACATAAGGAAAAATAGAAAAAGGAAGTGATAGAATTATACAAATAAAGAATAACATAAGAGAAGGTGATAGGAAGAAGAAACAAAGAATAACATAAGGAAAGACAGAAAGAGAAAGTGATAGAATTATAAAACAAAGAATAACATAAGGAAAGACAGAAAGAGAAAGTGATAGAAAGATAAAAACGAAGAATAACATAAGAGAAGGTGATAGAAGGAAGACACATGGAATACCATAAGGAACTTAAAAGAGAAAGTGATATAATGATAAAACAAAGAACAACATTATGAAAGACAGAAAGAGAAAGTGATAGAAGGAAGTAACAAAGAAAAACATAAGGAAAGACAGAAAGAGAAATGATAGAATGATGAAACAAAGAATAACATAAGAGAAGGTGATAGAAGGTAGAAACAAAGAATAACATAAGGAAAGATAGAAAGAGGAAGTGATAGAATTATACAAATAAAGAATAACATAAGAGAAGGTGATAGGAAGAAGAAACAAAGAATAACATAAAGAAAGACAGAAAGACAGAGTAATAGAATGATAAAACAGAGAATAGCATAAGGAAAGACAGAATGAGAAAGTGATAGAATGATAAAATATAGAATAACATAAGAGTAGATGATATAAGGAAGAAACAGAGAATAGCATAAGGAAAGACAGAATGAGAAAGTGATAGAATGATAAAATATAGAATAACATAAGAGTAGATGATATAAGGAAGAAACAAAGAATAGCATAAGGAAAGACAGAAAGAGAAGGTTATAGATGGAAGAAACAAAGAATAACATAAGGAAAGACAAAAAGAGGAAGTGACATAAGGATAAAATCAAGAATAACATAAGAGAAGGTTATAGAAGGAAGAAACAAGGAAATAACATAAGGAAAGAGGAAGTGACATAATGATAAAAACCAAGAATAACATAAGAAAAGGTTATAGAAGGAAGAAACAAGGAATAACATAAGGAAAGATAAAAAGAGGAAGTGACATATAGATAAAACCAAGAATAACATAAGAGAAGGTTATAGAAGGAAGAAACAAATAATAACATAAGGAAAGATAAAAAGAGGAAGTGACATAATGATAAAACCAAGAATAACATAAGAGAAGGTTATAGAAGGAAGAAACAAGGAAATAACATAAGGAAAGAGGAAGTGACATAATAATAAAAACCAAGAATAACATTAGAGGTTATAGATGGAAGAAACAAAGAATAACATAAGGAAAGATAAAAAGAGGAAGTGACATAATGAAAGACAAAAAGACAAAGTAATAGAATGATAAAACAAAGAATAACATAAGAAAAGGTGATGACGTCACGCGTAGTAGCCCACGTCGGCCTCGGGTGCCTAAAATCGAAAGCTCGCTATTATAACACAAAGTAGAAACTGTCGTTGTTTTAGCTCCCCCTAATTCTGCTTTGTTAGTCGCTCCTATTTCCGTCCACCCACCCTTCCTTTTCACTTTTCATTTTCTTCTATTTCTTTTTCTGTTGAAGTAGGCCACCATGTTGTTAGTGTATCTTCGTATACTTTGAAGTTGTGCACAGGCGCGTAGCCAGAGTTTGATGTTTGGGGGGGGGGGGGGGGGCACATACATGTAATCGATCGAGGTAAAAAAAAGGGGTCTAAAAAAATCCAATCGATCTTGGAAATTAAGGGGGGGCACGTGCCCCCCCCCCCCCCCAGTGGCGTAGACAGGTTCGTACACCTGGGGGGGATGACTCAGGGGCGGATCTAGCTTTTTGCTAAGGGGGGGGGTTTACCAAAATAATGACGATGCGGAGCATCGTCCACAAGCCGCGAAGCGGCGAGCCGATTTTTTTTGGGGTGTTTATTTGAACTCCGTAAGTGATGTTTTCCTGGCATCTATTAACACAATGGATACCATAAAAAGCAGTGCATGATAACGTCTTTTTAAATCAAGTAACAGTTAAATACACAGTTATATCCAGAGTTATCATGTGTTTGGTTAAGTTACCAGATGAGTTGAATATCTTCTCACAATATTTGCACTTGAAAGGGTTTCTCTCCAGCGTGCGTTCTTTTTTCTTTCTTTCTTTTTTTTGTTTTTTTGTCCCTTTTTTTGTTTTGTTTGTTTTTTGGGCCGTCCAAGGGGGGGGGGGGGTTTAAACCCCTAAACCCCCCCTAAGATCCTTGCCTGTTTAATCTTGTGGTTATCTTGTGGTTTCCAAACCACAAGATAACCACAAAATACTTGTAAGATTTTCTTTTTTTTACCGTCTGAATTGGCTTTCACCGTGTGAATGCGGCTAATAACAATAAACACAATTACAATAATGATGAGGATTATTATTATCATCATCATAATTATTATTATTATTAATATTATAATTGTTATCATTATTATTATTACTATTATTATCATCATTATGACTTATTAAGTAAGCAAATATCATTCCCCAAAACCTGGGGGGGGGGGGGGGATGATTGTACATGCCATCCCCCCCACCTAGTGAGGTGGGGGGATGCAGCCATCACGATATACCTTGTTTTAGGGTCTATAGTTTTTTTTTTTTTTGATTATAGTTCCTTAGACCATCAATTTGAAGAATCTGATTGCTGACACTCTGTCAGCCTTGAGCAATTTGAGATATGTGACGTCACACAAAATGGCCGCCAAAATACCCTTTTTTACCAAAATTAATGATAAAAAAATTGTTTACAGTATTTTGCTACATTAAATGTCAGTCAAATATCTTGATTTTTTTCTAGGATCATCACTAAATAAAAATTGACGATGTTGTATGATAACAAATGGCATGTAAATTTGCATAATTCAGATTGGCGCCCTCTATAGACACGTTAACTTGCAAATTTTAAATGATGGCCAAATGCCAATTTCTAACATGAAATTAACATTTTTTATAAGTCAGACGCACTGAATACAATAAGTAAAAATTGTGCACCACATTTTGGTGTGATTTTTTTGTTATTTTGTACTTTAAAGGTAAAGATCAGTTTTGGAAACCCCCCCCCCCCCCCCCCCTCTCAAAAAATGAAATCGAAGCTCTTATCACCAATCATGTGAAAGAATATGTTTTGACTAATACGTGATGAAACAAATTTTGCCGAGAAACCGCCTACTAATTGATATATTTGGTAAATTATTATATCTATTTAGACCTGATAGATATCGCGCACGTGTCGCGTAGTCCCATATACATCCTTCTGTGTACAGTGCTTGTAACTTTACCAAGACTGGGCCAAATTTCTAATCGTTTTTATGATTCCAGAACCTTGCAGTACACAACAATACTTATAAGCTAGATGATCAACCTTTTCTGATCGATTCCACAACGTTTTTTTCACAATGCAATCGCATGACCATAACTGGTCTTTAATACTTGAAGAAAACAAGCTAGAATTTCATGCTCTCTGTCCCATAGATATGAGGTACCATATGGTTATAAATGCCCGTTTTCAGTGTCAGCATTCCGAAATTTGATTTGTATTTTGAGGTAATACATTCTTTTATATGAACCTATCATGAAAAGGTTCCTCTCTTACAAGGGAATTTATGAGTTTAATAAAGCGAAATATCCACCCAAAATGACCAAACATGGTTACCTTCCAATGGCTATCATTTGCTGCTTTAGTTTGATCGTTATAACACTCGACAGAGGCGCGAAAACCACAGAAAATTGTGCATGCTAGTTTTGCTTTGTTGCATTGGCACCGTAATGATTTACATAGGCTTCCACTCGCACAAGTGCACCTTATTAACCTTAATATGTTGTCCGGTGCGAGTTGTACATTTGTAAGTACTGTGACAGGGATCAGGGATTTGGTTTCCTCTTCTTTTGCATAGCCATACTTTGTAGGATCCAATGATGTGGGTCGTGACTGCAAGGCGTGCTTCCACACACATGTTTGCAGATGAGCTCTCTTGCCAACTGAGTCCAAAGGGTGTCAAATCTTCTGCTTCATCACTTTCAGCAATGCATGTACCTTTTTCAATCCCAAAGTATGCCCAAATAGTGTCGCATCCCTTCAACGCATGTCCTGCCAACATCGATGGAATGATATCTTCTAACTTGTGTACAGTGGCAGGAATGTCACTAACCGTTCGCTCTTTGATGACGCCATGATCATTGGCGTTCTAAGTTATTCATGTAGATAATGATGGACCCTAACAGCCAGGACCCTAACATACCTTTTCTCATTAGCAGCAATTTGAATCGCTTGCTGTACTATGATGTTGTCTGCTTCTTCATGTGTTATGGAAAGATCTTCCCTTGGCATGACATCGCTGCCTGGTATCACTTCAACAGATACCTCATCTTGACCGGTAATGACCAGCTTGTGCTTTTGCCTATTTCTGAACACCTCATCATTCTGCAGAATCACGCATACCGGTATTATGATGTCGATCAACTGTAGTTTGTTGTCAGTAGTTTCTGGGAGGGAAGCAGTGAGGTGGGAAGGAAGACTCTTTTGGATGACTCTCGATTCGTCATGACTTCTAGAAAACCCTGGTGGCACACCAACCAAAGATCATCAGATTTTAATCCAGAGTAGAGCACAACCATCAAACGGGCTGTACAAAGGTTGCTCAAGTGACACGTCAACCTTTGTCAAATTCTTCAAGTTCGCCTTTGACCTGGTGAAAGCTTTCATGACAAAATATTCTTGATATTGACATATCTTCAACTTGCCTGCAGTCCTATTACTCTAGAGTAGATCAATTTGGTGTCATAGACTTTTGAATCCTCCAATGTTAATTAAACTACACCCTCCAAGTGGTTGAAAACTTCACCTACCTCGGCTCCATGTATTAAGCAACCTCTCCCTTGATCTCGAGCTCAACGTTCACATTGGCAAGGCAGCAACCAAGATTGCTAGACACTCAAAGCAGGCCTGGAAGAACACTTTACTATAAACCACCAACACGAAAATGAAGATCTACCAGGCCTATGTGCTCAGCACTCTCCTGTATGGCAGTGAGTCGTGAACCCTGTATGCAAGTAAGGAGCGCCGTTTGAATGTTTTCCATTTCCGCTACTTGAGGCGAATCCTAGGCATCAAATGGCAGGACCACATTCCAAACAAGGATGTCCTCAAAAAGGAGGGATGATGACCATCTACGCTCTTCTATCACAACGACGGCTGAGATGGCTTGGTCATGTCAGTCGTATGGAAGACGGCCGCATTTCAAAAGACATCTTGTAGGGAAAGTTAGCGACCAGAACCAGGACTGTTAGAAGACTTGGCCTTCGCTTCATGGATGTGTGCAAGAGGGATATGGAGGCCAGTAAAATCAACCCTACAAAATGGGAAGCCTATGCTTCAGACTGCCCCAAATGGAGATGCGCTGTAAAGACATGTATACAGAGGAGTGATCAGAAGAGAGTAGAACAGTGGGAGGAGAAAAGGCAGCAAAGACGGCAGCTAGCCACGGCTTCAACAGCACAGCCACACATTAAATTTGTCTGCAGCAACTGCAACAGGACCTGCCTCTCTAGGATTTGACTGTTTAGTCATAGCAGGAGCTGCACAGCAAGAAACTCTTGCTTGAAGCTGTTAAAAAAGAGGTACAATTGACGGTGTTCAAAGGGAGGGAGTTCCAGAGTCTTATTGTATCCGGGAAGAAGCTCCTCTTTTAGACAAGCATTCAGGCAAAATGAACAATTATCTTCTTGGAATGCCCTCTGTGCAGGGATGTTGATGGAGTGAGGAAAGTATGTGAAAAGTCTTTCAGCGGGTTGTTGATGCGAAAGATCATCACCACCTGAGCCTGTACCCTGCGTTCTTGTAATGTTGGCCACTTTAGCTGGTTCAGGATGGCTTCTACTTTGCTTGTCCTGCAGTAGTCATTGCAGAAGGAGCGGACATAGCGCCGTTGACCCATGTCAAGCTTCTTGATGATTGCTAATTGTTTGAGTGTTAGGGTCCCATATAATTATGATGATGGCATACTCCATGATTGGTTGAAGGCGAGTATCGTAGCACAATTATTTAACTTTTCTAGGACATGGTTGGATATTTCTTTGAAGAAAGGCACGGGTGGAGTTGGAGTATTTGCTGATAATGTTGATATGTGGGTTCCAGCCGAGGTTTTTCTGTGACTCAACACCCCGATACTTTGCTATATTTTTGTCATCTAGGGTCTGTCCGTGAATTTGATGATGGATTTGCGTTTATTGGTGACATGTAGAACCTGACATTTATGTGGGATGAATTCCATCAGCCAATAACGCTCCCAGCGTTGCAGTGAGTCAAGATCCTCTTGGAAACGTTAGGCGTCTTCCTATGTCTTGATGTTGCTGTATAGCATGCCATCGTCAGCAAAGAGACTGACTGTTGGGTTTGGGGAGAGGTACGGTGGCAGATCACTGAGGAAGAGGAGAAACAGCATCTGGCCGATAACGCTGCCTTGCGGGATGCCAGATGTTACTTGGCTGGTGTTGGAGATGGGTCCTTCCAGTAACACCTGCTGGGTCCTGTAACTCAGGAAGCCAGAAAACCAAGCATGTGTGGGTTCCCAGATTCCATAGAATTGGAGCTTGTGTAACAGCTAGCCTTCCATGGGGAACCTTGTCAAATGATTTGGAGAAACCAAGGAGTGTCATGTCCAATTGGTCTCTGGCATTGATGCCTTTGGCAAGGTCCAGGACAGCAAGGACAAGCTGTGAGACACAGGATCGCTTCTTTCGAAAGCCATGTTGTGCATCAGACAAGATGTTGTGGCTTTCAAGGTGGTTCATGTTGCTGCTAAGAACGATGTGCTCCAGTACTTCACAGGTTACTCACGTCCGAGAGACAGCTTTGTAGTTCTCTGGCTTGCTACGGTCACCTTTCTTGAAGATGGGATCAATATATATAGCCATCTTCCATTTATCAGGTATGCACGCTCTGGTTAAGGGAGGCTTGGAAGAATAGAGGGAACACAGGTGTCAGTTTGGTGGTCAGAAGTCTGGCTGGGATTTGGTCAGGACCAGTGGCTTTATGAACATCAAGCTCAGACAGGATCTTCAGAACACCTGGTGGCGAGATAGTAATGTGATCCATGGTTGGGTAGGGGCTTCGTCCTTTGTCTCTCAGACTAGTCATATCTTCATTGCAGTTGAAGATGGATGAAAACTGATTACTTAGAATGTTCGCCTTTGAGAGGCTATCTGAGTAAGTCATTCCATTAGATTATTTCAATGAAGCCAACCCTGAAGCATCGCATCGCTTGCCGTTTATGAAACTCCAGAAACACTTTGGTTTACAGTTGGTGTCTGGGCTGACAATTTCTGTCAGGTACCCGTTGTAGACTTTCTTGGAAATTGTGTCATAGAATCCACCAGGTTACTTCTGTTAAAACTCATGCATCTGTCTGGTACCGATGCCAAATGCTTTATCATCATTCAAGGGAATTATCCCTTGATTACGGCGTACCTCAGGGCTCAATACTGGGGCCACTGCTATTTTTAGTTTTTATAAACGATCTGCCTAGGTCTTTCACGAAATGCAATTTGCACTTTTATGCCGACGACACGGTTATGTATTATTCCCACAAAGATGTAGATATGATTCAATCAGTTTTAAACGAGGAGCTAGGACATCTACAATCTTGGATGAATGCGAATAGACTCTCTGTGAACTCCAGTAAAACAGTATGCATGCTTTTAGGGACAAAGTTTATGCTTTCTAAGCATGATATTCTCAATTTAGAGATAAATGCCACTAAGCTAATTCAAGTAAAATGTTTCAAATATCTTGGAGTAAATGTAGATTGTGAACTTAAGTGGAATATTCATATAGAGCAATTGAACAAAAAAATTGGGAAAATGATTGGTTTCTTGAGGAGATTGAGGTATTTTATTAATGAGTCAAATCTGAAACTAATTTATACATCTGTTATTATGCCTCACTTTGACTATGCAGATACTGTTTGGCAAACTGCAAATAATAATAATTTTGATCAACTTCAGAAACTTCAGAATCGGGCAGGAAGAATTATTCTTCGGGTTAAACCTGGTGAACATATATCTATTCAGCAGATTCACGATACCTTGGATTGGGAAACCCTAAAATCTCGACGTCGGAGACATATGTGTTCGTTACTGTTTAAAACATTTCATGAGCTAGCACCTAAATATATGACTGATAAATTTGTATTTAACGAAAAGTGTTACGGGCTAAGATATAATGACAATTTAATGCTTCCGAAACCAAGAACCAATCAGTGTAAACGTACATTCTTATATCGTGGATCCGTGTTATACAATGAACTACCTATTAAGCTCCGTCAGTTAGGCACACTAAATTTGTTTAATAAACATGTTCAAAAATACTTCAATTATTTTGATATCTAAATTTCGCAATCCCATTGGCTTTTGCCATAAACATAATCAATCTAATAACAGACTATATTAGATAATGTGTAGAATATTTTAAAACTAATTAAGTTAATTGTTTGCTGGGTGGGTGATAAGGGTGGGGTCGTATTTTGTTACATTAGGGGTGGTAGGGGATATTTGAATAGATTTTAATGCTTTTTGTTAGTGTTTTTTGTTTAATTTAATTTAATTTGATTTAGTTAAGTTAAGTACAAGTACAATGTTTTTTTTTATTTATATATTTTTAATTACGACTTACTATTTTGTTATATCATTACTTATTATAGTATCATTATATATATATTGGACTCCATGGAAGAACAGAGCCATTAGGTTAATGGCTCTGAAATGGACTATCCAACCGTTTTATCATTCTATCATTGTTATATAAGTCTTTGATTTTGTTATATTGTGTTATTGTTTTTTTATGATGATTTTCGGAAATAAAACAAACAAACGCTGGATCAATGCTGGTCTAAATAAAGCCTATGAATGGAACAATAATGTACCGTAAAATCACTTCTCACTAATTCTCTTGTAGATCTTGGTTTCTTTACATGTATCTTAATTTAGACCAAAACATATGTAAGATAAATGCAGCACAATCGTAATTATTTCATGCATACGAAGCATATAATATGTGTTTAACGTCACGTAGATCTAAGAAATTGGCATTTGGCTGGCACACCTATTTTTATGCAAAATTAATATATTTATAGAGGGCGCTATTTCAAAATATGCAAATTAGCTTGTCATCTATGGCCGTGTAACATCACGAAACAATTTTTAGTGATGGTCCTAGAGAGATACAGACATTTGGCAGCCCAAAATTGTAGAAAAATCCTTGTTTTATATTTATTATACATTTTTAGAGAAAAATCATGTACTTTGGCGGCCATTTTGTATGACGTCACATATCTTAAATTGCTCAAGGCTGACAGAGTGTCAGCAATCGGATTCTTCAAATAGAAGGTTTAGGCAGTCATAATCCATTGAGAAATAAGAAATTGGCATTTGGCTGGCACACCTATTTTTATGCAAAATTAATATATTTATAGAGGGCGCTATTTCAAAATATGCAAATTAGCTTGTCATATATGGCCGTGCAACATCACGAAACAATTTTTAGTGATGGTCCTAGAGAGATACAGACATTTGGCTGCCCAAAATTGTAGAAAAAGCCCTATTATATATTTATTATATATTTTTAGAGAAAAATCAAGTACTTTGGCGGCCATTTTGTATGACGTCACATATCTTAAATTGCTCAAGGCTGACAGAGTGTCAGCAATCGGATTCTTCAAATAGAAGGTTTAGGCAATCATAATCCATTGAAAAAAAAACTATAGACCCTAAAACAAGGTTAGGCCAATAATCTGGATTTGGCTGCCGGACTACCCTCATCCCCCCCGTTGTCTACGCGCCTGGTTGTGCAGATACAATGTTCAGTGCTGTGGAAGATCTAATCTATGTGCGGTTAAAAAGAACAGGCGCAATCCTAGTGCAATTGTGTTTTCTGCACCTCAGTCTTAAAGCTGGCTACTTCAACCTATATTAATTATTTTCATCTCTCTCTCTCTTTGCATGTATACTTTATGGGGGCACATCAATGGACTAATGGCATATTAGACCTCATGTCTCGTAAACTTAACATGTAATCGATCGAGGTAAAAAAAAGGGGTCTAAAAAAATCCAATCGATCTTGGAAATTTAGGGGGGCACAGCAATGGACTAATGGCATATTAGACCTCATGTCTCGTAAACTTAATTATTATTTCTGAAATCGGCTTACCGAGTAAATATGTGTAGTACGCTATCGCCCTCCATTCCCCCCCCCCCTTTCGTTTGACCCTTGCTTTTCTGTCACATCAGAACCTTTAACAAAAACTCGCTCGCACCGCTTGGATTCCCCCCCCCCCCGTTTATTATCACCCAAGATCTGATGTCCACTAATTGAAACTCGGAGGATTAATTAATCCTCCTTATGTCAGTATACGCGGCTAAACTAAATTCTATAGTTTGTGCATGGACTTACTCTTGGCTCACTCTCTCTGTATCTTTTCTTCACTGCTCTACCCGTGCACCTCCTTCCTCTACCTACCTTTGGTTCTCTTCTACTCTCTCGCTCTGTCGGCATCCTCATCGTTCAAAACTGATTTTGTGTAACCTACTCAACTAAAGCTTTTTTACCATATTTTGCCATAACTCTAAATTGTCCAACATTACGATTATTTCTTTCTTTTTGTAAATTGATCTGTAAACTTTTACCAGTGAAAAACGAATAAATATATAATTAAAGCTTAATTTCAATTTTCAATGACTAAAGAATGAGCTGATTTCTTGAAAGTCTCTGTGATCACGTTGATCACATGTAAGTATGTAAAGTGTGTTGCAGAAAAGTGGTTATACCCTAATTGGTCCTAGGCTAAATTATGACGCAACGTTAGGGTTAAACTACGCTGGTTTTAACCCCAACTCCAAACCTGAACAAGACACTACATACCTGCCAGTCTTTGGCAGAGAAAATAGAAATCTTTCAAAGCAAAATTAGGAAATATGGTGTACTTTGTATGCTTATTCACATACATTTTAAGTAAGAGATATGAATCTAGGTTTTCTACATAGACCCCAAAAGTAAGAATTATTCCTCTAAAATGAAAACAGTTGGCAGCTATGACACTGCTTTAAAGGTAATGCAAAGTTTTGAAAATTGGGTGGATAGTAATTCTTTACAATTTTGATATATTTGGATACCCCTATGGATGTATTATAAGCACTAGAAAATTTAGCTCCTAAAACACTTCTGCTTTCGAGAAAAATTGAATATTAAAATTTACCGGTGCTCCCGGTAAATTTTGATAAATTTCAAATAGCGCCTACAACCGTACAATAGTAGCTGCGACCACGAAAATCTCAGAATATGTAGATATTATGTATAATTTCCAAACGGGAATAGCTAATCGGTCAATTTGGGTCGAGAAACATCGTTTTATAGCTTAATTAATATCTTGACCTCGAGAGGGAGCTATACAACATAAAGAGTTTATTATTTACAATTTCATAAATTTAGACTCGAGTTGAACCGCGACAACGATCACTGAATATTGTAGGATCGCATTATGCTTCCAATATGTTCATTTGAACCAAATTCATGACCCCATACCAAAACTTTGTATTACCTTTAATGTAGAGCCACGGGGATGTTGCATCAAATCCATCATTGTTATTACCCAACACCACACATCAAGAATTCAATACAAATATGCCAATATATTGAAAATCACTTTGTTTATTCAAAACAAAAGGGCAAGAGAGTCAATTAATTTGTATTTACACAATAAAATGTTGACCAGAGCATAAGTATGAAAAATAAAGTACGCAATTAAAGTAGAACCATGCATTCATATGCACATACAAGTTCTCAAGCAGGTAAAATCTAATGCACACATGTACTAGTATGAAATACTTTCACAGAAAGAACAAATATTTGCTTGAAATACGAGTAAGCAACAGATGAATTGAGAGAGGTTCAGAATATAAAAATCAATTTAAAACAATCAAGATAACATCTATCATTTAAAGGTACTATGTCCCATTTGCAGGCCAAAAAAATGAAAAAGTTAAATTCCAACTGCATTTGAAAGATAATACTAATTTAGAACTTCCCTAAAAAAGGTGGGGCTTGAAAATGTCTTCAAGTGGGAAAATAACGACTATTAGTTGTCAAATCGACTTTAGGGCTATAGAGCCCAAAAGTAGTAGTGTTGATTTTCAGACAATTTTACCGAATGGTCATACGTTTTATGCTGCGCAAAGATTCAATCAGTTTAATCTTGGCCATCACAAGAAGTGGGTTATTGATGTAGACAAATGCTCATGTACCCTTTACAACTCTTTTCATGTAGACTAGACTACTAGATCTATGTTATTACCAAAGAAGGAAAAAAGCCAGTCAGTCACTCAATAGTGTCTGACAGTGAAGTCTAGCAAGTAAACGGGTTTCCTTGCATAATTTGAATATGAGGACACTGCTAACGTTTAAATTTCACAGATAGGACATACATGACATATTCATCATTCCTGCAAAGTTCTACAGAATTTGAGGTTGGCTGCAAAAGGGACATAGTACCTTTAATAAATAATAACATTTCATTGAGATTTCATTTCATTACATTTTTTTTTTTGGGGGGGGGGGGGGGGGAGGACAATTACAGCTGTATCACAGGTAATTGTGGTTTTCGGGTTTTCGCCTCCTTCCGTATCTGAATTATTACTGTATACTCTATGTTGAAATCATTGTTACATATATAATTTATATATACATTGTGTTTCATATTGTAATGTTGAGAAGGAAATAAATGTACAAAATAAATACAAAGTTGTGAACTGGGAGTAATATGCAATGTATTCTCATAATTTCTATGAGGAAACTGCCTGTTCATTCACATTATTTATAGTAAAAGACAGCATAATTGCAATACAGATGCATAAATTCATGACCCTGTCCTCCGATTGAAAACAAAAAGAGATTCTATTTCATTTTTGAAGCAGCATTGCATAAACGTATAAATAAAAGGATTTCCCAGATTGTCGAGAATAATTTTCAAAATATCTTTGGCACGGTTGATAGTTCACTGTGGTTGCGTGTTATTAGACTCAATGTCAGACATGTGGAACGTTTCTCTCCTGGGACCAATTTCACAAAGCCTTTTTTCAATGACAAATGACAAAAATCAGTGACAAATCTGCTGATAAGCAATCAGAAGCAAAGATTTCACTAGCTTATTACAAAAACTGTCATTTGTCACTGATAACAAGTTCTGTGAAATGGGGCCCAGGACTGTGAGACCATACCAAAACAAAAAATACACAGCTTTTTTTTACTTTTTAGGGTACACATGCACTTTCTTGTAGTCCTGTTAACATTACATACTATAAAATAAAGTACAAGTGATCAAGCATGCTGGGAAAATAAACCCAGTGAAGGAATGGAATTATGCAGTTCATATAAGGTACATTGCCCTGTCAATGCCATGGGCATGTATAATGCACATGCAATAAACATTCATCAAATGTTTACATTCACTCTCACCGGATGACACGTATGAATACAAAGGACATTTTAAAACACGTTTCACTTTAAAATGGAAACAGGAAGTGGCAGTAAAATCACATGTATGCCCCAGATCTGCCAACCTCTGGAATTCAAAAAATGTATTCTTTAATCCAAAAAGTTGTATTTTACTGGAAAAAAACACGGACTGATACGCGAATCAAGAGCTACCAACCCCAACTGAACAAAAATCCTATTCTTTTCCTCCCAAAATCCTGTTTTTGATTGATAAGTACTTTCTCACCGCAAACATGGGTTTTTGTTTGTTTGGGGGGGGGGGGGGGGGGAGGGGAGTTACCACTTTGCATAAGTTCCTACATACAGGAAGAACATTTTTTATCGATCATTGGTTGAATATGCATGATTTCGTCATGACTGGTGTGTTCGATGAACCAATGAACATCCCCAAATTGCTGATGTGAGATGCTTGTAGGATACTCTACAGGAGAGAATGGGCAATTAACCATTGAAAATGGCACACACACACAAAATTATTATTTAAAAAAAAATCGTACTGTCCTATTTACTTCTAATTTACTTCTAATCGTACGAAATGCGATAAAATCGTACTGATTGGCAGCTGTGATGCCCTCAAGGGTTAATGACAACATGCAGTTCATTACTTCATTGACCTACTTCATTCATTGCACTTTTGATTCTTTGGCAGAAAATGTCACTGGTATTAAATGCATTGACACAAATGAAACATAAATAGATTTTCTAACAATAGATAAAACAATGCAATAAGCTTAAGATTTGCACTATGTACACATGAATAATGTGGTCAAAGGTTGATGAATTTGAGGTAACAAACTGACATTTTCTTCAATTTCTATAGTAGTTTAAAGGTACTATGTCCCATTTGCAGGCCCCAAAAATGAAAAAGTTAAATTCCAACTGCATTTGAAAGATAATTCTAATTTAGAACTTCCCTAAAAAAGTTGGGGCTTGAAAATGTCTTCAAGTGGGAAAATAACGACTATTAGTTGTCAAATCGACTTTAGGGCTATAGAGCCCAAAAGTAATAGTCTTGATTTTCAGACGATTGTACCGAATGGTCATACGTTTTATGCTGCGCAAAGATTCAATCAGTTTAATCTTGGCCATCACAAGAAGTGGGTAATTGATGTAGACAAATGCTCATGTACCCTTAGTAACCCTTTACAACTCTTGTCATGTATGTTATTACCAAAGAAGAAAAAAAGCCAGTCAGTCACTCAATAGTGTCTGACAGTGAAGTCTAGCAAGTAAACGGGTTTCCTTGCATAATTTGAAATTTGGACACTGCTAACGTTTAAATTTCACAGATAGGACATACATGACATATTCATAATTCCTGCAAAGTCCTACAGAATTTGAGGTTGGCTGCAAAAGGGACATAGTACCTTTAACCTTCAGGATGAACAAACTGCTCTAAGAACAATGACAGACAATATATCTTTTCAAGAGGAAGTCTAGTTCTGGGAAAGGTGAACAAACAATTTGTGAATTTTTCCATTGTTTTTACAATGTTAGTGTGGAAGGGTATCATAGAAAGAAAAAAAGGCCTCTTAAAAGGATGGCTCTCCAAATGCCCTCATATTCAAATATGACAAGATTGAGGATCACAACTTTCATGCCACGTGTGGTCCCATGTATGCACTTCTGTGTACAGTGCATATGACCTTAAGCAAAACTGGGCCAATTTCCTAACATTTTGATGATTCCAAATCCTCACAGTATTCATCAATACTTGGCCGTTTATTAAACAGCCTTTGGATTGATCGTAATATTGAGCCGTCTATGGCTCATCGTGTACGGATAAACTTAAGATCAATCATAACTCTTTATAATACGTGGCCCTTATCTGCTGCATGACCAGCATTTTCCAATTGCTTCCACACAGCTTCTTTCACAATGCATTCGCATGACCAGAACTCAACTTCATCTGTAAATTTATCTTTGTAATCTTGATCATTGAAAATAAAGATGCACAAACACAATAATGCAAACAAAAAGCTAGCTAGGGAGATTCCAATTATTAAATGGAGATTGAATTTTGGCGAGACCGCTTACATGAAAGACCAGGGATTCACCACTGTTGGAAATTTCTGTATCACCTCCCAACATTTGTCCTTCTTTACTAAAAGTACCAAATCAGTCTTGTTAAGTAATTTTAATAAAACCTAGTACTGTTTCTCTGTTACAATGTTTCTGTCAATCAGTATTGAAGTAATAAAACTTCACTTAACAAAAAACTTATTCAAAGTTTTTTCAATGCATTACAATTAAGCTTCGGCATATCTATGATCAAAATTTTGAAGAAATTATTCCGTTGGTCATGCCTTTTTTCATACCTTGAAGTACTGCATAATGATACGTGGTAAGCAATGAATAAACAAGGTTCCAGCAGTCATGTGTAGGTAATTTGCAGCTCTTTTCTTCATCCTGATAGTGAATGCACCTACCGGTACCACTTATATTGTCAATTTTCAGGTATTTCCATCAAAGTCATGATAGAGCAAGAGAGAGAGAGAAAGAGAAAGAGAGAGAGAGAGAGAGAGGGGGGGGGGGGGGGGGAGATTGTCACTTAATATTAATGGCACAATTAATTGCAGCATGCATTGCAGATCTGACACAAACCTTGATAGATACATTTATATATATTCCATTTAAATGATCAGATTGAGTAAGTCATCAAATCGACATGAACATTCTATAATACGATCCGAGAGATTGAACATGGCTTCTAGCAGCATACAGCCCAATGATAGCTTAACCATGAGAGCTCATCGTAAAAGCATGAGAGATCTCCTCCTGTTTGCCCGCACCATGCTCTCCTCATCCTCCAGGTTGGTGATTGGAACCTCAGGAGGGGGTATGATCTTATCCCCTTCTTGAGAATCATTGTCCTTCTCCTCGTCCTCCTCCTCCTCATTGCCCGGTAACCCACTGAGGTCCAGTAGAGGAACGGTCGGTGCCGATGACTCAGCCTGCCTTTCATCGGCTGTTGCAAGCTCTTGGTAGCCCTCCCTTTGAGGGCTCCGTGTAGCCTTAGAGTCGGTAACATCCTCACCCTGTTGCGCCTTCCATCCGCTATCGCTACCCCCTTTCTTGGAGTCGACGCCCGATTTCTTCTTTTTCAACTTCAATTTCAGTTTCGATTTCTTTTTCTTCTCCACAGACGGGGCTTCGGGAGCATTGTCTGCCGGTTTGCTTCCGATTCTCGAGGGGCTACACTGGGTGGGCGGGAACGAAGCAGAGAGGTCATTCACCTCTTGCAGCTTCTTGAGAGAGCTCACATTCTCTGATGTTGCTAGTTCATGGAGGGATTCAGCAGATGAGGAGTGGTAGTCTAGGGCAGGGGTAGGAGGATCCATGCTGATCTGTCTGGTGAGTGGGGGGAGAGCTGCCCTACTGAAGGGAACAGGTGTGACTATGCTCCTGGCACTGATGGGCATCAGTTCATTCACACTGTTTGAGGC
Organism: Strongylocentrotus droebachiensis; assembly: GCA_035222895.1. Taxonomy (NCBI): domain Eukaryota; kingdom Metazoa; phylum Echinodermata; class Echinoidea; order Camarodonta; family Strongylocentrotidae; genus Strongylocentrotus; species Strongylocentrotus droebachiensis. Next base: position 206,226 of record JAVYIG010000467.1, on the reverse strand, counting down.
TGAGATGGAATGAAGAGAACAATCCATTATTACCATAATACTCATTAAAACGATTACAATCGCAGCTCAACACTAACAGGCTCCTGGGACACAACAAAATGTAGATCCAATCTACCAGAATGTCAGAATTTGTTTACATAGGGTCGATAGGGCTAATGCATAAAGACTCTAAAATGTTAAATCCAGACCCCCTTCCAAAACTGTTAGTGTGGAGCCCTGAATCAATAATCATCATTTCGCTTGGCATTTATGTAGCAATAAGCATACACAGGGTGTGAAATGAAAAATATAAAAGAATATTAAACAAACTGAATGAAATACCATAGCATGCTTTAGTAATGAGATATATATTTATTATTAAATTAGTAATGTGTTATTGCTTAGTCTTTTTACTTGGCACACATAAAACAGTAGATCAATATCAAGACTAAAAGGAAAATATGGGCAATCAATGGCATACCGGTAAGCTACCAGGGGGGTGTTTCACACAGATCCTAAGTCGAACTTATCTCTAAGTTGGACTTAAAAGTTATGGAAAGCCATTAGCATCCTTGAAAATATTTTGTAAAAGTTATTTTAAAAGGCATAAAATGTTGATTCAAATCATTCATATTTTCTATTATCATGGGAGATTTTATGTTCTTGATGTGGAATTTATGGAAAGTCTAAAATACTTGATTTTTCGCTTTTGAATATATTTTATTTTAAGGCTACAAATGGCTCTCCATAACTTTTAAGTTCAACTTAGAGTTAAGTTCGACTTAGAATCTTTGTGAAACACCCCCCAGATCTTAAGATATATAACATCAGGTTCCATATTTGTGCCTCTTAAGTTTCCAAAGACTGCAGTACATTGATGTAGATGTATGTATTTGTTCAACAACAAAAAAAGTATTCCATCACGACTCACTTTCTTAAACATTAAACATGGTTTGCTTCTACCCTACCCTAGCACTTGACAAAGCTTTGTCTAGAAAGGAAGGGGAATCACAGGTCATTTCCCATCTAGGTAACACTATCCACTCAGCACTCATTGAACAAAACTCAACTAGCAACACACTTGACCCTTTCTGATTAGAACCTCACAAGTTACATCCTGTTATTAATCTTCCATGTTTTGTCTCCGCTGGGTAAATTAGCTTTTGCTAAAACATGGTCATAGGAAAGGAGTCGCAGTCTAGTAGACACGTCACTGGACTGTGAACGACGTGATTCAAGGTTAAGTTCCGCTGCAGCACTGTCCATTGGCAAGATAGAAATCTACATTTGCTACTCTCCACCCAGGTGTAGTGCCAGGCAGGAAGAAACTTCCTGAACAGCTTAACAAAACACATCTATGTATCATGAAGACCAATACCAATCACTTAAAAATGTTTACAGTTGGGTATTACTATGTTTATATTACTGTGATGTCTCTATGATTGTGGAATCTGTATAAAAGTTTCCAAGTCACTTACTATGCAGAGGAAAGGGCATGGGCATGGCCCCACCTCCACCCTGCACCATCGGTATACTGAAGCGTCGCACAATGTGCTGCTCTATGTACGTCTCAGGTTGCATCATCCCCGCCCCCATGTTCCCCCCCAGCCCTCCATGGGGGTACATCCATGTCTCCTCTGTGTACGCCAGGGGGGAAGGCAGGGGGCGTGGCTGGGTGGAGTCGCCAGAGGCCTGGTAAGGGTTGTAGGTGGGGTGGTGGTGCCGCTGGGGCTGGGGTAGGGATGCGGGTGGGGGTGGCAGGGCTCTGGGTGTCAGTCTCTTCCGCTTCTTTTTCTGCAAGTAACACAAAACGGAAGGCATCTAGATGACTTTTTAAATTCAACATGGGACAGACTGTGCACACATAATCAAATAATTCCCCTTGTGCGACCTGTAAGGTTTTACTTTATCCAGCTAGATTTTTTTTAATTTTTTAATTTTTTTAATATTTTTTTTAATATATATATATTTTTTTTTTTTTTGGGGGGGGGGGCAAATTTCTCCTGTGAAATCTTTGTGAATGTGGCCTCCCCTGTAAACTTGGAACTAATAAAACCTCATGGCAATCATTATTGAGGAAATAGCTGAGAACAAAGCACTTAGCTGTGCCACAGCCTGCACTTGAATGCGGATAGGTTGTATCTTAAACTAAGTCGTATGCATCATTCATATACTATTTGGAAGCATTTGAGGATGTTATATCATGATGAGATATATGTGCTTGACAAGAATGGAATATCTATTATTATTATCACACTTGAATTTGAACAGCAACCATGCTGTTATTTACCTTTTTGCTTGAGGTAGATCTACCACTCTTGGGTTCCTTGCCCTCCCGATGAACCACAACGGTGGTCTCTCTTGATATTTCTACGATTGCATTCGTTTGATTGTTGGTTCCTTGTGTAGTCTCCGTAGCTTGATCTGAATTATGTCTGCTTGGGCATTACAAAAAACACCAGAACAATGGTCAATTGTTAGGATTATTTTTATTTTAATTTCATTTCAAAACGGACACACTTGCTTCAGCCAATGGCTGTTCTTCTGCAAGTCTGTACATCGTCTTTAGTTTCTGGTAGCACACACATACATTTTTTCTCCGAATCACACAAAATTTGCAATGAATATTCATGACTGCCAATGAATGACAGGTGCCACACCCTTTAGTAATATTAATGACAATTAAAGTGTTTTTGTATAGAGCATAATAATTGCATATATATCTCTATGCACTTTAGTAGTATGTCGAGCTGAGTAGTGAGCGAATAAGGATAAGTAAATTAAATTTGTGGTCCTAAACCATGTGCAAATCATGCAGTCACTGTTTGGAAAGGAGAGCTTTTTGCTCAGTGTTTGTCCAAATTATGCTTTTCAATGAATATTATTTCCTGACAGTTTTTTTCTAATTTTCTATCCCTTTTTCTTTTTTGGTGGTGGTTCTATTGGCAGAACTCAAGACTAACTACTGATGTATTATTGAGTATAAGTTTAAATGACAAACAAAGGAAACGCACTCAGCGGTCTCGCCTGCATTACGTAATTCGATATGATGAAAAATTGAGGTTGAAACATTATTAATAGGCAGGGTGGCCCATTAGCATGCCCCCCCAAATGAAATCCTCTGAATATAATCAGCATTTTGAAGTGAATATTTATTTAAGAATCATGAACAAATAAGAAAGATTGATTCATTTATTCTTATATTAAGTTGTGAAAACATAATCTAAGTCTACTGACCTAAAATAACCTTTGACCTTGTGACCTAGAATTTGTGTCATATGACTTGTGATACTTGATAACCATTGGATACAAGTTTCATGGAAGTTGAACAAACACTTTTGGAAATATGCTATAAACTCAAAATCTTGATGTTGATGCCACAAAAAAGTCTAAGTTTGTTGACCTGAAATGACCTTTGACCTTGACTTTGTGACCTGAAATTCAACTCACATGATTAGGGACACTTGATAACCCTATAGTCCAAGTTTCATTGACTAAGGACTTATACTTTCAAAATTATATCAAAAATTCAAAAACTTAACCTTAGGTTAAGTTTTCAATAATGATGCCACAACATAGTCTAAGTCTGTTGACCTGAAATGAACTTTGACCTTGACTTTGTGACCTGAAATTCAACTCACATGATTAGGGATACTTGATAATCCTATAGTCCAAGTTTCATTGACTAAGGACTTATACTTTCAAAATTATATCAAAAATTCAAAAACTTAACCTAAGGGTTAAGTTTTTGATGTTGACGCCGCCGTCGCCGTCGCCGGAAAAGCGGCGCCTATGTCTCGCTTTTTTGCTAAGCAGGCGAGACAAAAATTGAGGCGATAAGCATAATGACACTATTAAAAAGCATTTTTCTAAATACTTTGATCAACAAACTGACACACCACCTCTACATGTAAAAATGACTGTAAATTTGCATTGAAAGGTTTCTTCATTTTAAAAAAAGTATGGTAAGAACATTAGGCCAACGTGAACAGAAAGAGAAAGAAACTTCAAGTCTGTACCTATTTATATACAGTTGATTGACAGATGATTGGAGGGATATGAATTAGTTGGTTGGAGCCCTACTACCAGGGCTAGTGTTAGGCTGATCTGAAGATTGGTTCTCGTTAGTAACACAATAATTGGTGCTAGCAGTGCTGAAAAACATGAAAGAAACAGTGCAAGACGTGCAGAAAATAGAATAGATAGTGAAAAGTGGTAGAAGAAAAGTGTAGAGTATAAGAACAGAAAGAAAATATAATTCTTTATAATAAAAGAAACTTACAAACTTGCCACAATTAAAACTTTTCAGAACAATTAAACATAGAGTAAAGCGTGCATAGAAAATACACATGTGCACACATACAAATGATTTAAAATGTGATTAAAATAACACATTTTTGCTTATACAACTATACTGGTACCATAAAACAAGCATGCAATTAAAAGCATCGTTTTATAGAGGGACCAATAACACTGAAATGCTTTGTAAATTCAGTTTGAGTTGAGATTGTGCATGGTGCTATCTGGTGCAAGTTATTAATATTTTCATTCTGCTCAGCTCTGCAATGCAGTCATAAATTGCAACCATGATAGGCTGCTCACAGTATAAAGTTTGTGTGTGTGAATGGGTTTTAAAAAAAATTAAAAAAAATAAAAAAATAAAAAAAAGAGAGAATTGTCTGTTATCTAAAAAAAAAGTGATGACGAAATTTGCAAGCAGGGAATGACTTATCAGACTATGGATGAGATTAGGAAAAGAATATGGATGATATGTTCAGATATATATAGGTATTCATATTCATAAAATGCTAGCAGTAAGTTAGGTAGACATATGGACAGATGGTATGACAGATGATGAGACTCATGATATTACATCTGCCATTACAACTTGCCGAATCGCACATGGATATTATTCAGTGCTTGCATCATTATGACCAAACCATGATCACATATACATGCAACTCAGCAGGCCTTTCAAGAAAAAAGAAAGTCAAAGATCTACTATTTAAGTCATGCTACCAACAAACACAAGTACAGTTCTGTGAGGTAAACAAGGACTAAGGAAAAATTGTTGATAGTAATCTTACCTCCTTGTATTTCGCATTTCTATATCTTCATTGCCTCCTTCAGTTGGTGCAACTCTACCGGTCTAGAAAAGAAAAAAGAAAATTTTCACACTATGATACTAACTAATAATTGATGTAATGTGGAAAGAGGTGAGATAAGTTAATACAAGAAAAGTGGAGTATGTTACTATTAAAGTAAGTGTTGTGATCTTTTTATGTTTTCATTTTGTACCCTATTCCTAAAAAATTAACAGAGATATTTCATCCACAATTAAGCATGGGAAGTGTACAATATTTTGGTGCTGAGTTACTCAAATCTCATTTATAAGTGAATTTATACATAAGGGTCACCAAGAAAGAACAGAATCTGATTACTAAAATACACATTCATGAGCCCTTGTCGATTCATTTTGTTTAGGCTCAAACAATTCAATAATGATCTCTATTCAATATGAATAAATGCATACCGGTAGCTGAAAACACTTGGGAACATATGGGTGAAATACATCCTTATTTCTGACCAAAAAGTAAATATGTAAGCAGGAATTTTTGGACCACTAGAACACATCCATTGATTACAAAACAAATAATATATATATATATATACAAGAACATGGATAATCCAAAACTGAGAAAATCTTTTGTCAAATTCAAACACATCCACTTTCCCCAAACTTGTGTGTATTTTATATAATTTGACTTATTTGCGTTTAAAATTATTGAAACAAAACAAATGGATCTGATCTTACCCTTTTGTGTGAGCAACATCCTTTGCCTTCCCTTGCTGGAGGTTCAGGTCTAGAGGATTCCTCCTCCTCCTCCTCCTCCTCTTCAGCCCGCTGCTTCATGATGTAGTCATAAGTACCCAGGCCTTGAGACACTGTATGTAGGTAGGCAACCACAAAATGAGAGCAAAAAAGTCAGTTGCATATTGAATATTAACAGAATTATTAATGATATTGTTATTTATGAAGTATATCAATTATGAAAGAATTAATAATGTTACGTTCTACATGTGCATGATCTCAGAAAACATCAAAAGTTGCTAGTTTTTCTTTAAACGATGGTCATTCATTAAAAGTGATCATATTAGATTGTAGTTAAGTTGCTAAGCATTATCATGATGTACTGTAATTAACGGTGTATAAACCGCCCTCGTGTATTAAACGCACCCCTCTTTTTCGCCCTAAAAAAAAAAAGACATTGTGTAACTTCACTCTCATTTAATGTAATGCTAATCAAGTCAAGTCCCTGCCCATGTTTGATTGTTATGCATGGCTTGCATGCTTTATGTTCACATGTCATTGCTATTGTGTTTGCCCATAGCCCTAATGCCACTACCACATGTTCACATTCCTTGATACCCTGTTCATTTGGTGGAGTTCATGTTTGCATACACTGTGCATTGGATCAGAGAGTCTTGATTAAACCTTCACAGCAACCACACCCTTTTCTGTGTCTCTATTTTGAGTTGCATTTCATTTAGAACCTACGATATAAGAGCCGTCAAGTGCGCCTGGGAGGAAACAAACTTAATCCCTTTAACCTTCATGTTTCTCCTTCTGAATCTTGAGCATTAGAAAGTTAGAAACACATATTAAGCTGGACAATGAATCTAATGAAGAACTAGAAATGCAATCGTGTCACAACGATGTGCGTGCAATGACGCCGTGTTTCTACGTGTCGAACGAAAGAGCTTCTCTCGGACTATCCAGAGCAATTTGTACGAAGTCTTTAGCTTCTGTAATATTGGAGACAGGTAGGGCGAAAGAAAGGCCTCAATAGTGACCTTGATGGGATGGTAGTGACTATGCCTACGATGTTTGAAAGAAATTGGGATAGGGGAAAGAACCTAGAAAGGGCTCGCAAGCACTGCGTGCAAAAACAAATGGGATTAGTTGCATGTTCGTCATTGCAATCAAGATCGTTCTAGGGGTCAAAAGCGTGAACCCGATTTGCCCCATAGACAATGCGTGTAATGCATGGGCGGAAAACGTACAGGATCTGTATTATGACCGGAGTTAAATTGTTTTTTCTCTCTCTCTTTATGTCTCTTTATGGGACGTATATGGTATCATTGGAAAGAGAATTTCATGGTCGTTATTGTAAACTACTCTCTTTTTTCCTATGATAATCCTATCGAAACATGTGATGTAAAATAGATTTAAAGGACAAAATGGCGTCTTAAATGGCCCCCTTGACCAATTTCAAAAATCAGGCCACGAGGTGCCCTGCGTATTGCATCTCGGAATGTCATTGCAAATTTTCAAGGAAAAAAAAGGATGTTTAGGGGGCGAAAAGTAGTCTGAAAAAGTAGTCTGAAGTGTTATAATCGGGCGGAATTCGTATAGTGACCCTTGTTCAAATGCGATTTACTCACGATTTTCTGTGTAAACATATACCATACTTGGTATTATTCGAAAGGGCACTTCATTGCGGTCAGTTTGACACCATTATCATCTGCACGCAATGTACTGCACGCATTAAAGGCGCTATTACGTAATGCATAGCAAATTCATCATTTTTAGCGATAACTTTGCGCTGACGTTATTAAAATTTACCAAATTTAGCAGACAGTTGTCACGTATATGGATACATGTGTCTGCCAAGTTTCAACGACGTACGTATAAAGATCGCCATTTTAGAGCAAGTTTAAGTTATTTTGGAATTTTCTTGAAAATGGCGAATTTGGAGGGCATTTTTCTCAAAGTCGGTCAGTGTTAGGGTATATAATTTTGTATATGGCTGGAAAGGGCATATCTTCAAGTATCTAAATCCAAAAAAGGGTACGGATTTGCCAAGCCAAAATGGAGATACGGCCACAGAAAGACAGCCAATTCCAAGAACTTTAGAGGGCGCTATTTATGTTTTGCAAAGCCATTGGAGCGTGAAATTTGGCATGGCTATGTGCAATTATGAGATAAAGATACTGTGAGATTTAAATACAAAACGGAATTCATATGAGAAAGTTATGGCAGTTTTAGATTATTTAGGGGTCCATTTTTCAAGAACTTGAGAGATTTTTGACGAAGTCGGTTTCAGATTTGATTTTTGAGTACGAAGATGGCATTTTGAAGGTCAGGTTATGCGTCGCAGATAAAAGAACATCTCTTAGACTATCTAGAGGAATTTGTTAGAAGTTTGTAGGATCTAGGATAGTGGAGATAGGAAGGAAGAAAGAAAGGCCTTAAAATGGACCAGAAACAGACAAAATGGCGCCTGGACGGTTATGCATGAGTGATTTCGAAAATCGAAAAAGTAGGTGACCTTGATGGGATGCTAGAGACTATGCCTATGAAATTTGAAATGAAAAGGACATGAGGAAAGCACCTAACTAGGAATCACAAACACTACGTGCAAAACGAATGCGATTTCCTGACGATACTAAGGAGGAGAATATTAATGGGGCAGAATGTGAACGAAAACAAGGCAATGACGAAGGTTCGTCATTACAATTACTTTCCAAATGTATCTGCAGATTCTACATCTACCGTATTCAATGAAAAAAAACAAATAGATGTATTCATGTTGAAAAAAAGGAAAAAAGTCAGAAGTATTTCCAGAAGATCAATCAGTTCACTTATCACTATCTAACTTCGGATTCTTATACTTACTGAGATACAAATGGAAGCCCAGGAGATGCCCTAGAAGAATGAGACTGATTAAGAGTAGGATCGCAAGAACAATCATAACAGCGAAGAAGGCTTGCCCCGACACTGGTACAAAGATCTTGAGATTCTGGTGGAAGTCGCAGACAGGAGTTGCTTGAGAGGTGACAGACTCATTGGCTGCAGTCGTGTCGGGTGTTGCTGTGGATGTTTGGCATGAAAAAGGTTCCCCATCTCTGTAAGCTGCAACAAGGAAAATTGAAAATGTACCGTAAATCTCCGTGTATAAGGCGCACTTTTTTGGCGCCGAAAAAATTTGAAAATCGGGGGTGCGTCTTATACACAGATACAGACAAAAAATTTTTTTTTTTTTTTTTTTTCCTTCCCTTCCCGATTTCGATTTATGGCGCTATGCCTGGCAATGTCTCCCAGCTCAGTAATCAGTGTGTTGACTCACCACTCGGAAACTACAACAACACTCAAATTTGTCTGTCATCTTGGTTTGAAAGTAATCTTTCTAATAGATCTCAAAATGTAGTTTTTAATAATTCCTCAATTTTTTTTCTATAACAAATGGTGTACCACAAGGTTCTATCCTAGGTACTCTATTGTCAGAAATTTAGAGGATTCTATTCATATCATGCATGACTATTGATGTTTGGCATAGAACACAGTGCTTCTGCTAGCTGATGTGATGAGGCTGGTGTGGGACACTTGGTATCATGAAGCCTTAAGAGTCTGGACCTGTTTTTAATTTACATTAATGATCTTACACACATTCTTCTACAACGACATTGTTACTATTATTTGGTGGGTTTTCGGCAACAAAACAATAACAACAACAAAACAACAAAAAACGATTTTTTTTTTTTTTTTTTTTTTTTTTCCCCAAAATAGGGGTGCGCCTTATACACAGGTGCGCCTTATACACGGAGATTTACGGTATTCATTATCAAAGACAAATCACGATGGTGAATGTTCTTTTTTTAATAACATTGAAAAACTAATTTCCCATTTTCAAGGTAAAATGTATTAACTTTTTATTCTATAGGGAGACAGATTCCAAGAAATTTTAGATAATGAAAACCCGGTTTGCAAGGCTACTTTATTACTCTTGCAATGTCTACAAAAACATGTATGGTGGTTTGGTTCAGCATTCTTATAAATTTTACATCAGCAATATGTAGAGAACAAACTTAGTATACTAAAATTTGATAAGAAAAATTGATTGAGGTTTTAATGGCAGTTTCACGCACAATAGCCTAAATATATTAAAGGTAAAGACCAGTATTGGAAACGCCCCAATTTCAAAAAATGAAATGGAAGCTCTTATTACCATTTACCATTACCAATCATGTGAAAGAATATGTTTTGACTAATACATGATGATAATTTTTTTGCCAGGAAACCGCCTAGTAATTGATATATTTGGTAAATTAGTTTATCTACATGGTCTGTGAGAGATAAACGCACGTGTCACGCACGTGTGCGTGTAGTCCCATATTTCTGTGTACAGTGCTTGTAACTTTACGAAGACTGGGCCAAATTTCTTATCATTTTGATGATTCCAGAACCTTGCAGTACACACCGATACTTATATGCTAGATGATCAACCTTTTCTGATCGATTCCACAACGTTTCTTTCACAATGCAATCGCATGACCATAACTGGTCTTTACCTTTAAGCTTTGGACAGGAATATTTATCAAAATTTTAGAGAAGCAAAATTTCTTTGACATGACCATGTAAGAGTTTTATAACTGAATGACAAAGATACTACTATAAGTTGGAATCACCTGTCATGATCATAAATATTTTATTGCTTCATTTGACAAATGAAATAACAATATCAAATGTACTAACCTTTTAATTCATTTGGGTGCAGCAGCACTGGGTTGACCTGATATATGATGGCTACATACAATGCGACCATACATACTAACAGACAACAGGCGAATGCTGTCACCAAACAGCCTATAAACAATCTACATGAAAAACAAAGGGAGAAAATCTATGTCATTGCAAAGAACGAATATTTAATCATTGTGCAGAAAACCACTGCCTGTTGAAAACCAGAAAGTCATTTATTATTTGTAAAAGTCTAAAATTTAATACACATTTGCAATGAATACATACCAGTACATGTTGGTAGTGATTTCTTGGTAATCAATATGACCTAATTAAGTTTTTGAAGTAGAATCCTGATTCAATAAAAAGTGAAAATATGAACAGAGAAGAAATTTAAAGAAAATGTTCATTTATATATATATATATATATATATATTTAGAAAACACTATGCACTTTAACCCTACGTTAACTGGGGGGGGGGGTCAATTTGACCCCCCCCCCTGTAGAAATTTCGCGACTTCTCCGAAACCGCGGCAGATATAGAATTTTTCTTTCATGACTTTTTTTTGTTGAGTCTTACGCATCTTTTAAAACGATTTTTTCAAAAATTGGACGTATAGTTATAAAGTCACGTGACCTTTTGTCTTCGCATGTCAGCCCGAAAATCGCTCATTTTTGTGATTTGTGTACAAAACATATGGAAATGTCATTTTTCCTAAAAAGAGATAAATCATTGGTTATTTAGTCTTGTCAAAAACAAAATTTCAAAAACAATGAAATACATAAGAAATTATCAAAACAAGAGATAACATAAGGAATAACCTGGCTCTTCCAATTTTGTGTGTTGTATTATTATTCCAAATGGTCTAACAAATATATGTAGTGAAAAAGAATGCTTAAATATGAATAATGTATGATTTATGGGCAAAAATGTGAATTTTATGACCTTATTTGCATAAATGACCATAAATATGCAAATGAGTGAATTTTTCAAAAAATTGAAATTACCATAGTATTCTATACACTTCACTTAACTCTTAAGCTGCCACCCATACAATGCACCCAGTGCCACAGTGCTAATCTCCTGTTTGCCAAGTTAATTTTAAAGTTGGTTCAAGTGCGTGTTATTTAAACCTTTACAAAAAACAAATCGCTGAATTACTCGAGAAAATCCAATCTGACTGTTGTATACAAAGACGAGTAATCCAAAGCCGATAATCTGATGCACGCGATGGTACTTTCAATAGCGCTGAAAAGCACTCAGCACGGTGCAATGGGCATGAACAATAACTGTTATTACATATGCGCGCTAGCGTGAACGAAGCAGCGTAACGGTGGCTCGCTCGCATGCACATGGCACTATAACAATAGCGCGCTAGCAGTCTCATGGCAGGATAAGAGTTAACATGTATGCAAATTTTTCGCGACAATCGGCAGTGAAACAACCGAGATCTTAGAGGGGGGTCAAATTGACCCCCCCCCCCCCAGTAAAAACCTGGTCTGAAATAGCCCAGTTAAAATAGGGTTAATGAAAAGAAAATGACAAAACTCAGATTGATTTCTGTAGATTCTTAGGTATCTTACCTATAATTCCTAGAACCTATGCAGCTATTCAGCCACTTGCAATGGTGGTCAAATCCAATGACACATTTGTTACACGCACTGCAATGTTTTGATGATTTATCTCTGAAATAGGGGGGAAAAAGAAAGAAAATCAACTTAATCAATCATACTGTACATTCTAGCAACAACACAAAACAGATAATTACTTCTTAAGCAAAAAAAGGCATCAACATCACATATTTAACCCCCAACAATACATTCAAAACACCTGACCAACGATATACGCTCATAATACTACATGTAGGTACTTGTATCTCCTTTGCGAATAGGTAATATCATACATGTACATGAAACATGATTGCAGCATGAAGGCTTCGAAGCATGATAGTATTGCCTATGTATAGGTGTTCTTGCCATTTCCCTCTTCTCAACTTGTTATTGCTTTTTTATGTAATTTCAATCTTTTTACAAAAGGTATATCTGTGATGAACATAATTCATCAATACCCTTTTGCCTGTACTTTTCCCAACACATGAAACGCTACACACTTACACATTAACTTCACACAGATAACAGTGGTTGTTTTCTATAACATGTGCATGCAGCTGGCGGTTGAACACTGGCATCTCTCTCTCTTCCCTCCGTTTTAATGTGTTGGGGTCAGCGGGGTTGATTGTGAGACAGGTCACATGGGAGATCACATGACACAACACAAAAATACCCACAATCTGGTTTCAAATGGAAGAAACTGGTCAAGGAAAGATACTGAAATTTGTAAGGCTATGGTAAATCTTTGATGTAGGACATTCCTAATCAGCCTGAGGAAAGCACAGTATAGAATGATCACGCTTCTGCGTCTAACTCACATGCGGTCGGGTACAAAATAAAACCCTATGAAGAAATCCTTGTCAAACAATTCTTTAACCTGTGCATTTGATGCCATTGGTGAACTTTGTACTTGAGTGGTGAAGTCACTACCGTAGTCAGTGAAAGTGGAACATACAGAAAAAAATGTATGCATGAAAGATTGACAACAACTTTTTTAATTTGACTTTGCTGTTATGAGAATAACATGAATTTAGACGGAGCAAAAAAGCCTCACACAGACTCTCTAAAATATCTCTAAAAATGGGAAAACGTTGAACACAACTATCTCTACAGCAGAAACACCAATGCCTGACAGGCTTGGTTTCCCCATTTTTCATTGCTCAATACTCACAACTGGAAATACAGTAATGTAATACAATGACACAAATTATGTGAAATGTATCTACATGTATTGATACAGTTTGCACATCTCATTGGATGGCCAACAAAGTCTCATTCTCTGCAAAGGATACAATATAACCAGCTGGCTGCCATTCATAGGGAAGTACTGGAACCATGACACCAAAGTAGAAGACGTTGAAAACCAGGAGAAAGAACCAGGCTACAATTTGAAGAACATGAAGAGGGCAGCTCCAGCCGTTTCTTCGGGGTGATCGTCGGTACGGGGTTAGGGGCACCGGCTTTCCATCTCCACTGGCACCTTTATCCTTAGTAGTACCATTGGGAACTCCTGATCCATCTGCGGCTGCTTTTGCATCTTTTTTGCCTTTGGATTTCATCATTTAAATATTCCTGTTCCTGTTGGTAATGAAGAAGCCAGACAAATGTCAAGAAGAGAATGAAGAAAAAGAAAGAAAGAAAGATAAAGAAAAAACAGAGTTCATCCAAAACATTATAGATCTTAATTTTGCTCAGATTGGGGGGAGTGTCGGGACACTTAACAAATGTAAATGCAAATGTAACTTGCTACCGAGAACATTTGCTATTCATAATATTGTTGATGTACCTTTGAATGATACAATTTTTATATTTAACCGACTTGTCTGCACAAACGTGGAAACAAAAATACATGCAGTATAGTATACATGAAAATAGCCTACGGTTTTCACTTTTGCAATTTTGATACCCACTTTATGAAAATAGCGATTTGTGTAATAGAGGTGCACGGCCCAAGGCTGGGATTTCGCTAAATTCAGCAAACTCCATGAGTCCATGACTTGAGTGCACCTTGCCCTTACTTACTAACTTAGAATACAGGGCAGCGTTTCATGAAACCGTCATAAGTACAAGTTCACCGACATCCCATTGAAAAGTGTTTTGAACTACACGCATTTCAAAGGGATGTCGGTGAACTTGTACTTATGACGGTTTTGAGAGAAGACGCCCTGTATACTATATTTCCAAACTAATTGCAATCAACAGTAGGCCTAGGGGGGCTGGTCCAAAAACTGAAGATCGTCCGCATAAACAAGGATATCCAAGTATAGACTACGCGGACAAATCGCGTCCTAAGAAAATAAGGATCGTCCGCATTTTTGCAGACGTTTTTTGTCTTTGGCGCTCTTTGGGTGTATAGGGTTCCCGATCCGATCCACACGCTGGAAATGCGAAAAAACAGATTCTGTGTAATAAAATACCCCCAGTTCACCATCTACTTTTATGGGTTGTCCATCTTTCTGAGGATTTATCGCTCACAACGTGAAAGTCTCTGTACAATTACAAAGTCAATGTCATCATGATGCATGATGTGAAAACTGAATTGCATCGAGAAAATCATTGCAGAATCCATTTTTTGCATCGCCAATATGGATTTTGCGCATGCAGTGTAGCTCAATGCAGAAGTGTTAAACTCTGTACACTGGGCATGGGAAGCAAACCGTTGTGGTAAGGCTAGATTATAATCAACATCTCAAGACTCAACCTGGTTGTTCAACACTGCACTGCATGCACTGCACTGCAGTGCCTCAGCCTCAGCTTCACTCACTCAGCTCAGCTCAGCCTCATTATCAGAATCGAATTTTATTCAGTCTCACTCATGTCTAGCAGCTAGCAGCACATTCATTCACAAAAATACATATAATTTAGGACCATAGTTTTCCGTTTGCTATATTCACCTCCCAATCATGTCATCAATCATCACTGACGATAATTACTATTCAACCTCCATTTTCTAATCAATTATCGAAAAACTCGCTCTGCCTCCTAAATAAAAAGATCTCCATTGCTATTACACACGAACAAACACTTTACTGAATTTCAGAAGAGAAGTACACACTATGCACGAGTAATAAAATAACAATAAAAGTTAGCCTCATGTATTCTTTATATTAGGTGAATAGTGTTTAAAGATCATTTTAAGATTATGAACAATTACCTGTAAACAAGGTCATTTAAAGATAATTAAGTAGTTTTTTGTAAAAATAGGAATGTCGCGGATGAATTTATTGGGTTTCGCATAATGTTGTTATGGCAGCTCAATGATTAATCAGAATTGTCTGCAATGTAAAACCTTTATTGATTTATACATTATTTATTTAAAAACAATAAAGCAATAGACTAAATGAAAAAATATCATACGAAATTCGACAAATTGTATTAAAAAGATGATTTTTACTTATTAGAGATGAATGAATTTTACATTTTAACATAAAATGTAATGTTAGAGCAGATCGTATGATGCTTCTAATTAAAAGGTCTGTAAAATAAAACTACAGTGAATTTTACCTTCCTTTTTGTCCCTCCAAACAAAATTAACGACATTTGAACGGCACCCCTTTAAAAAAAGTGTACAGTACCATACCAGGAAAAGATCCAGACCAGTACAGTGTCAGCAAATTGAGTAGAAGTTTCTAAATTCAGGATTCTTTATCATTCTCGCGTCTTGTTATCAACTTTTAATTGATTTTCCGTGCAGTACGCCGTAAAGATAGCATCAGTCAAAAATGGATTGCAAAAAGATGCATATTTTGCCCACAGTGGAAATTCCTGCAGCGGTTTGTTCTTTTGTAGCAGAAAGCAGCCGCAGTGCCATCGCAGCTCGAGGGGCTTTCTACCTGGGAGTTTCGGGAGGAAGTGTGGCCAAGTTCTTGGGTGACGGACTCCCTGAAATTAGTGACCTGCAGTGGGATAAATGGCACATTTATTTCTGCGATGAGCGACTCGTTTCATTTGACCATGCAGATAGCACTTACAAAATATACAAGGTAAGAAGGGTTATCGCATGGCCAAGGCTAAGCCTAAACACTAGACCCAAGTGTCCCCAAGCATTAAGGCAAGGCCAGTGGGGGGGGGGGGGGGGGGGGGGGGGGCAGCCCATGGCCAAATACACTTTAATTACACCTATTTAAAAAAAATGTTGTATTGCCCTTTGCGACCAACCCCAAAATCTTTAAATCTACGGTCGACTTTTTAAAAAAGTTTTTTTTTTTTTTGTACCGGTAGACCCTAGAGTCTACTGTTTTTTATTTAAAAAATGTATTGAAGCATTCAAAACTGAAAAATATCAGCCCAAAGAGGGAGTACAGGTAAGAAAAAAGTTTTTAACAGTTTAAAAAAAAAAAAGATTTCCAACCGACCGACCCATGTTTTGGCACCTAAACTAAGGCCTTACAGTACCTCCCGGCTAGCGGCTCCCCCAACCCACCAACGGGGCAAATAACCGTACATGGCCCACGCCCATGTGTGTGTCTGTGTCTGTGTGACAGAGAGAGAGAGTTAGAGAAGGGGGGGGGGGTATAGAAGAGAAGAGATTTCCTAGATCTATTGTAGATAAATTTTCTTCTTGTAAAATTAGTAGTACAATATAAGTCTAGAATATATGTATATTCACAGGAAGGGCTGCAGCCCCCTCCCCCCCCCCCACCCATTGGACACTTTCAAGGATCAAAGCCAATGGGAATTCTGTTGAAAGGTAATTTGGCCTTAGGCTCTAGAAAAAAGTGTACATTTGTTTTATGGGGAGAGGCTCCCTCAGCACACCTCCTCCCCCTCCCCCAAGAGCTATAAGATGAGAGAAGAACTTGTAATTTGGTTGCAAATTGTTCAGTGGTCATTTCCTTTTCTTCTCCATCCTGTTTTTGTTTCTTATTGACCTTCGTCATGTGGAGCAATGCCAATGATCTTTACATTACAACTGGTCCACCATTTCTGTACTTTCTAACATACAGGAGAAGTTGATTGGAAAGACTAGCCTCCCTGAAAGTCAGCTGTATGGAATCAAACCCAATCTTCTGGTGGAGGAAGCAGCCAAGGACTATGCAGAGGTAGTCAAGAAAGTGCCTGCAGCAGAAGGGTCCCAGTGGCCTGTGTTTGATCTTCTTGTGTTAGGCATGGGCCCAGATGGACATACCTGTTCACTCTTTCCAGGTCACAAGCTTCTTGAGGTATGTAGTATTCAAATAACATGCTTGCAAGTGCATTAGTGAATATGCACTGCATGCAGGCTAAGTCACATCGTATAATGAATGAGACTTAACCAGGTGTAGTATATTATATCACTAATGCGCGGGTTTCATTGTTTTGTTTTCCAAATGACTAATGAATAGAAAAAACACAATTTTATATATCCACATTAATGAGGAGTCATATAAAATGATATTTAGGGAACCAGTGCATTTGTCCTTACTTCTTAGACAATTTAGGCATTTTATCCACAGCAGTCTCTCTGGACCCAGGTGTAAAATGGATACCTGGTAGAGAGGTAGGGTTACCTACCAGTATTCCTTAAAAGTGCAGTGCTCGGTGTGAGGCTGTGAGCCATTACTCCTGAGAGCTAAAGCTAAGGTACATTGTCATACATACACACTGGGAGAGTATAGAGATGTTGTGCACTATATACAATAACAAAATGATGTAATAGTAATTACTAGCAGTAGCAGGATATTTGAGTTGCAACAAATGCCAATCGCCATTGCTTATGTGCCATCTTATTTCTTCTATCCCCTTCTGATATCATTCTGTTCTATTTTTTCTTTTAATCAGGAGACATCATTAGTGGTTGCCCCCATCTCAGATTCTCCCAAGCCCCCACCTTGTCGTGTCACCTTCACCTATCCAGTCATCAATGCAGCCAGGAGTGCCTTGTATGCATCTGCCGGGGCCGGCAAGGCCGCTACGCTTCAGGTAAGACTATAGAGAGATATATAGAGCTGATTCTTTTTCAAATAGATATGGTTGTAGTTATGCAATATTACAAATTGATGTGCACTCAATTCCTGACATTTTTGCACATTATGCTTCTCAAAATTATGTTTGGTATGTGTAAATAAAAGAGAAGAATAAATCAAGATATGAAGTTCCTTCTCAACCATAGTTTCCTATTATTTCAGCTCTGGAAATTTTAAATTGATGAAATGCTAGAGAGGAAGGCAAAAGAATTGTTCATCCCCTTTCCCTTTATTCCCTTTCTATCTTTCTGTTTTCTTATTTTCCTCTTTTTTCACCATCTGATTGGAGGAGCATGTGCCCCCTGTAGCGCATACACCAATATTCATGAAAAATCTCTAAGAGTTGTAACTGCATGAGTAGCAGTTAGAAATACACGATGAAAAAGGGCTAACTGATCTGCATTTCAGTTGAAAAATGACAAATGTATATCCAGAGGCATCAACTTAAGTTTTTAGAATTGTTATTGTCATTGATTAAGCAGTCTTTGTGCTATGTGGTGGAGCAAATTGTGTAGCACTTTGTAACTGCAAGGAAAAGGCACTATACAGTGTATACAATACACTGTGGATTGGATTAGATTGGATATTTAACCTACAATGTACCCGAATCAATATTTCTTGTTCTCTTTTGTAAATTCCAGAGGGTACTTGAAGGGAACGAAGACCCTCCCCTGCCGGCTTCAAGAGTAAAGCTATCAAATGGGACAGTACACTGGTTTATAGACCAACCAGCAGCAGCAGAGCTAAAGGCTTCTTACTGAAAAAAGTAGTTCCGTCATTAAGCACCCAAGGTCTGGGATAGTGCTACAGACCGCTGAAGTTATTGGTAAACAATGAAAGTGAAAGCAACTCAGTTGATGCAGGTTGATTGTAGTCAGGGTACTTAAGCCAGTGTTTTCACTTTCATTTTTATTCACTTTCATTTCAATTTCATTAAATGAAACAATTCCAGGAAATTTCATTAAATGAAACAATTCCAGGAAATTTCAGAAATTGAACAAATTTTTTATTTTTTTAATCATGTTTACAAAAAAAAATGTTCTATTTAATATATGTTTAGCGTTAGATATTTAGAAATGTATAGGTCACCCATTGGCCTCTGAATCAAGTTTAAATTTGTGCTAACTTGCTGGCGCTAGTGTAGTTTCGTATCCATTTTTTTAAGCAGTTTTTTTACCAGTTTAATATCGATTCTTAGCAAAGGAATTTTAGCCCAATTTTTTACTAATTTTAATCATAATCATATATTGCATTTTCCACCTGAATTTGGATCACATCCGATATCGGGAAGCCTCCGTTTAGGGCTTCGATGTCGACGTCGTCGCTCAGTACCGTCCCCACGCTATAGCACTGCACCTCAAACTGAAGCTATCAGTCTAAAATTTATGCAAACTTCGCGTATGCTTTATGGTATTACGCACATGCACGATACTATAAATTATACGAGAAGCTTGCATAATTTTAGACTGATAGCTTCAGTTTGAGTTGCAAAGCTATAGCGCGGAGACGGTACTGAGGCTTTCCGATGTCGGATGTGATCCAAATTCAGGTGGTAAATGCAATATATGATTATGATTTAAATTAGGAAAAAATTGGGCTAAAATTCCTTTGCTAAGAATAGATATTAAACTGGTAAAAAAACTGCTTAAAAAAATGGATACGAAACTACACTAGCGCCAACTTGCTTTGCTCACTCGCAAACTTGGAAGTTTAAAGTTGATATTTCTGGTGCGACAAAAGACGTATGACGTTAGCCTAGCTCCCTTGTAATTTGTTAAAGGAAGAAATGGCATGTAGGAGGCAGTTTGAAAAAAAATGAAGTAAATGCCATCAAATTGACGTTTTATTTCTGGAAAGTTTTAGTTTGGCAAGTGGAAACATTCCTTTAGCCCTTATAAAGTTAAACATTGAGTAGAGGTAGTGAGGTGCTACATGAATGTTTCCCTTTCTACTTTTCAGCTTTAAATCACTTTTTTCTTCTTTTCCAACTGACAAATCATTGAGAAATTTAATTCACCCTAACATTGTATTATGTACATCATTTGAAATAGGAACATATTTCCATTTTTTTTAACATAATGCTTGTAAGTTTGTTGTAATGCATCTGATATTACCAATCATTTCATTCATTCTTCACTCCTGATTGGCGAATCAGGCCCCAAATATGGATGTTATATGACTGTGTATTCTAAGAAAACACAACAAAAGGTGTATTTTCTTTTATAAATCATGTTACATGATCAGTACTAACAATGATATAGCTATAAGCTGACTTGTACATTATCTCTGTTTGCCTTCTACTTAGAGACAACCTGCTTCTCAATGTTGATTTTTAGTTTATTTTAATATTTTAAAGAAAAACTTACTTTCTTTAACTAAATCAATGGCTATTGAAATAGAAGGCAATGTTAACAAAATTTGTTATTTTAAAGCACCTTCTTTATATCAGGGTAATACTGCCATAAAATGAAAAGTTTTAGTTCATTTTTTTTAAATTGTATTGTTATTTTTTTATGGTTAGGGTGTTACTAACTTACTTAATACTAACAAGGGAACAGTCCAATGCACTTGCTACTGGTTACATCAAAATATATCTTTATCTGATAATCCATTGCACATTTAAAACAACAAATCTGATTGGTCAATGGCCAGCCTTTTTCACAATATGTGCATGCAATGAGGACCTTGATTGACCATTGTCATTTGTCAATTGATTGCAAACCTATGTGCTACAGGGCCCAGATCAGAATGAATATCAAGTGTATTGATGTTGATTAATTTTATGTTCATTAGCTAAAAATAGGTGTAATTCATGTATTGTCTTCTTTGCATATGATGTGAAAACTGCCTACCAAAATGCTATTTGATTGCAGACCTTATAAAGAAGATTTTTTATTTATAGAACTATTCTAAAGGAATACAATTTCTTTATCACTTTATATGATCAGATAATTTTTATCTTTATTTTTGCTAGAATTAGCAGATGGATTGATGCAAAATTAAAGAAATTGTGTAGTATTAAAGGGAATTAAATTCTATGAACAATTGTACTTTAACAAGTTGTAGTACCGGTAAGTATACAGATTCTTAAAGAAATCCATATGCAATATATTATACATGTATATTTTGATGCTTTCAGCGCACTTTTGTTATTAAAACCAAGTAAGAAAGTGATACATATACTTTGAATAAAAATGAAAAACATCTCATAATGAATGTTTTTATGTAGTTTTTATTTAAATTTTCATGTACATCATTTACCTACTAATGGATGTTCTCTTTCTTTAACATCAAGTTCAGAATAAGTGTAAAAATATATCATTTTATGCAATGATAAAGCATTTCACATGAATTTGAAGCAGAGAGAGAGAGAGAGAGGTACAACTTTCCAAATCAAATGCTGTATAACCAGAAACTTTGAGTGCATGAAATATTTGCGAATGGTTCAGAGTTTAAATTTTGGAAATTATTGTAACGTGCACAGTTGACACAACACATAACTTTTGAACTGGGTGAAATGTTCATATACCAAGACGTTGTGTATACTAACATTTGATTCAAATCGGTGATTTAAAGAAGTTAACATGCAATATTTATCAATCAGACTTAATAAATGTTAGACATCATAAAAGCCGAACAAACGGCCTTGCCTTCCAAGCTGTTGGCTGCCCCCCCCCCCTAATTAACAAAATATGGAAGGAAAGGGAAAGAAAATAGGAGATAAAGGGAAGGGGGAAAAGAGGAAAAAGAAAAGAAGGGGGATATCAGTTGCAACCTGCCAAAAAGTTGTGAATCGGGGGGGGGGGGGGGGAGGGGGACAAAAAGCCCTTGCCTCTCCCCGCCCCCGCCAAAATTAAGAGAAAATAAAGGGAAGGGAAAGAGGAGACTGGGCTTATAAGGAACACAAAACGGGAAGAAGAAGAAAAAAAATGTGAAAGAAGGGGAGATCAGTTGCAATTAATCCCGCCAACAACGCTTGGATCCGGGGAGGGGGGCGAAAGGTCCTTACCTCTCCCTCCCCCCCCCCCAGCAAACCTAAAAGAGAGAGAAGGAAGGAAGGGAAAGAAAAAAGAAAAAAGAATGGTAGGGAAGATCATTTGCGATTTTTTTTCTCCCGCCAACAGGGTGTAAATCTGGGGAGGGGCCCACTAGCTTACTGTTTTTTTTTTGTTTTTTTTTTTGGGGGGGGGGGGGGGCTAGTTACCCCCAAAATAAAAATAAAGAATGGTTTATTTCTTATTCGATACCGGTGATTTACAAATGTTGCTGAAATGACATAATTTTCCGAGATTTGTTGTCACTTTTTAGTAAAATTCAATTTTTTATGCGTTTGTTGGAAAATAACAAATTTCTAATCACCCATGCGTAAAATAATATGCATCTTATGAGTTGCACAAAATGAAAGAGGAGGATCTAAGCTTTACACGAATGTGTCATTTATTAATGGTAATTGTGATTAAGTTATGATGAAACATCGATAATTCTAGGTTTCGTTTTATATATATATATATATATATATATATTTATTCAAATATATCAATAACATAGGCTAAGGGAAGGAGGGCTACACCGAATATATTGAATGAAAGTGTTATGGTGGAGAGAGTAGGAAGAAGAGAAGAACACACTTTCAATGTATTTTGATTAAAAATGTATTACTTGCACACGTATGATAGGTTTGAATATGTACTATTGAGCTGCATAATGACACAATTAACCACCAACCACATACATACCAAAATGACATTCCTCACAAAACAGCATAATTATGATGGAATATCATGACTTCAAAGTTCGTAGTAAATTTCAAAATTCATGTCAAACAAGTTTAAAAGGATGTCATACAAAATTCTTTGCAAAATTAAAGTACACATACATGTCTCTTTCTCTTTCTCGTTCTCCGTCACCATTTCTCACTTTCATAATTTAATTTAACGTAAGAATGAAAACAAACAGAAACAAGCATTGATCAAATATAAATACTTTTTATTTAATATAATATGTACAATATTTACAGCATAACGAATTTTACATGTTTCTATACAAATGCGAATTCAATTGATTGCACCTGTGGAATACAGCACAATATATTATTTGTCTGTCTATTAATCTTATATATTAGTATTTACATTCTTCTTTCAAGACTTAGTTTCGGGAAAAAAATATTTTGATATCAGAAAATATTCTAGATTCGATATAATCAAACCTTTGCTAATATGGCATTGTGACCCAAATTCTGTAGCATTGTTTTGTTCACGTTTGATTATACTTGCTCCACCTTGACTTTATATCATCTAATATTCATCCACTTGTCGATTCAATTTGTAGTTGAAATTCGAATTTTAAGGGTTGAAATTTTACCATTATCCTGTTTATTTAATATGCAATATAAAACGCATTGGAATTTCCTTTGGTCATGAAATGCGCTCTACAAGATCGAATTACACTGTGTCTATTACTCAGATGGCTTAGTCATATAACAATATATGACACAGTGATTACTTTGTAAAGCAGACTGTTCATGGCAAATCAACAAGAGTATATACATTTTTTTTTAAATGATAATATGTACAGTTTTATCGTTTTTCCCTGATTTAAATCACCATACTGTTGTCTTTCTACTTCTAATCTACCAATCCTCGGCCTGTAGCTGTTCTTAGGCCTGATCCTCTATCATCATATCCTGCTCCTCCTTCACCTCCTACAGTCTTCATTGATTTTATCAAACTTTCCATCTTAATCGTTCTTCATATTGAATGATAGGCTACTCCATCATCCTTCTTTTCCTATATCCATCTACTATAGACCACGTAGTTCTGGATTCAGTTCCCCTATCCACTATTCCTTCTCCTTCTTCTGCAGTTCTACAAGTTCTACATTCAATTTAAATAAGCTATCAGTATCTGCTATACATGGTTTTTCCCTTCCCCCGTTCCCCTTCCAATGAATAAACTAACAAGAAGATGACCCGGGTTCATCTTCCCCTCCTTCCCCTGTATATACCGGCTGTATTTCGTCAAGGATTTCTTGCACACTCGGCCTCCGTTCTTCATCAGCCAGGTAGATTTGCGTACCAAAACACTCTAAATCATCATTCCTCATGGCGCGACCTACGATCGCTAGCAATCTGCCTAAGGAGTAGACATCGCTGGATGTTGAGCAAGGCCTAGCTTCCAATACGCATTCAGGAGCAATATGGCAACACCCTCGGCCGCTACGGTAAACATCAATTTGCTCTTCATCCAGAGGCATTACAAAGGGAGTGGCGATTTCAGAGGCCCATCCCAGATCGATGATCTTGGCTCGCCAGCGTCTGGACTCCTCGACAACCAGTACGTTGTCTTCTTTGAGATCATTACACAGGAATCCCATGGTATGGAGCGCTTTCAGTCCTTCTGCAACATCATTGAGGACATCAAACCACTCATATCTGGTGAGATCCGGTCCTGTCTTCAACATGGACTTCTCGAGACAGTCAGTGATGGTGTAGCTACGATCCTCAGACTCACTCCCAATGAACTCCATGGCCAGGACTGCCTGGTCACCTTCGATGTCAAAGCTTCCATAGAAGGTAGGAAACCATGGGAGGCCACTGATTGCTTGATGAATCCTGACCTCGTTCCTGAAGTACTTTCCAGCGTATTCCACAAGCTTGGCAGCGACGGGGATCTTCGAGACTGCGTGACGGAAGAGGTAGACAGTTCCTGTGACACCTCTTCCAAGTTCGATACTGCATCTCGACTCCGTCCAAGGGATGAGGTCGGACATATTGGAGACCATCATGTTGCTGTTGCATGGTGGCTCATGACAGCTTATCGTACTGGCGATTGCAGAAACACCTCGAAGCAGAGATGTCCTACTTGGTGGTCTGAAGTCATCCGCTGCCCTGAGTGTCTTCAGGCTTTTGTAGCACAGACTAACATGAAGGAGATCGCGAGATGCAGATAAAGTGAAGCTATGGCTTCGGTGGGGGATGCTCAGAGAAAGTTGTTCTTTGATCTGCTGTAGCTCCTGCTCGGCCTTACCGAAGATCAAGGGGTCTCTGTTAGAAAAGGAAAATTAGAAAATAGTACAATAATCACAACCTTTATTACAATCAAGAATATTCTACTGAATCAAAAGAGAGATCTAAAAAGGCATAGTTACCACAGGCAAACATGGACAGCCTGCTAAGTTCTGTTTTAAGCATTTTTATCTTTTTGGCATGATGGGGGTCATCAATTTGTGTATAACCAAGAGACAAGCGAAATGAAAATCATAAGCCAATTTAATTTTGAAATGATTAATCTACTGTTTTGTATATAAGATGATTAAAATAATTCTCTTACCGATCTGTTTGGACTGACTTGTGACAAAGCTGGCCTTCCGATTGGGCCTGATGGTCATAGGTCTGAGTGACTACTGAGGCAAGCACTAGACCAGGACGAAGGATATGATCCTGTCAACAATAAGGGTAGTGGGGAAAAACAAGTCAGAAGGGTGCGGAGACAGGGAGACAGTGAGAAAGAAAGAAAGAAAGAGAGAGACGGGGAGAGGCAGAGGTAAAGGGAGAGAGGGAGAAAAAGAGAGACATACAGAGAGAGAGAGAGAGAGAGAAGGGGGAGGGGCACAGAGATAGAAAGTGAGATAGAGAGAAAGAGAAAGATAGAGAGGAAGAGGGATAGAATGGGGGGCTGAAGAGAGCAAGTAAGGGAGAGGAGATTCTGACTTTACTACTTACTATTGTCTTGATTGTATACAGGGTGCCATTCGTTACACTTATTAGTAACTGACTGTAAATAATTATAGGTAATATTTATATAGGACGCTCCCTTTTTTTCTTTAATTCTTTTCTTTCTGTTATTTGGTTGCATATTTTTGTTGTTTGTTAAGATTTTTGACATTAAAATTACCACGAAAGCTTCTTGAGCCTGCTGGGTCTTCTCCCTCTCCTCTTTCAAGGATCTTTGAAGTTCAATGACCTCTCGTCTGTTCTCCGTCCATCTGTCCATCATACCGCCAACAATGGTAGACTCACAACCAGACGTTTCGACACCCATGAAATCTGCCAAGCCCTATTTAAGAATATCAATAACAAAAAAACATTAATGAGTAAACGAATTAATAAATAACAGAATAAATATTTAAACAATCACCTGATATGGTGTATAATTGCAAGGAGAGTTTTATAAACATTATAATTTGCATATTTTTACATTTCATAATTTTATATTATCAAAATTGATATTATTGATCTCTTTAGAAGACTTTGTACCTGTAAGGTTTCATGAGCTTTGCTGTTCTGATCTTTCTCAACAAGTAGCGAGGATCTGAGTTGAGAGGTGAGAGATTTCATCTCCTCCCATTTTACTAAGATAGCATCCAGAATGTTCGTTCCATCTACATAGTTTGATACCACTCCAAAGATCCTGGCCACGTTCTGTTTGCAAGAGAAATATAATGAATTATTCATTAGAAATTTAATCCACCTCGGGCCAGATATATTCTAATTTATTTTGTTTCATTTACTTGTTTATTTATGCACTATCTATTAATTTTAACTGTTATATTTCGGATGAAGATAACGCAGAAAGTGAGATTTGTTGATACACTTGAATTTGCTTCTAGACTACAATTTATTACAGGTACTTCCTTCGCTGGAACATGTCAAAGACAAAACAAAAATTTTGGTCATATCATCTATAGATTTTCTTAACCATCCAGATTGTAATGTTTGTAAATTTGCTGATATTACAAGAGTGCTATGTGGCTCTGGCATACCTGTGAATACCATTTAAAGACGACAAAACTTCGAAACAAATAACGAATGGATCATATGAAAGAAGTTGACTTATTGGTGAGTGTGTTTGTTTGTTTTTTATTTTTTTAATTTCCAAAAGAAAATATGTTGTGTCATTGTACCTGGAGCTGTTCTCCAGATCGCTGGATCTGCTCCTTCTGATGGAAGAGCTCCTGCTGGAGGTCAGTGAACTTCTTCTGGCTCCTGGTCCAGATTCCTCCGATGCTTTCAGAGAGGGCGTCCTTGTTCTCAGGACGTACCACGCCCATCAGTTTTGCGATGTTCTGGTTGGTTGACAATTATTTTCAACAAAAACAGTTAAAATTTGAAAAATATCAGAATAGTTTTTGTTTTCACGGCATGATTTGAAAAAATATCACATTTCTGAATTAAGCATATTAGGTCAAAGACATTGTGTAACTTATAAAGCAAAGACATTGTGTAACTTATAAAGCAAAGACAAAGGGCCAGTCCTTAATAATTTGGTGAATGCACTTCGGAAACAAAGAAAAGAAAGATCAACATCACATGTTGCCTTAGACAAGCAGTACAATCGTAATGCATTTACTGTCATAGTTATGCCTTTGCACCATGTTGACAACAATAAAAACTGCAATAAAAACAATTGAAACAATTCAATTTTTACCTAAAAGAATTAATGACACTTAGTACTTTTAAATTGTAATTAGTAATTTTGTTTGTATTTTAATCACCTGCAAAGCTTGGGATGCCTCTCGACTTTCCTCCTGCTTCTCCTGCAACGCCTTCTGAAGGTCATTGAACTTTGACTGCTGGTCTGTCCATCTGACCATGACGTCATCGAAGATGCTAGACTCGGTGACAGGCGTTTTCACACCAAGGAAGGATGCTAGCTCCTGTTTGAGAATGACACAAAATTAAGTTATGTACTAGGTTATTCATCTACTCTGAGATTTGATTGACTTGCATGTAGGGAGCTGTGCACTAAACGTGCCATTTCCCACAATAAGTGCGGTCAGGAAACCTCAGGCCGGTGGGTTAGAAAAGGCCACTGGGAAATTATTATTGTTCGAAAGTTGGTGCACAATATTGTTCCTTGAAATCGACTTGGAACCTAGTTGCCCTAGTTTCTGAAGTTGCTGATAATAATGATACACATGAACAGACTTAAGATCCCAAGTGTTAGCAGGGATACTAACAACAAGCAAATAGTTACGAGGATAATGACAAACAGACCCACTAATATCATTTCGTTTCTGCCTTTATGAAATCGTACAGCTAATCTCACCTTGACTCGTGTGTTCTTTGAGACCAGAGCTCCAGTAACCTCCCTCAGTTGATTCTGTATCTGGCGCCATCGTTGATCAAGGTTCGTTATGATCATCAGGACATCGTCGGATGAGGCGATGTCGGTATCGAGCCTGATTTTGCGAGCGAAGGTCTGGACATTTTTTGGGATGGTTAAAAGAAATGAAAATCATTGCGAAAATTGATAGCAGTAGTAAAAACCGAGGAGCAATATAGGATAGTGATGAATAACAATGGATGTTATACGAAAGTCATGAACATAGATAAAAGGCAAAATTGGAGAATTGAACAAACACAAAAGGGCATCAAGTACAAAATAATATTTATAAAAAAAAGGGGGGGGGGTGTGCCGTGCTCCATGTAATAATCGTAAACAATATATTGAAAAAGAAGAAGTCGGTAGACATTAGATAATCAGAAGAAAAGCGGATGGACAAGAAGAAAGTGAAAGAAGAAGCAAAGGGGAAAGTAAAAGAAGAAGAAGAAGCATAAGGCTAAAAAGAAAGAAATGTTAAAAATAAAAGTAAGAGAATAATAGATGAACTGAGAAGAGACATACCCTGAGTTTGTTGACAAGTGTGTCGTATTGGTTGGCCAGATAATGATGGGATTTTTGCTGAAGATGCCACGCCCCTTCCAGGCGTGTCATTATGACGTCAGCATTAGCTAAGGCACGGTGATCACCCATCTCCAGAACAAGTGCCTGTACCATACCGCAATAAGAAATCAAAATTATAATGACTTTTATCTTAAAGATCTTTGTTCATGGAACTCTGTAACTCTTTAGACGTTCTAAAGAATGTGCAAACTCGTTTCTCAATGTGCACGCTTTACACACTTCTTATCTGTTGACACCACCCCCCTCTCTCTCTCTCTCTCTCCCTCTATCTCTCCCTCCATCCCTTACGAATTTTAGCATTCAAGCATCCCACCTCCATCTCCCATTCCCCACCCCCATAACTCTTGTTACAATCAGTTATAATTAGTTACATGTATATAATGGTAGACTTATTTTCAATTAAAACTATAATTAAACAGAGTCTCAAGATACCTTGATTCGATGTTCGATACTGTATACTTGATCCACATCCTCTACCTTCTCAGGAACGTGCCGAGATTTCAGGGATTCGTTCACAACCGTTTTGAGAATGATTTGATCATGCATTTTCTGAAAAGCAATGGGACTTATTTTTAGGAGCCTTAGAAGATTAAAAAATCATTTTGATCTGGTGACAAATAACACTTTTCTAAACTTTCTTGACATTTTAAACACTAATAATTGCCAAAATAATATGCAAAGTGAAAGAAACATTAGTCATACAAGTTTAAACGTAATAATTTGATAAATCAAACTTACCTTTGTTCGAATCTTAGCTTCGTTGATGATGTCTCGACTGAGAATGGGAAGGTTAGAAGAGTTTCTCACCATCCCACCGACAAAGCGAAGAAATCCAGACATTCTACCAGGTTGAAAATAAGGTCTATTTATCTTATATTTGTTCATTTGTTCATTTAATCATTCATCTTTTTATTGATTGCTTAATCATCTATTTGATTATTCATATATCTATTTGTTTACTTCGTTATTTCCTTTTCTTACCATTTATTCATTCATTCTTCATTTATTTTATTATATTTACCTTTTTTGTATTTGTCCCTTTATATCTTTCTATCTATCTAACTATTTCTTTTCACCATTTCCTTTTCACATGAATAATTTCTATATTATAAAATTTCTTCTTCTTTTTCTTCTCAAACTCTCGTTATCATTTTCGTTATCTTTGCACAGTATTAACTTGACTTCCAAAGTCGCATGTTTCATTAAATCTTGTCATTTCAATCTCTCTCTCTCTCTCTCTAAAACTGGCTAAATAGATCAATATAGATTTTCTTACCTGATTGAGTTTTATTTTTCGTCAGAAGTGTCTAAAATACTCTAAAAGTTGAGAAAATTCAGAAGAATTTCTGCGCACCTTTATCTTGTTCGGCAAATAAACAGAGTATGTTGATAAAACTTAACTCGTCTCCATGCCGCACAGCGGTTGTATGCAAATAAGCTGGTGATGACGTAAATTGCTTGGGAAGAATAACTTTCAACCAATCACCGGACAGGGTTTACTACGATGTCGTGCGCAATCACTAATTTGAGACGTCATCAAAGCAAGATGAATATGCAGTAGTTTCGTTACTGCGCACGCGCATTTTAAACGCGTGCCTCCTTACGTAATAATAAGACATTTCTCATGCGCGACCTCCCTCGCCCAGCTCTTCTTATATTCAAACGTCTTTGGTCTTTGCCCCATCCCCTCCCGACCTCTCCCCCCCCTCTCTCTCTCTCTCTCTCCTCTTCTCTTTTGTTTCCTCCCACCTACCCTCCTCCCCGGCAAGTTTTTTTCTTCATTCCTAAGCCTTTCACTTCTTTCGTCCCCAAAACGTTGTTCTTATCTCGAAAATAACACATCTCGAAAATTACACATTTCAATGTTTTCTCTTGTTTTACAGTCCCGTGGTGGATTATTTGATCAGCATTTCTCTCTATTCTTTCTTCTTGTCCACCATTGGTTCGACCCCCCCCCATCTCCCTTACTCCCCCTATCTCTCCCCTCTCCCCCTTTCTCTCTCTCTCTCGCGCTATCTCTCTCTCTCTCTCTCTCTCTCTCTCTCCCTTTCTATCTCTTTTTCCCACAGCAATTTTAGGAAGATAAACTAACCCTGCCTCCCCCCCTCTCCCGCTCGCTCTCTAATATTCCCTATCCTCCCTCTCTAAAACTAACCTCATTCAAATTAATGATAATAAAACATAGCTGAATATCTAATAAATTGGCGCTAATTCCACAAATGAGCAAGCTTTTTATTGAACACCAATGAATTATTCATGAAATATCAGTTGCCAAAAGATTGTCAGCTTACAAACGCAAACACTGTTCTGACCATAAGTCATCCACTCGTTCAGTACTTTCACTTCAGTTTTCAATAAATAAATAACCTAGCACAATGAGACAAAAGCAACAATCTTATTTTCGCCACTTTATTTTAATTTCTGGTCGGTACTACATAGGCATACAAACAATCAGGAAACTTGATAGAGTATGTTGTGTTTTCAATTTGGTTAATATGCAAAGCTTTCCATTTTCAAGTAAATGTGTATAGGCCTACACCTTGGTTCAGCTTATTTGTTCCCATCCTTCGTCAGAGATTATTTCGTTGGCTCTAGTTCCTTTTAAATAAATGTTTTAAAGTTTTAAAACACTATATTTGTTTCATGTATTTATTTTCCCTAACAGGGCGTACCTACCCCGCCAAACGGACGAACCAGCCCCAGGGTGGGCAATTTCGCCCTTTTGTCGTAATTAACTTTATGATTCGTTTTTGTGAAAATTGTGTGCCTGACCCCAGTGAGAGTGGGATATTAGCTATAGACATTACCTATGACTTGATAGGGGAAAGTGGGGCATAATGGAACACTTAATTTCAAACTTGCAATATGACGTCATCAACGACACAAAAACAGTAAAAATAACAGTTTCAGATAGATGTTGTATGAACTTTATTATGTCAACGAAAAACCGACAAAAACCACGGTAAAATTGCAGATAAACTCGAAACGAATTTTACAAATGAAAAATCCAACTTGCCCCACCCCTGAGGCATAATGGCACTCCCCCCTGGGGCAAAATGGATCTACGGATCCATATTGCCCCATCAGAACTCTAACGTTCTATATTGAATAATGTACCTAAAGTAACTTTAAGCATACTTGGTGGGCAGAGCTGCATAATGAAAGCCTATAGTAGTTTCAAACATTTATGGGGCAAAACTGGAAAGGTAATCGTAATAAAGCCTGGTTTAAAAGTAGAAAATGTAGACTTGTAAAATGTGCACTACACTCTAAATTTCTTAGACTGTAATCTGGGTCACATTTTCGTTCTGATACAACCACTAGTCACGTAAACCAACTGCTAGGCACATACTTTGAATTCTATACATCTAAAACTGGCTGGGAAACTAGAACAACTATCGATTGTTTTATGAACCAACTGTACTTTCAGAATGGAACATGAAACATTGGTAAAAAGGCCCCTATAAAAAGGGCGAAAACAAGATATGTTATTTTCAATTGGGGCAAAACGGAACCCTGTTCCATTTTGCCCCGTACCTATATGGTCCATTTTGCCCCAATGACATACTTTTTAATAAAAGTTTGCGTAGAAAATCCTTGAAGCATAGTTGGCATGCAAACAGGCGAGTCAAACGTTGATATCTTTATGATTAATATATACAAATATTTGATTAGAATCGATACCAAAATTACCAAATTTCAGCCATATGAACATCCTCTTACATTAGATCATGAGGCTGTAATTTTTTGGATGGGACCTTACTCCGATGTGCCTCGATGTAACCGGATGAAAATTCAGTGCTGAAGTTAGTTTGGTATCTTCTCTTCCTCAAAGAATTTGCACAGAGGGCGACCTTTTTTAACATATGCTAATTTCAAAGTTCCATTTTGCCCCCCCGGGTCCGTTATGCCCCACTTTCCCCTACATGAAAAAGCATGGTCTTCCTGCGTATGAAATGACGGCTCTAGAAGAGTGATATCAAAAATAGGGCGAACACTCCCCGCTCTCCCCTACATGCGCCGACATAGCTGGGTGCCATTTTTAATTGCGAGTAATTATTTACTCGCAATTTAAAATGGCGCCAATGTCGAGTAACTTTTATTTTATGCAGCATGTGTCGATATGATGTGAGCGCGCAGTCCAGCAACAATACATGCACATTTGAAAACATTGATGACGCAATGTTTACTCGCAAATTAAAATGGCGGCCTTAACCGTGAAGGGGTGTTATCCTTTATTTTCTTCACTTTGAGAAGCCCTGCTATGAACATTCCCTGTACGAGTCGGATAACAGACAATTAATATACAGGGTCAATGATTTTTGTAATGTCAAGTTTGGACCGGGAGTTTGGATCTTTTTAGTTCTTTAGTTCATCTTTATATTTAACATTGAAACAATCTTTATATTTTACATATCTTTATTTCATTCTGAAAATGATAGGTATTTTTATGCCAATCGTATACCAATCTTATATCTACATGTACATTCATAGGCCTGACATAGAAAGGTTTAAATGATTTGTTGTATCCAGTCTGCATGTTAAAAACAGCAAGTTAGAATTTTTCAACGGGTGTAATTTTGTTTTTTTTAAATTTTTGTTTGATGTACAGGAGCATTTAAAAATGATGGTTAATCACGTAATTTGTAAATTGATTTATGTAGCTACAATGCTTACCGGTATTGAATATGTACAGACATTTTTGAGAGATTTAAGACTGAACTTGTGCCTTGTAGTTGTGATGAATATTGTACTATGTCTTTGCAAAGTATGACATTATAAAATAGTTGATAATACAAAAACTTTACTAATTT
Organism: Strongylocentrotus droebachiensis; assembly: GCA_035222895.1. NCBI lineage: Eukaryota > Metazoa > Echinodermata > Echinoidea > Camarodonta > Strongylocentrotidae > Strongylocentrotus > Strongylocentrotus droebachiensis. The sequence goes on along the minus strand of JAVYIG010000467.1, from coordinate 172,669 downwards.
GTCTATTTCTTTTATTATGTACGGGAACGGCACCTTAATGTTATCATGGGGGAAGGGCCCAGGCAGGACAATTTAAAATGTTTTAAAAACTCTAACTAAAGGGGGTTTATATTGTGTTGTATACTTGGTGTTCAAAAAGGGTAGAGGGAAGGGTGTCAGAGAGGGAGGTGAAAGGCTAGTTGTATCTCCTATTATGACAATGATGGTATTGTGTCGTAAAGCTTTCATGTTGAGGTCATCAACATGTATGTTTCTATAAAAGGTTGCTAACATTCTGTAGGACAGATGACTGTATATTGCAAACCTCATTAATGTATTTTTGTTTAACACTCGGATGAATAAGAGTCTGTGTCCTTTGCCAATCATGCATTTTAAAGCTTTATTTTATATCAGGGCCATATGATATTATCATGGGAGAGATATACCTAAGGCTCCAAGATTATGGAACACTTTCCAGTGCAACATTTTAATCGATAACGGTATTGAAAGGGTTATCAGGGAGAGATAAGGGAGTACAATAATATTAGACAATGCAAGAAAAGAAAAGAACGTAATTAAAATATATATTTTCTTGCTGAAATGTAAACCAAGGCCTCCATTATTTAACACCTGGGTGCAAACTGCAAAGTGGTAATAATAATAATAATAATAATAATATTTAACTTTTATATAGTGCTTAATACAAAATGTCTCTAAGCGCTTTACAAATATACTATTACCCCTGGTAGGAACCCTTTTTTCCCCTCCAGCACAATTTTTTAATTTTTTCTAATACCAATTTGAGGGGGTTAACCCCCCCCCCCCTGTGTACGTGCCTGACACAATGTAATTGGTTTATTCATTATTGATCTAAATATACATAATATTGAAGAAAGATCTGCAAAATTATTTTTTGAAAATATTGTTTTACATCAAAACAAGCAAGGTGACATTATTTGAACAACAAAAAAGGCAAAACCACAATTCAGAATATAAGAAGCATACACTGTAAAAAAATAATAGTCGAAATAACTCAATAAAATTGAGGAAAAGAATTGCCTTATTTTTATTAAGTAAATATTACCTACGGCATCTTAAGTAGAATTTACTTATTTTGCTGAATAAATTTGTACTCAGTTAAATCGAGTTACATTAAAGGTATTACAAAGTTTTGGTATGGGGTCATGAATTCGGTTCAAATTAAAATATTGGAAGCATATGCGTTCCTACAATATTCATTGATCGTTGCCGCGGTTGAAATCGAGTCTGAAGTTACGAAATTATAAATAATAAACTCTTTATGTTGTATAGCTCCCTCTCAAGGTCAAGATGTTAATTTAGCTTTGGAGATGAAAAACTCCTCATCCGGTAAGGATGATATTTATTTAATTATGATTAAGAATTTGCCGAACAAGGCACTCGTGTATTTATTAAACTTGTATAATGACATTTGGAAAATCTCACTTTTTCCACATCAGTGGTATGAGGTTATTCAAATACCAATCTTGAAATCCGGAAAAGATCCGACTCAAGTGACCTCTTATAGGCCGATTTCGTTGATATCAACATTCTCTAAAATTATGGAAAAAATGATAAAAAATCGCCTGACGTGGTTTCTAGAAAAAAACAGACTATTAAATCCTATTCAATCTGGCTTCCGCAAATATAGGAATGTCAAAGATCACTTAGTGAGATTGGAGACGGACATACATATATCCTTAAAAAGTAAAAAATATACCGTAGCGGTCTTTCTTGATTTAGAAAAAGCATATGATTCGCTATGGAAAACAGGTCTACTAAGAAAATTATCTATCTTAGGCATTGGTGGAAAAATGTTACTTTTTATAAAAGCATTTCTATTGAGTAGGATTTCTAATGTGAGGATAAATAACTATATGTCTCGCCACTACACGTTAGAAAATGGAATCCCGCAAGGAAGTTCATTAAGTCCTTTATTATTTACTTTAATGTTAAATGATCTCAAGATAAATGTAAGTGATGTTAAATTATCTTGCTATGCTGATGACATTGCAATCTGGTGTTCAAATAAGGATTTAGAGCTGGCCCGCAGGAAATTACAAGAGGCCCTGCATGAGCTTGAGATATGGTGTTGGACGTGGAAGTTAAACGTTTCCCCTACCAAATCTGCAGTATTAGTCTTTACCAACAAACAAAAGAAAGATATTCTTCTACAAATAAAAGGACATAATCTGCCTATATGCGAGCAGTATAAGTTCCTTGGTGTGAGGTTTGACTCCCAATTAACTTGGTCTGTCCATATAGATTCTATCATTGATAAATGTAAGAAAAGAATAAACTTGCTACGTTGTGTCTCCGGCACCCCCTGGGGAAGTAAGTATGAGATTTTGATGATGATTTATAAAGGACTTATCCTATCCATTTTGGACTATGGGAGTGAAATGTATGATTCTGCTTGTATATCTTTAACAAAAAAACTTGACTCTATCCAATACAGAGCCTTAAAAATTATTACAGGCACAATACACAATGTGTCCTTGGAGGCTTTACAAGTTTTGACCGGGGAGCTGCCTCTGAGATATCGTAGAAGGTTGTTAAATGATAACTTTCGAGTTTATTTACTGTCTAGTACTTTAAACCACCCAACAAAAGAAGTATTGGGTGATGACTATGATTTAAATAACTTAGAATGGAAGATAGGAGAAGGACCTTTTAAACTGCGATCCTTTAGAGACGAAGTAGTGGTGGAAGGGCAAACCAACTTATTGCCGAAAATCCCAGAATGGCGGTTAGCACGACCACAAGTGTCTTTCGAACACCATGGCAAAGTGCAAAAAAAGGAAATGCCTCCATTTGAAATAAAATCGATTGTTCTAGATAGCATTGGAAATTCATGGAATGGGTTTTTACATATATATACAGATGGTTCTAAACTCGAGGATGGAAAGACAGGAGCCGCATTTTATGTGTCTCATTATAATGTGGTGAAATTTTTTAGATTATCCCATGTCTGTATTATGAGAGCAGAACTAGTGGCCATACTAATGGCACTAGAGTGGATTAATACATTTATTGAATCCTCTTCGGTGGTAATTTTTAGCGACGCTTTGTCAGCTTTACAAATGATCGATTCATACTTTATTAGATGTGCTATTGTAAATGAAATTTTATCCATAATTAATATTTTGCAGTTTAAGGATGTTTGTGTTGCTTTTGAATGGATTCCGTCACATTGCGATATTAGGGGCAATGAGATCGTAGATCGGGCTGCCAAAAAAGGAGCCATGAAAAGGTGTATAGACATAGTTATACCAAATACAAGAAGTGAATTGGCAGCCTCTCGTTTGATCCATTATAACAAATTATGGCAAGCAGAATGGGACAATGCAGAACACGGTAGATTTTTATATGCTTTGCATAGCGACGTTTCAAAGCCCATTCATAGACAAGGCCTATCTCGCAGAGAAGAATGCTTGATACAACAACTAAGAGTAGGTAACTGTAGTTTAAATTATTACCTTTTTCAAATTAACCAACACGATACTGGTCTTTGTGAAGTTTGTCAAGAAGATGAAACAATTAAACATTTTATTTTCTATTGTACAAAATACGACAAAGATAGACGTCTCTTAAAAGAAAGGATTAAATTGAACAACCCCAATCTGAAACAATTATTGATGTCTAACCCAATTTTTACTCGTGAATTATTGGGTTACATATACGATACTAATCGTTTTAGATAGCTTTTAAAGCTATCAGGGATCCCCTTAACTTATGTCGATCCTGTAATAATATATAAAATGAAGTATTTGCGGTTTTTCCATGAACAATTGCAACTAACTCCCATCTCGCCTTTTATGTGCATTTTATGCAATTTTAATATTGCAGCTTTTTTTTTTTTTTTTTTTTTTTTTTTTTTTTTTTTTTTTTTTTTTTTTTTTTTTTTTTTTTTTTTTTTTTTTTTTTTTTTTTTTTAAAACCATATCACTATTAATTTCATTTCACCAAGGAAAGTCGCTCGTGGGCTTGATTTCCGAAGCCCACGCCAAAGCTATACACGAAATTGACTGGCGCAAATAATCTTTGAGATTGAAGAGCGCCATCTAAACGAAGAACCAACCAACCAACCTTTGGAGCAATGTTTCTTGACTAAAATCGACCGATTAGCTATTCCCGTTTGGAAATTATATATTACAACTAAATATTCTGAGATTTTCATGGTCGCAGCTACCATTGTACGGCCATAGGCGCTAATCAAAATTTACCGGGAGCACCGGTAAATTTTTATATTCAATTTTTCTCGAATACAGAAGTGTTTTAGGGGCTAATTTTTTAAGTGCTTATAATACATCCACAGGGGCATCCAAATATATCAAAATTGTAAAGATTCACTATCCACCCAATTTTCAAAATTTCCCAAAACTTTGTATTACCTTTAACGTAAATAATTTAAGTAGTGTAATCATTTTAGATAATTAAAAAAAAAAGCTATGGTAGGATTACATATTGCACTATTTGGTACCCATCTAATCTAACAAGTAACATCCACTTATCATTCACTACTTCTATTTAAGATTAATCACTAATCACTAACACATACGCTTCAATTAGACACATATTGAAAGGCTCCAAATTTTATATATACTTGATCGTAGCATCTTAAAAGGAAAATTGGTTGACAATTTCCTGAAATATCAAGTTTTGATTTGTTTTGAACTGGGTAAGAATTACAAATTGTCTTGCCTTTGCTTAGTCATGTTAAATGAATTAGTAAATGTTTTAAAGTCCTTAAATTTTCATTCAACCACAAAAAAGAATTGTTTTATTTAAAAAAGAGTTTAATTTGGTCTTAATGAATATTCATAAATTATGTAAATATTTCTATTACGCACTGCATCGGTCCTTACTTTAAAAAGATAAGAATAATCAACATAAATTGTTTGAGTAATACGTATAATTTCTGATTTTGAGTGAAAATTACTAAATTAATACAAGCTAAAATTACTTAAAGTTCTTATGTATTTGATTTTACTTAAATATTCCACGTATGTTCTACTAAATTGAAAGTTTGAGTTAGCAAGACTTAAATTTAGTGCGTAAGTGGCAAAATTGATGTTTTCAAGTAAATTCTACATGGAAAAAATACGTAAAAATTACCAATGAACAATTTTTTTTTACAGTGTAGTAAATCGAAAAACTTAAAGGTTTGATATTTGATTGAATATTGATGATGAAGGTAAAGATGTTGTTGATGATGGTGATAGTGGAAATCGGATCATGATGTCCTGATAGTAAAAGTGATGATGGTGGTGGTAAAGATGATGATGACTATGATGAATATCTATTTGCGAGCGAGGAAAAAAAATAGATTTGTGAGGTCTCAGTGCGAAGAGTTACATCTTAATATAGAGGAAAAAACAATTCTGATGGGGGTATAAGCACTTGCTCATAATGGACTGAACAGACCTTTGATAAGTAACATAATAATATCATCTATAAATGCGAGCGAGCGTGCCTCTTTTTTGTATTAATAAGAGCCACATCCCCTTTTAAGAAAAGCCCCCTTTTACCTCCGATAAATGCCCCTATTAAAATCTGATCGGTCTGTGCCCCTTTTCCTTTTTTCATCCCTGGTGAGAGCCCGTTTTCAGGTATAAGCAGTGCCCCATTTTCACCTCTGATAATTATCCTTTGTACTTTGACACGTGCTCCATTTTATTACACTTTCATCTCCAGTAACAAGCTAAGAAATTGAAATGTCGACGTGTGTCACAGGAAGAATTTGAGCTTGACCCCCCCCCTTCCTATTGCTCCGGCCTAATTGCGCATTACTTCTTTAGCGTGTTCAATAAGTGGCGATGCGATGCGCGTATAGGTGACTTTTAGGGAATGGTCGCAGAAATTAACCAAGATTTCTGTCCAAATAGAAATTCAATAAAAGATTGTTCCAAGGCATGACATAATATGTCAGTTGAAAGCAGAAGTAGAAGGCTTCCTTTTCATGAAATAATCTAAGAAAATGAAATGTCGAGGTGTGTTCCAGATCGGCTTGTAAATGGACATGTTTTGTTAACCTCAGTTTTCAGAGATATTTCAAATAATCTGTACAGAGTTTGAGGATAAATCAAAAATTTCTAGATTATTCCCAGGCGAGACAAATATGAGCTGAAAGAAAAATTTCTACACTTTCACCTCCTGTAAAAACCCAGTGAATGGAAATTTCGACGTTTGTTACAGAAAGGCTGAAAGAATTTCAAGTTATTCTCACCATAGGCGCCGGAAGTGGGGGGGGGGGGGGGGGGCAGGGGGGGGGGGGGCAGTTGCCCCCCCAATCAAAAAAGTGGGGGGGGGGGGGGGCAAAACGCATTTTGCCCCCCCCCCCCAAAACGCCCCCCCCTTCAAAAAAAAAAAAAGCAGTAAAGGAGTAAACATGGTTTGTATTTTAAACCCAAAAGAACATAACAATAATAAAATAACATGAGCCCCTGAACGCTGGCGTACTGATGGGGGGAGGGGGGAGGGGGGGGGGGGGGTGTATTTCTTATTCGATACAAGTGATTTACAAATGTTGCTGTTATGACATGATTTTCCGGTATTTTTTCTCCATTTTTTGTAAGTCATACCTTTTTATGCGTTTGTTGGAAAATAGGAAATTCCCAAAATTCAGTCGGGTAAACAATACGCTTATTTAGAAGCCTTTATGTCATGGTCTGCAAAGTGGCTGGGCTCGAGCCCCCCCCCCCCTCACTTTTTGAAAAAGTATGTTAAAATGAAAAAGAAAGAAAGACGGAAAGAAAAAATAGGTGACCTGCCAATGTCACAAATCATAAGGTATATAAAATGCTCATCTGACCGTAATTAAATGCATAAAACCCCAGAGCTTACGGGGGATCTGCCCCCGAGCACCACCAAGGGCCCTAAGGCGGTCCCCTGGATGCTCATCTGAGCGTAATTAAATACCTAAAACCCCTGATCTTTATTAAATACCTAAAAAACCCGAGCTTCCGGGGGTTATGCCCCCTGGATCCCACCAAGGACCCTAAGAGGGGCCCCTGGATGCTCATCTGACCGTAATTAAATGCATAAAACCCCAAAGCTTACGGGGGATCCGCCCCCGGGCTCCACCAAGTGCCCTAAGGCGGTCCCCTGGATGCTCATCTAAGCGTAATTAAATACCTAAAACCCCTGAGCTTTATGAAATACCTAAAAAACCCGAGCTTCCGGGGGTTATGCCCCCTGGAACCCCACCAAGGGCCCTAAGGTGGGCCCCTGGATGCTCATCTGATCATAATTAAATACCCAAAACCCCTGAGCTTCCGGGGGCTCTGCCTCCTGGACCCTACCAAGGGCCCTAACGCGGGCCCCTGCATGCTCATCTGACCGTAATTAAATACCAAAAACCTCTGAGCTTCTGGGGGCTCCCCCCCCTGGAACACGTGGCCTTAAAGAGGTCCCCTGGATGCTCATCTAACCGTAATTAAATACCTAAAACCCCAGAGCTTCCAGGGGCCCAGCCCCTTGACCCCCTGCCGAGGCTCATGCCCTGGACTCCACGCCAATTTACGCTTTACCTGATCGTTAATACTCTACTTTGAAAAACGTTCCGCGGGACCTGCATGTAACGTGTAAGACTGGTGGTGGTGCAGATTTTTCGTCTCCCCCCCCCCTTCCGAACGTTTTTTTCTCATTACGTCACTGCACCTGGAAGGTGAGCCCCCTGGAATGTTTGCCCCCCCCCCAATCCCAAACTGCTTCCGGCGCGCCTGATTCTCACAAATTCTAGAGATGGAGTACATGAATTATAATTATTCTAGGCTTGACATACACAATAGCTTTTTTTTCGTAACGACACATTTAAACAAAATATTTATGTGAATGACAAAATGATTTCTGTTAATTTCAACTTTATGATTGACTCGTGTGTTGACAGTAATAGTTATCACAACTAACAGCAATTCTTCATATTTTAGGAAAAACGTTTTTTTTTTTCCCTTTCCTTTTATTGTTTGTCTTTTTGTGGATACCGTTGTGGTCGCCAAATTGAAACTGACCAACAAAACAAAACAAAAAGCTAGATGTTACTTGTTAGATTAGATCATGTGATGATTTCTAATACCGGGTCATGGATCTTGCAAGTATCAAGTCACAGGGACAAGTTCTTGATGTTTTTGAAGATCTGTAAGTAATAATGGTGTATTGTATCAACTATAATTACCACAAATTAGTAGTCGGTCCTCGACGGAAAGGAGCTCCACCTCCTCCCAGGCTCCAGGCCGGCGGAGGCGGCGGAGCTCAGGTCCGTTAAGCCAGGCGTTAGCGTGAGCATTGTCATCGAGTTGGAACGTTTAATATAAATTGAGATCTCACAATTTCTAGGGAGATGTTGTGTTTAAAATCGCCCAATCATAGCCAGAATTTATTGAATTATTACTTTCCTGGGAGTGGGCTGCCGGCTGTGAAGTCTGAAGAAAGCAAGAAATTGCATTGTAGATCTAGGGGCCGTTTCTCGAAACCAACTCCATGACAGTCATATCTTTGTCGGCGACCTACGGAGATGTCATGAAGTGGATAAACCGTTTCACAAAGCCATGACAGACATGATATCGATATATCGCGATACTAGCAGCTCAAGATCATAGTCTTTGTCACGATCCATTTGATTTATCACGAATAACCCAAAACAAGTTTTGGGGCTAAAATTGTTCAAAAAGAAACATATACATATTAATTCTCCTAAAATAAATAATAAATAATGTCATTATCAAATGTAGATCATCAGACGATTTGCATATTTCTGTAAAGATTCTTAAATTGAAGAAAAACCAGTGAATTTTTTTTTCTCGACAATCCACTCAAAAGGTAGTTGAAGGATACCGTAATGTGATAGTCTATCAATACGTACTTTTTTTGTTCATTGTGACGAGGAAGTTTAGGCAAAATACCTTTTCTCAGCCAGTTTTTATTCTAGAGTCTCATAATACTCGTTATATAATTAATTTGATATTGAAAATATAATTTGAAAGAAGTAATTAGAGAGGGAATAATAATGCACATAGGCCCCAAAGGTAAGATGGTATCCTAAGAAAGACTATGGATTGACTATGGACAACGGTGTGTAACATTATTATCTCTTTTATTTATATGTTATAGTTTAATGATTTGTGATTTAATGTTTATATTCAGCTTTTTAAAATTTCTGTATAATTTGTATTATCACTTCTTTACATTTGCATTTCGCATCCCAGAGAATTACGTACCGAACTCGTCTATATTTTTCTCAAAATGATAGTGAAACTAATCGTACATTTCGCGGCCCATGGAATGGCAACAAACTGACTTGTGATGGCGCTTTACAGCAATGAAAAAGATATGACGGGTTCGGAGCAGTGACAACTCATTGTCGCGGAAGTTGTCGCTCATCTTGGCAAAGACGGCTTCGTGAAACACTTAGCTGACAAGTTGCGTGACAGTGGCGAGATGTCGTTGATCTTGTAGTTATGACGGTTTCGAGAAACGGCCCCCTGGACTCTACACTTGTTAAGTTGTTTGAAACTTGAACAATATTAATTATGACTGTGTGCGCGTGCATGCAGAGTCAAAATAATAATTAGACCATGTAGAACTTGTTGTTGTTGAGATTAATGGCGTTTCCATTGTCATTGCCACATTGGATGATTTTCGCCATGCAATGTGAGAGGGCGTAGTTACTGGTCCTCTTACTTAGTCTTACTCTGTTGGATCAACTAGCCTTAAGGGCTCCCTTGAAATGTTTTTTATGATATTATTCAAGGGAGCCTTAACTGGCTCCCATACCCCTGCACGGAGAGGCATGTAAACAAAACCCAAAAGTGGTCCAAAATCACACTTTCGCGCACTCGACCAATATTGGACAGTGGCTTTGATAAATTTTGTCGTAATTTTGGTCTTAATTACCGCCTTAATTTCAAAATCGGATCTAAAAATAACAAAATAAGAGCAATTTTCTTACCAGACCGATACAGCTCAGCTCCCTTTTCACGTGTACCGTGTGAATTCACGATGTCTACACAATGGTGATGACCTCTGACTGGCACTTCCGTAATTGTGGGTAAATTGTGCTGCTTCCGTATAATGCGCTGTATGAGTGTAATTCAGCGCATTATACGGAAGCAGCACATTTACGAAGTGCCAGTCAGAGGTCATCACCATTGTGTAGACATCGTGAATTCACACGGTACACGTGAAAAGGGAGCTGAGCTGTATCGGTCTGGTAAGAAAATTGCTCTTATTTTGTTATTTTTAGATCCGATTTTGAAATTAAGGCGGTAATTAAGACCAAAATTACGACAAAATTTATCAAAGCCACTGTCCAATATTGGTCGAGTGCGCGAAAGTGTGATTTTGGACCACTTTTGGGTTTTGTTTACATGCCTCTCCGTGCAGGGGTATGGGAGCCAGTTAAGGCTCCCTTGAATAATATCATAAAAAACATTTCAAGGGAGCCCTTAAGGCTAGGATCAACTATAGCCTAGTGGCGTTGTGTTTATGAAATTAACAATGTCACTAAATTCATTGTTAGTATTTATTTTCTGTTTTGTTATGCAGCTAGTTATTTTAAAGAATTAATTAAGAAGGAAAGGATGAAGTGGTTGAAAATTAGTTGCGATCAGTTCATTACGTTAGGACTTCAGTTTAAAGCCTCTCTTCGTATAATGAAGCAATTTATACAATTTATGTAATGAAGATCTTTAGCTTACATTTAGCGCATGCACATAACGTTCATCCGATCTCAGAGAATTGCAGCCTCATTTTCCTAAATTGGCGCCTACAAGGGCCCTTCTTATTGGCTATCGCAGGCTGTCATTCGCTCAATGTTATAAGTTAATCAACGGCCTTGTAAACTCCGATCCCACAGTCTTCTTCACATCTGCACCCCATGAAGCTACAAGAGGACACCACTAGAAGCTGTAAAGCAAAGAAGCAACAAAGCCCTAAGAATAAACAGCTTCAGTCGGTCTGTGTCTGTGGTTATCGTAGAGCTGTCTCTTTGATTTTCCTGTTTTTGTACCTTTCTATTTTGGGAACAAGATTGACTTTTGATTTTTATTTCAAATCACAATTTAATTTTAACTACAAGTCTTGTTAATTTCTAAAATGGAGAGCTCTTAGGGACAAGACACCTTATTGTTTTAAATAGAATAATTAACAGTGAATTGTATTTTATTTCAAATGCAGGTTTTATCAGTATAGTAATTTGACAGAGCTGCCCAAGTTCAAAAAGAGGAAGCTCACGCAAGTAGGAAACTTCAAGGTCTGTGAAAATAGCCCAAATTTGTCCAATCCATCCCTTTCGCATCAGAGTAGCATCCAAACTTCAAGATTAGCAGAGGATCATGGTAAGCAGGCTGGAGATGTGTCATTACACCCTCATGCTAAAGATCAGGGGAGTTTCTCGAGTGGCGTTTTCAGCATCGATTCTGACGTTGATACCCTGAATGATGATGGAGAATGTGGTGATGAACGTCACATGGAAAGCAGGTGTCACCATCTTGGTCATGAAGAGAACTTCTTGTCATCTGGTAATAATCCAAATTTCAGAATTAATGTATAAGTGTTTATTTTAGGTTGCAGGTTATGAGCAGTTTAGTATTGGTTTTGGAAGCCCCTCATGAAAATAATAGTAATCACGTCACCGTGGGGACCATAGTTTCCAACCAGACCCTCTCATGTCAGTACATGTGTATACATTTTACAAGTATGCTATTGACCTGAATGAAGCCAGAAGTTTTATCTTCAGTGTTAAACTTTGATAAAAATATTGCTAAACAAATCATTTGAATTGTGATTCATGGACTTGCTAGAAAATGGGTTGTTGGGATTTAAAAAAAAAAAATCACATTTCAGTACTTCACAAGGTCATGTGTTTTTGAATACATATACAAGTACTTTCCCATAAACATTTTGTTATTTTTCTTGTAAAGACTATTTTGTGGATTCCTTAGCATCTGTTTTTTTTTTGTAGTTCTTTGGGAATTCAATGGTATCATTGCTGTTATGCAAAAGAGCTGTTGCTACACTTAATACAAAATATGATGTTTACATACATTTGACAAAGAAAGGTACGATAAAAAAATAGATTCTAGTGTTTAGACAAGTTGGACATGCCTCCATCTACAGTGTATCAAGAAATAAATTAAACCTATCTTGTTGTGCATGAATTGTTTGTTCAACTTCATAAAGATATTTTAATATCTTTAAAAAAATGGAGACGATAAAGATTCTTTTAAACATCTAGTTAAAAATATATATTTTGCATTAAAAAAAACTAAATTAATAGAGGAATAATTTCTGCCTGAGATGCCAGAGATGAAAGTATCTAATCGAATGTTAATTTAATTTCATTTTTTAGTGTACATTTTTCAAAATCTTCTAATCGATGAGTTAAGGGTATATTAAAAGATTAGTGTTCTAAGATATATATATATATATATATATATATATATATACACATATATCGTTCAATGGCACATTCAGTTTGTGCTAGTAGTCAATCCTTTGCTATCCTCACCCTTACCCTTTTACAGAGGCACCATCAGAAGCTGGTTCTGGTGTCGTAGAACGCCCTCTGCAGGAAGAGGGTAGACAAAATCATCATGTGAGTTTGAACCAAGAGGGTAATGACATCCCTCAAGAAGGCACTGGAAAACTCACAGATGAGGACATTCTCTTCATGCTGCACAAGCCAAGATTAAAGAAGTAAGCCCCAGAATAGTTTGCCAATCTTCTCTATGCTATGCCATTCTTGAAACATAAAGATAATTTCAAAAGACCCAAGTTTAAGTTTAGGTTCATGAAATTATACTTAATGAGAACATGATCTTTAAACTTTTTGCCTTAACTAAAGAATGATGAATAAAAGAAGTGTGAATTTCTACTACCATATCTAAAAAGCATGCATGGTGTTCAACATGTTTGTAATTTTTACAGAATTGATGCTTGTTAAGAGCTTCTCAAATATCAGGCCTGCCAATGCCTGTTCAGTGAAGTAAAGTGGTTCTACCGTACTCTCAACATTTTTTTAATTTTTTGTTATCAGCTACTAATTCTGTAATGTTGTGTGTGTTTTGCTTTGTTTTGTTTTGTTTTTACAGGAGAAGGAAAAAGCCACCATGGCAAAGACGCAAGCTTGACCTAGATGACCTGTGGGTCAAGGGTCAACATCTCCAGTGTCACCATGGTAGTGATCAGGAGGAAGAGGTCACAACTAAGCTCTTTTTAGATAGGTAAATAATATTTCTTTATAAGATGATGACGTGGATCCTAATCAAATGATTGGTTGAAAGCATACACTTGACCAGGCATTTATTATGCCTAACAAGTAATTTGGATAATGACTGGTCATTATCAAAATCATGTTTTAAAACATCATTTGATAAAACAAATAAAACATGATCTTATAAAACAAATAATACAAATCATTTTGTTTGGGCATTAGTAAAATAACCCACACTCGGTACCTTAAAAACAGTCCAAACACCCTCGGCTATCGTCTCGCTCAGGCGTGTTAGACTGTTCCAAAGGTACCATGTGTGGGTAATTCTTACTAACGCCCTCACTGCTATGTATTATTTGTATACTAATCCTATTATAAAACCAACGCTAGCGCATTTATGAATTTATTATATTATAAGACAAATATCATAAAATATGTGCTGAAATTAGGGAGTTTCATTACTTGATTTGACTGTCAATCTTATTGAATATAAAGGCTATATCCCCACAAACTGGGGGAAAATGCGCTCGCTGTCAGAAAAGATCTGAACTCACTAAAAAATGAAAAGTCTGCTGCTGTCAGCCCAGCACAATGAAATTACATATATAATTGGTTTAATGACATACACCTTCTTAAGGTAAAGTGAAAACATTTCTATCATTGATTTACAGGAATCTGAGACGGGGGAAGATCAGCCTTCATAACTACATCTGTGCAATGAAGAAATCAAGGAAAGGCAGAAAATGGTTGAACAACGGCAGCAGAGGCAAGTCAGACAGCAAGAAAAAAAACCTGAAAGACAATTCTCATGAAGACAAGTCCTTTGAAACTGTGATATCCAATGCTAGACTTGCAACAAAATCACCAAGGAATGAACTTCCAGCAAGTATTCCACAGAAAAGAGCCTTGGTTGCAAGTTCAGGAAAGAAAGGTATAGTGAATAGAGAAAAGAAGATGGGGAAGAGAGCAAAACAATCTACAAGATGGTTTGAAGATGCGCCAGACAATACTTCGGATACATCAGAACAGGATTTCCGTCAAAGATCAGAATCAGAAATATCCAGTCGTGCATTTCCAAAGGTAAACTGTGGTAGTGATATGGCCAGTAGTGCAAAGAAGGAAAAGGGAAAAAGAACTAGCAAGTCACAGAAAGCAAGTAGAAAGGTCAAGGAATCTAAAGCAGACACATTTGACTTCAATGTGAAAGGCAGACTGCAGAAGACTGAAGGCTCAAAGAAATGCAGAGTTTCTGGAGGCAGAAGAGACAGTTCAACCAGCAAAGGCAACAGTTCCTGGAATGACATTGACAGTGCCAGGGAGCCTAGTGAGGTCACCAGGACACAGAGTGGCAGCGAATGGCTTCCCTCCGACACCACAGGACAGGAGAGCAGAGTTTCTGCAGGCAGAAGAGACAGTTCAACCAGCAAAGGCAACAGTTCCTGGAATGACATTGATAGTGCCAGTGAGCCTAGTGAGGTCACCAGGACACAGAGTGGCAGCGAATGGCTTCTCTCCGACACCACAGGACAGGAGAGTAGTCAAAGCCAGGAGTCTGTCGTCAACTTCATCTGCCTCACGCCGAGGAAATCAAGCAAGCTGTCCAGGAGACAACGGCGTGCCGAGGAGAAGAGAAAGACAAATCCTCTGTCCACCTCCGACAGTTCAAACTTTGGTGGCCTTATTAGGGGTGTATCGTTGCACCCTAGGGGTTCCCTACCTGTGACAGACTTTCCTGGATGGGATGACGAGGAAGAGGTCGAGTGCAGACCGTTGTTCAGTCAGGGTAGGCATTGTGGTGGTGTTTGGAACACTATCATTGAGGAATCATCATAAAGAAGAGAGCAAAGAGCAGAAGAAGTCATTCCGAAAATTATTTATTTGACAGCCTTGGGCAGTTCTATACATATTTTTATATTTCTATTCATGTCATTTTTCATTTCATGTTTAAAGCTATGATTCAGCCAACCGGATGCTCATTTGAAACATCTTTTTCCTTTCTTTTTTTAAATAATTTAATTCAGGTGAAATTGATTGCAGATTTTGATGTAATTAGTTTAATACCCAATTTATTTATTTGTGTATTTCTTGGTTAAATCATCTCAATGTTCTTCATGTTAAAATCTTGTTCTATTTGTTTAAAGTACTGGTAGACATGCATTGAGAATTACAAGTTTGGCTAATAATTCATCAATATAAACCAGAAAGCTTGCAGATGACAAATGTATAAGTCTTAGGTCAACTGCACATCGGACAATAACAAATTAAACCAAATAAAAGTACCTCTCAGGATCTGGGGTATATGAGCGCTTCGCCAGAAAATTTAGCTATGTTTTGATGATGTCACATGAGGGACCAATCCTTTATTAGCAGACAGCGTCCTATAACTAATTTTCAGTATAATTATTTCTCAATTATAAGAATTTGATTGATTTTAATCATGAACGTATTTCACACCATTATAAAAGATAAGTGATGCTGATGCTGATAATTATAATTCTTTGTTTAGAAACATTCAGGGCAGGGGTAATTTATCGATGTAAAAATCCCACTGAAATATCAGCCCACTTTCGAAATGAAAAGCCAGACGAACTATAGAATAGATGGTCTTTCTTACTGATTGAAACGCTGCACATGTCAATGTCATGCATTGGTGTATGTAGCTGAATGTACAATAGCGTCTTTCTTACAAGCCACAGTGAAGCTATAACTTTCTGATAATAAGTGGAGAGGAAGTGACAAAGAAAGGTACTTAAAATGTGTGCATTGTTTGTTAATATGGGATATCGTCTGCTTATATGCTAATTTGGTCCCTTGAGTGACGTCACAAATCTAGGCAATGTTCAGATAGCTCTTCAAGTTCGGAAGTGTGGCGGTATTTCACCGTTTCAACAACTATATTAATTGCTACTTTGAATATTTCCTAGCGGGGAAATTTGATAAACTTGTTTGATCTAATCTTCCCTAACAAATGACATCATTGTTTAAAATTAATGAACCTCTAATTTAAAAAAAGAGACTAGAGTTTTGAAATGTTGACTCAGAGGCTTTTTGATTTGTCTGAATTTTTCCAAAGTGAAAACCGATTATTGAAGGTGATAATGCAGTTCATGAACTTTATTACTCAAATGCCTTATTGTTTTTCTTAATAATGAGATGTCTTTACTTTAGTATGCATAAACATTAGGATGTGAAATACATTTCCCAGTACAGGGAAATCAATCGAATTGCTTTTCAAATCTCCATGCTGTTCAGTAGTGCCATGCAAACTGTATTTTCAACACATAGCACTATGTGACAAGTCTTGTGTTTTTTCTGAGAAGTATTGAGATGTATTTTCATATATGTTTAAGGAAGTATATATAAAGATTCATGAAATAAGCAGTATAAATATTTGTAAACACACACAGATATAAAGTATTTTTTTAAATTTAAGTATATTTTGTATATCAGTGCCAGTAATACATGTACCTATGATTGCAGATTGAAAGCTACAGTGTATATGTATTTATCTTTGAATTATATTGATTTGAAATACATGTAAATTCATTTTGCCAAGATTTATTTTTAAATATAGGCAGGAGGTTTACATTTTATTTTGTATCATTAAATCGATTCTTTTGCTGTTTATCTCAGCCCGTTTAAAGAACCTTTGTCACAACTTTATGTTTATTTTGCTTTTGAATATTTTTTGATAAACATTAACTTTCTCTACTCTTGTTGCTATCTCTCCTCAACTTTTAAATGCTACTATTTCAGTATTTCTTCTTTATCCCCTTTATCCCCCAATTATCCCTTAAGTAATTCTTCTTTCTCATCCTTCCTCTATTCTTTCTTTCAAACATTCACTCTCTCTTCTCAAGTATTCTCTCTCAATCCTTTTACAAGTACTGAATCGACAAAATAACCAAATGCATGCCACCTTGTAATTTGTAAGATTTCTAATACATGTATAAGCATTATTTATTGGAATATTCTACATACAATATCATAAAAAAGCACAAGCAAACAATATATTTACCTCTTAACTAATTCACT
This sequence comes from Strongylocentrotus droebachiensis, assembly GCA_035222895.1. Classification (NCBI taxonomy): domain Eukaryota; kingdom Metazoa; phylum Echinodermata; class Echinoidea; order Camarodonta; family Strongylocentrotidae; genus Strongylocentrotus; species Strongylocentrotus droebachiensis. The sequence goes on along the minus strand of JAVYIG010000467.1, from coordinate 155,424 downwards.
TTAATTATCAAAGAGCATATTGCTTTATTAACACAATCAAATTGATAAATACTCATGTCTACAACATACTTCCAGCATAACTGCTCCGTACATGATAAGCTGCACTACTGACAGTATAATAAAATCACACTGTTATTTACAAATATTTTATACAAAATTACTTTTTATGTTAAAATTCTGCAAAAATTTGATCATTGATTCATATGTTCATTATTAATACCATACTATAGGCAGGTAGTTTCATACCTACACATTCTTTAATCTCCAATATGGAGTTAAATCTAATGCTATATTGATCAAATAATTTGTAATATTTTGTAACATAAAATTTTAAATATAATAGTATTGTAACAAACAATATTGAAACAAAAAAATGCTATGTATATATTTTTTTCTGAGGCTACATGTACTGTATTATCTCTATTGCAAGTATGTAACCTCTACACTGTACCAAAGATACATTTAGAAGGAAATCATACAATTAAAAGAAAAGTTCATGTGAACTGCTAATTACCACTGACAGAAATTTGCAATGCAATGGAAGATATGTGGGATGTTCCATCATGCTTAACTTAAGTATATGTCTGAACAAACTTATTAATGAAGTTTAGTAGTTGAGTTTTTCCCCTTTCATTATGAACAATGCATCAAAATAATAACATAGAAGTTTAAAATCAAATTCCCACTAATAACCTCTCATGCATATCGCTTTTCCCCTGCATGTTTGACACAGAAAGTATGCACAAATGTGGTAGTGGAAACTGTGGGGGACTCTTTATCTACAAAGTAACACTTTTATTTTGAAAATGTTCCTTTTAACAGTATGGTACTATTAAAGCAGTCAAAATATCAAAAGCTATAGGAGATACAAAAGGGCACTTCAAAGAGACTTTATACACGAATCGCTAGGAAATGCACATATACATTTTGTAAGACATCTACTCTTTTAAGAAATAAGAAATGTTAGTAAAAGGAAAAATGAAATTTGACTGTGCTGCTATTAAAATGGAAGAAGTCCAAAACATTGAATTTTTGTTTTCTTTCTCAAATGCAAATACAAGCTTGTTCCTGGAAGATTATGCCATTTTTTTGGCATGAGTGATAATTTTAAACTACCGGTACTAAAGAATATAAGAGGTGATTAATAAACTTCACAAGTTCACATGCACACTTGTAATACCAAACTAGATCATCTGGCTTGTACAAAAAGGTGGGTAGGGGGGGGGGGTGTAACAAAATAGATGCAGTTCACATATGGGTGCGGTTTCTAGAGAGACACACCCCCACACCCCCGCCAAAATAAAATATAAAGAAATTATAATGAGAGATAGCTAGAGGAAGCTTTAGCATTCTAAATTGATATACCAAGAGAAAAACTCTTGGCCGACACTGCTACAAGAAAAAGTCTATTCATTAACACTAGCTTGCATCAATCATTAATAATGTGCTTGTGAGTAAGAGACAGGAGGGGAAAAATTAATGCAGAAATGTACACACAGCTGACTACCGATGTTCTTTTCTAACACATGCAAATATAATGTCTACAGTGATTTTGTTGTTGTTATTACTATGATACACTTTATTGCACTGATCACAACTGTGGTGAAACATCCACTGTTCCTCACAGGCCATTTACTTATTTGCTTATATGAATATACATTAGAACAAAATTTGAATGAAATTTGCATGTTTTATACATAATTTCATGAGCACCTTATCATTGAACTGATACACGACTGACCATCATACAGAAAATCTGCTGCTTGTCACATGTTCTCTCGCATCAACATTTTGAATGACCAAATCTTCAGAAGAAAGTTCAAAGAATAACGTGCTGACTCATTGACAGGCATATTTGGCACATGTACAACTAAGTAATGCTACGGTCACAAACATTCGTACGAACGATAATTTCGTACGAATCTACCTGTTTTTCCATTGTCTTCCCAAATTTCCATTGTCTGAAAATCGTTCGTACAGCGTTCGTAGCCGTTCGTAATGGCATTTGTGACCGAGGCTTAACCCACTAAAAACAACTTCTATCTCCATTCCTCAAGATAAACCAAACAAATAAACAATAATGTTATAAAGATTATATATGCTTAAAAATTATAACATTGATTTACCAAATAAGAAGATGTATACCATTTGGTCAAAATGTCCTAAGTACCAAATATAACACAAAGGAAATAATATGAAAACAAATGCTATCTTCATGTAAATAATTCTGTAATTTACCTATAAGAATAAAAACTACTTTCAATTACGATTTCACTGTAACTAGATTAAAGAAAACAAGATCCTAACAGAATTCGTCTATAGAGATATAATATGCTTTAAGCTTAAATGTATGTGCGCATATAGATGTATGTGCAATAGGAGACTCCATTTGTGAATGTCATGAACATATTCATATCTATATGTTCATGACATTCTAAAAAGTTTCCAAGCAAATATATGCACAAACGTTTCTCTAAAATGAACCAGACCATCAGAGTGAAAAGAAGAAAAAAAGATGAATATAAATAGCATGTTCACCTTTAAAAAAAGAGTAAATACATGTTTGAATGTCTCTTGCTATATTTATAAACAACTACCAGTATATTTTTCAAATCTAAATATATTTTGAGATCATAAAAGAAAAGGACTGCACTGAGATAACAAATTTAAATCTACACTAAACCTAATTATTAAAAACAAAAATTAAGAATACTGAATTGTAACCTAAATCTAAAAGTAAATATACATTGTAGTTGAAAGTTTCATGTTCTACCAGTTAATATGTCGTGTTTAGTTCAACCATAAATCCATTCTCTCTTTCTCACTTCCACATTGCAAAAAGTGCACAAATGATTAAATTAAAACCAAAGTATTTCTACAAAAGGTAATTATATTACATTGTTTGGATAAATCATGCTACTGCTCAAAATCATATATATTCTCTAAATCATATATATTCTCTAAATCATATATATTCTCTAAATCATATATATTCTCTAAATCCTTAGATCTTACTTTAATAAACATATCTAGGTAATTACAAGCCAGAAAATCCTGAAATGCGTAGATACTTTTTCAGCATATATAACAGATATGATTTTTCAAATAATTATTTCAAAGTGTAATAATCACATAAAACAAAATATTGAGCTCCTGCTAATGCTACATGTAGTTTGCATCAATGTATGTGATATTTTGAACAACTGATTACCATAAAAAGCTTGAATTTAGATTTCAATGTCCGAGCTTACATAGGTTGTAACTTCCAGATATTGAAGAGAGAGATGGTCAGCTCCTTTTCCATTTTATGATCCTTTTGATAATTCATTTGAAGACAGCGGTGTATAAACAATGTAAATAAAATCTTTGATAGGTGCAGTGCATGATGGGTAGTTGGAGGGCACACCCATGCTCATAATCTGTGGTGGTATGGATGAGAAAAAAATGTCAGAAAAAATAAGTGAAAACGAGAGAAAAAGGACAATGCATTATCGATATTATGAATACGGTAATGCAATAATGCGAGAGGCCTTGCTTTGCCATAAATATTACATCATTGATGATTTGACAAAGGCTGATGTTCCGGAAAAGAGGAAATATAAGGAGGAAGTATAACACCTAATATAAAGGGAACTAAGCTCTGCTTGTATGCAGGGTTTCAAAGGGGAAGTGGATGTGTCCATACTTCTCTATTCGTAATGTGACTTTAAACTGAACAAACTCTGAAACTATCATTGGTGACATAAAGATATCCCTCTGTTTATTTGATGTGTAGTGTAGTACCATAATACTACTTAAAGATAAAGATGCTTATAATGGACTAAATTCAACCAGACCTGGCAAATATACAAATCAAATAATCGTTACAAAATGTAACATAAAACATACATTCTTGAGTATACATGAGTAAAAACTATTTCAGACAATGAAATTTCACAACTTGACAACAAAATATAAATATAATTTGTTTCATTCCTTACTATTCTGTTCTACTGTAACAAATTTAACAGTACACATGCATATAATCTGAAAATGTGTATCAGTATACTGATCCCTGCACATGTAAATGTTTAAAAAAAGATAAAAAGACATATAAATATTGAAAGGAAATAAAATATGTTCAAATTCTCTTTACATATCAACTCTTATCGAGGCAAAGTTTATTTTAAAGTGTATACACACATTATCTCGCATAAAAAATGCATATAATATAAGTTATTATACATATTATGTATAATAACTTATTTTTCTCTTCATATTTCTCATATTTCTTATTTTTAATAATGGTACCTTAATAAAATATCATACTAATCATATTAGCATACACTTAGTTTATAACAATAAACTTTTACTTTCCATATTGCTTCTAAGAAAATACATTGGTAAACAATCAAAAATGTTTGATCTTCAAAGATGTCTTTGATTTCACTACGTATATCTAATTGATTAATAACAATCGGCAAAAGATATATAAAACACACTTCAAATCTTCTATCACATGTAGAAATTCTGGGTATATTTTCTTTGCTATATACATGCATATATATCAACCTTCATGAGATTTCACACATTAGGTGTTTCACAAAGATCCTATAAAGTTTAAAACATCTTTAAGTTGGACTTAACTATTACGGAAAGCCTTTAGCATATTTTAAAAGGCATAACATTTTGATTCAGATCTTTCATATTTTCTATTATCAAGGAGATTTCATGTTCTTGATGTGAAATTTACGAAAAGTCTAAAATACTTGAATTTTCACTTTTGAATATATCGTACTTTAAGGCTACAAATGGCTCTCCATAATTTTTAAGTCCAACTTAGAGTTAAGTTTGACTTAAGATCTTTGTGAAACACCCCCCATGTGTGACATCTCTACTAAATCCTAAAATTTAATACATTTTGTTTCTAATTCTAAACAATACTCAACATCACTAAACATAATGGCACCTGTGGTTCTACATGATACACAAATCATTCAAATGCACTACTTTTTTTAATGATTCTAACTCTAAATCGTGTACAATATTTATTGAAACAAACATATATATAGATACAAACACACTAAAAGCCAGGCAGCGCTGACATACAGCCCAACACAGGTACGCAGCTAATGTCTAGTAGACTGTACAGCCGAGGTCACAACACTGGACACAGGTCACAGACAGAGGGCGTGCTACCACATTGAACACATTACCGGTGGAGTACAGGTGGTGAGAGGTCCTTCTTCTCAAAGTATTCCGACACTTGTTTGGGCACCTCAGCCAAAACACACCTGGCTAGCTGAGCAGGAGAAGCCTAAAGATTGAAACAAACAATAATCAAATGATTATTAAAATAATGATCTGAATTATTGAGGACAGACCTAATGTAAAAAAGAAGAGAAGGAAGTAAAAGATCAACTTTCATTACCTTGTATTGTGTTAGCTTGCATTATGACCGAGGTAATAATATGCAGTATCTGTAAAGCGCTTACCGGTAGTTAGATACATCATCGATGTATTATGCGCTATACAAAAGCGGAATATTATTATTATTATCTGTTGCCTGGGTCCTGTCTTATAAAGACTTGTGATTGATCTGAATCAATCGCAAGCCTACAGTCTCCTATCTCTTATGTACAATATTAGACGCAAATAAGTTGTGATTAATCGCAACCTTTTATAAGTCAGGGCCATGGTATCAGATATCTTTTACAAATTCTTTTTTTTTACATGGAAAACCAACACTTATCACAAGTTACAAATTGAATACACATCAAAAGATGAATAAGATTACTTATTGGTTTTGAGGTTATATGTACATATACCACATAATAGATGAACAAACACACAGACAAATAGATGGGTGTAACCCCAAAAGATGATCCATCTATGACAATCTTTTCATCTCTTCATCAAAGGAATCCCGCAAAGTGAATTTTTTGTAATGACCTTTAAAGATACGCATATAAAGTGTCTTTCATTGAATGTAAGAGGTCTGAGGTTGAGCTATAAAAGAATGAAGGTTTTTTCTCGGCTCCAAGAAAAACAGGCAGATATTATTTTGCCCCAAGAAACTTAGTTCTCCAGACACCGTTAGAACTTGGGCATCTGAGTGGAATGGCGATTTGTTTTTTTCTGCATGGTTCTGTACATAGTAGAGGGGTTTTAAAAGACTGTCGAATACAGTGTTGTATCTAAAAAAAAATATGATAACGGAAGGTATTTGATATTAAAACTAGTTATTGATGGAAATGAGTTTATAATATGCAATGTTTATGCACCCATTACGGACAAAAGAACAGCAAAGAGTCTTTTTTGAACATTTTGTTACGTAACTACACTCAATTGAAGATATACATGTAGATAATGGGAGGTGACTTGAATGTACTTATGGATATAAATCTTGACAGACTAGCTGGGCACCCCCAGTTTTCCCAACTGGTTGTCAATGTAATAATGAGATGCAAAGTGAATTTGATCTCATGGACATCTGGAGAATTAGAAATCCTACAGCTAAAAAGTTTACATGAAAACGGTTACGGCCTTTAATTCAGAGCCGCTTAGATATTTAGTTCATTTCTGAGATCTTACAAGGCTAAGGTATGCATTGAAGGTTGATATTGTTCCGGGAGAAAGCTCTGACTATTCTGCTATTTTTTTATAATTAAAAGTACAAAACATGAAAAAGGTGAATGCTTTCAATTGGAAATTCAATAGTGATTTATGCAATGATGATTCGTTTTGCTCTAAAATGTTAGAAAACATAGATAAATGAATTATCGAAACAGTCCCGTTTGAAGATGTTCATATGAGGTGGGAATTTAAAAAATATCAGATGCGTTTATTTTCGAGACAATGTAGCATTGAAAGGCAAAAGCAGGTAAAATTAAAATGAGTTGAGTTAGAGAAAAAAATTACAAGGTTTACTTGAAGAAAACGGTGATGCACACATTGAAGAATATGAGCGTGTCAAGTATGAATATGAGTCTTATATGGACAAGGTAACTCAGGGTATTATTATACGCTCAAGGGTGAACTGGAGTGAGTTTGGAGGAAAAAATACTAAATATTTTCTCAACCTGGAAAAAGGCCCCAAGAGTAGATCCTTGATCTTCTTGCTGTCATTTCCGATAAGAAGAAAGTCAATGAACATATAAAATAGTTTTATACAGAGTTATATAAAAAACCAGTGGTTAACTTTGAATTGAATCATATGTTTATAGAACAGGAAATTCAACCTAAATTGTCTGCAAGTCAGTGACAAAAATGCGACCGCAGTCTATCCTTAAAAGAATGCACACAATTTTTGCTTTTAATGGCCAAAAAATAAGTGTCCGGGAAATGACGGCTTGACAGTCAAATTCTATTGTACGTTTTGGAAACATATTGGACAACTTTCTACTTCACAATGGAAGGGCTAATTACTTTGATTTTAAAAAAAGGGAAGGATAAGCTTCTCATCGAAAATTATCGCCCAATCACTTTGCTTAATGTCGATCTGAAAATAGGCTCAAAAGCGTTTGCTGAGAGACTTAAAGTAGTTTTGCCAGATTTGATACACCCAGAGGCAGGCAGACCAGGTTGCTTTTCTTAAAAAACAGATATATCGGTGAGTCAGTGAGAACGATACTTGACACCCTTTATTATTCAAAGTTAAAGAATAATAGACTCCCTCGAACACTCTTTTCTTATGAATACCCTTCAGATCATTTAATTTTGGAGAACAGTTTGTAATGTTATAAAAGTCTTATACAGTGCAACCCAGAACAAACGAAACAAAGAATTATCAATGTTTTATCATAACTTCAGCAGTGCTCCCACTTAGCCGATTTGGAGCCTCGAGGTGTGGCGAGCTGGTGCGATCTTATGGCAAGCAGTTTTATCATTAAAACATATTTCTTGATATCAAGAATTCAATTCTTGATATCACGAAATTGAATTCTTGATATCAAGAATTACCATTGCTTTACAACGTAAACTTATTTCTTGATATCAAGAAATGTGTTTTAATGATAAAACGGCTTGCCATAAGATCGCGCCAGCTCGCCACAACTAGAGGCTCCAACTAGGCTAAGTGGGAGCCCTGCTTAAATCACAATTATAATTAATAAATGACACATATTTGTAAAGCGTAGATCCTCTTCTTTCATTTGATGCAACTCATATGATGCATATTTCACGCATGAGTGATTAAAAGCTATTTGAAGGAAGGAAACCAAAAAGTCATTTGGCGGGCGGTAGTTGAATTACGAAGAAAAATTCACATTTCTAGAAAGTTCATTTTCTGCTTTTTCATATGACACATCAATCAGGAAAAATGAGCCAGGAATAACAAAGTTCTGTTTTTTAAAGTGATGCTTGCATTTCCATAATTTGATTAAACAAATTCCTTTTCACTGGCTGCCTGCGGTAGCAACAAACGGAATCGACAAAAGACTTGACTCTGTTTCGTTGACGATCAGACATAGACGAAATTGTATCAATCGAAAATCAAATAATTTGGAACAATAAGTCTATACTTCTTGATGGTAAAACTATTTTCAAGTCAAGTATTTTTGACAAAGGAATTGTGAAAATCACGCAAATGTTAGATGAATACAGGCGACCCATGATTTGGAAAGATGCAAAAGAATGAGGTCTTTCGTTTGTAGAATATTTTACTTTGTTAGATTGTTACCAGAAACTCCCCTCTACGTAGAAACATTTTTATCTTCAACAAAACTTCCACCCTGTTATGCTTCCTTTAAGCCCCATTCCAATTGTAACTATAGAGGGTATTGTTAGAACTTCTGTTGATGTGTCCAAAAGACAAATGTATTCTATGTGTATGCAAATTAGCAATCCATCTATTTTGTCTTCTTTCGCCCGCCTCAATGATCTGTACAGTCTTCATGATTCCACCGTTGTTGAGCTTTTTAAGTTGCCATTTATGCTCACAATAGATACAAAATTACGAATGTTTCACTTGAAAATCATCCATAATCTAATACCAACTAAAGTCTAGTTGGTTCGTATTAAGAGAATTGAAAATGCAGCTTGCTACTTTTGTAAAAATGATGATGAACATTTTGAACACCTTTTTGTTTCATGTAGAGTTATAGAACAGTTTTGGATATGCCTAAGCAGAGCTTAAAAAAATAACTAAAAATATCCTGTTTGGGCTGACCAAGCTTGTTAAAGTAAGAAACGTTTTCACCATTAATTTCTTGCTTTTGTTAGGAAAGCAATATATATTTAGGTGAAGGATTACAGAAAACATGCCCAACATTCATCATTTTGTACATTATGTTAAATATTTTGAGAGTGTAGAAAGGTTTATTGCTGAAAGAAGCAACAAAATAGATAGGCACAATGAAAAATGGCCCTTAATTTCCAAAATTTAAGAAAATAATCCTATTTAAGCAGTTTAGCAGATGATAGAACGTTGACGGAAATCCTTTTTTGTTCTAGGAAGGGGAAATTTTGACGATCGGTGAGGTTTTCTATTCTTTATACTATAGATCCATTATTGAATGATTTATTGTTGTTACATGGATATAAATGTCTGTATATTTCAATGTTGACTGTAAAATTGTTATTGGATCGATAAAAACTTATCAAATATAAAAACAAAAAACCATAGGAATCTAGATGGACTGAAAGAACTTTCAAAATGGATAGATATATATTTTTTTTTAGCACAAAACTATAAAACCTGATGATTGGGAGTAAACTGATGACAGCAACACCGAGCCAAACAAAAGGTGACATGTATACGAGTCTTGAACCTTCGCCCTGGTCATTGAGGGTTATATTGAGACATAGAAAGCATGCCTCTGGGCCTACCTGCTTGAAGTCCCTGAAGGGAACAAACTGGACGATGTCTCTCGCCGTAGGCTCACCGCTCGGCGACTTCAGGGTGCCATCATCGCCGTCCAGCATCCTCATGTCGGTGAAGTCCGCCTCGCCGATGCCAACGATGATGATGGACATGGGAAGATGGGAAGCCTTGACCACTGCATCCCTGGTCTCGTAGATGTCAGTGATGACACCGTCCGTCAACAGGAGGAGGATGAAGTATTGCTGTCCAAGAAACAGAGCGGAGGAGAGGTTAATCTTCACATATTAATCCTTAATGCTTCACAATACCATACTCTTAGCGATATCATATTTATGCCGATGGTATTCAAATACCCCACTTCTCTAAAACTAGCCAAAGTTACACAGCCAGCACTATTAATAATCTTGAGGCTTATGTACACAATGTTTATGGTTAGTTGAAATTACATTCATTGAAACCAACTCTTTTTAATACAAAATGTGAATTCTTATTGTATGGTTCCGAGACTCAGTTAGATAAGGTATCCATTACTTCCATTACCCTTGCTGGGCATACGGTTACTGTATCTCATGCATGTTGTAACCTTTGTGTTCTTTTTTAATCGTTGGAAAATGTCTGTACAAATTCAATACATCTCTAAATCAGTCTGGTATTAGTTGCGTAACTTAGAATTCATACGTAAATAACTGACTTGCAAAGATCCGATAAGTGGAAGCCAATTTGAAGAAAGACTGATTCATTTAAAGCAGTCGGAGATTGGTTTATTATACTAATATACTGTATAATTCCTATAAATAAATAGGCATTATTTGATTCAATCCTCAATCGAATAAACAAAAATAACTCAGCTCTAACAGACACACACGTTTGTGATGTAAATCAAGTACTCATGATAGACATCAGTATGTTAATTCATATTTGATGATACACATTTTTAAAGAAATATAATATCCCAAGGATGATCTGGACATTTTCTGAATAACTAAGGACCTACAGTACTTTTCCATGCAAAGAGAGCACCAAAATAAACATATCCCTATATGAAATGATTTCAAAATTCACTGGGTTCTCACACCAAGGACGTCCTTGTTTTGTGAGTGGTCGTCAAAGTGAAGGTGCAGTTCTTATAAGAGTCCACAGTACCCATCCATCCACCCACACACATCTGCGCACACCCACATACCCTCAACACACTTTTTTTTTTAAAGGAGATGGAGTTTCATATGCTTGTTTGTTTGATTGTTTGATTGATATTATTTCTGCGTTCAAAAATATACAAATTCAAATTCAAAGTACAAAAATTCAAACAATATCAAATAATAATAATAATAATAATAATATTTAATATTTATATAGCGCTTAATACAAATGTCTCTAAGTGCTTTACAAATATACTATTACCCCGGTCATTGGATTCAGTAATAAAATGGAAAATCGTGTCATATGTGCGCTTCTGAGCTTACCGATGCTGTCTTATTCTCATTAAGAGCTGCGTGGGCAAACTTGGCAACATGGTTGATGATGGGTGCGACGTTTGTAGGACCCCACAATGAGACTTGCCGAATACATGACTGGTAAGCTCCTACAATGCCACTAATACCTGAAGAGTACAAAGAGAAATGATTCAATCATTTACTAAATTGAATCTATCAGAAGACAATTTACAAAGAAAGCTCCTCTTCAATTACAAAGAACAGAAAGTAAGCAGGGTACTGTGTAAAGAAAAACAGTATATTACTTAATTTATCCTATGACAACGTTTCTTTTTTTTCATCAACACACCTCCTTCAGAATTTAATTACCTAAAAATCAAACATTCTGATTTATCTCTTACCTATTGCAGTCTTAGACCATTTTTTAATGGGGGTGGGGGGGGATTTTGGACAAAGCTCAAGATAAGTCAGCCAAATATTGCCGGACAAGCAAAAGGCCACTAATATTTGGACTTTACCAAATAGGCTAAAAAAACTAAAAATTCACTGACAATTTAAAAAAAAAGAGGAGTAGGAAAGGGTTCACCACCACCCTTAGCAATGTCCGTACATTGCCTAAGAATGAATCTTTTTATTCCCCATCTCTGTTTGATCCATCCAATTTACATTCAACTGATATGCACTAGAAAATAGGTTCACATCAAAAGTAGATATTGAAAGCTGTAAATGTTTACCTGATAAGCTTGAGCACTATGCTAGCTATTGGCTATAACAAAGGAAAAAATACTGGAGCATCATAGCCTTGGGTTCTCAACAAACACTTATTGTTATCAATGTCGTTTCTAGAAAATACTGTCAAACCTGTCTATAGCGACTGCTCAAGGGAAACACAAAATGTGGTCTTTGTAGACAGGTGGTCACTAAAGCAGGTTTGACTGTATATCTACATAATACTTAACTCACCTGCACAGAAAGGGTTGTTTGGCTGGAAATTGATAGGGAATTCATGTGATACAGTTCCATTGGGTGGAATCTTGGCACCAAAACCTAGCGCTGGAAACAACTTATCACTGCCGATGTGAGTGATGAGAAAAATTAGAAATACATTAGATCATTTCATTTCTTTTCTTATTACTATGTCGTGTGTATTATTAATTCTGATGGTACTAATTAAATTTTACTGCTAATTCATCTAACTGCAACTCTTACTTCATGTATTACTGTTATTAGCACTACTTTTACTACATACTACTACTACTACTTATACTACTACTACTACTACTACATAACTACTACTACTACTACTTCTACTATTATCACTACTACTATTACTACTACTATCCTACCACTACCAAATACTACCACTACAACTTCCACTGCTCACCTTTCACAGTCTTGCATAAGCTCACCAACAGATATGATGGCTTGTATATGCTGGTTAGGAGACTGCTTGCATGCCACTACTACAACACCTACCACTACCACTACCACTACCACAGCAACTTCTACCATTTCAACTACCACTGCTCACCTATCATAGTCTTGTATGACTTCACCAACAGACACAATGGCTTGTGTATATTGGTAAGGTGACTGCTGGCATACCACTACTACAAACACCTACCACTACCATTTCAACTACCACTACTTATCTATTATAGTCATGTATGACCTCACCAACAGACATGAAGGCTTGTGTTTATTGGTTATGTGACTGCTGGCATGCCACTACTACAACACCTACCACTACCACTACCACAGCAACTTCTACTACTACCATTTCAACTACCACCGCTCACCTATCATAGTCTTGTATGACATCACCGACAGACACGATGGCTTGCGTATATTGGTTAGGAGATTCCAGATTGATGAAATGTAGAGACGACTCCTCGTTGGGGTCACCATTTGACCCGGTGAAGTCGATACCCACCTACATAGACAATACACAGGAATACAGGGTAAGTTCACACATGTCTACAAATTTAATGTTTTTTTTTTTTAAACAACCTTATTTAGGCCATTAAAGACCAGCAAACAATTCTGTGGAATTATGCTGTATGATGTCCGGCACACAAGCAAATGCATTTTTAAATACATCTAATCTAAATACGTCTATTCTGCCTATAAAAGGATAAAATTCGATAGTAAATTAACAAAAGTGTTGGAGAAAAAGATGCACAAAATGTTTGTATCTATCAAATGGGGTTTAGTTCTGCCCTCATGTGAAATTTAAAGCTTCTTCAGATTTGACGGCAGATTAAAAAAAAAAACATGCATCAAATAAAATGAACGGCAACTGCATGCAACAAAGGTCCAATAAGTATTAATTTACTTAGCTCTGTCATGTCTGTGTTGTAAGATATAGAAAAATGACATGTATCACACTATATGAAAGAGAGCTTTGAGAGGTATTCAATGTTGTATGGTTTAGATATATTCAGGATTCTGTCCAAGATGGCACAATTCTCAAAACTATTTGACAAGTTAAAAAAATGTGCTTGTAAGGAATGGTAGATTGGATTTGGAAGGGGATGAATTATGCCCCAACCCCTCTTTGGCCAGTAGTATGGTTTGAACCGAGGTCTTTGTTTAAGCAGGAATAACCACTAGTACTCACTGTGAAGTTGATTTGGCAGCCACCCAGGATGTAATCTAAAAATGTGTACACTCTCTTCACCTACAAAAAGAGAGAAAAATAGAAGAAAACATATATTGAATGTACACAACAAGCTGCAAATAATGACTCCAATTACTTCTATATGTACCTCTAGAAGTTTTAGTACATGCAGTAAACATGTACATATCTCATGCCAGTGAAGGATAGTTTCTATGTTTTGACATGGACAATAAAACATGTATACATGTTTTCTGTTCAGAGCCAGAAGAGCATTAACTCTGTGTTGAAGTACATCAGTTAACGCCCTTCCTGCTCCAGACAGACAATATGCTGAACAAAAACATGATCCAAATATAACCTCCCTCCTACCACCTCCAAAAAATTCCATACATGTATGTATCTCATGCAGGAGGTTGATAATTTTCTGTTTTTAAGCTGCAATAAAATGTATCTGAATGTGAATAAATATGCCTGATTAAATACAATTCATCAATAAATATTATGTGTGTTCTCTAATTAATTACTTTCTGGGCAATAAATGCTAAGCTTCCTATGTACAATAAATATTGACGCTGTTCAACGTCATCCATTCAACGACTGCCCTTTTGCCGACTTCTAGTGATATAAAAAGCCCTAAACACAAGAACATCTCTCAAATTGGCAATTAATATCACAAATAAAATGCATTTCTCAGAAATAAATCCACATATTAGGCTAAAAAGTGACTCATAGATCCCTAAAATATCTCCAGAGTTGATCATATACCACGCAAATTCCCGACTAATCATGTGGGTGTCCATAATTACTCATCGTCATGACGACAACATGCTCCCGACTATTCGGCATTACGTCCGTACGTAGGGCACCAGCCAATATATATATCCTCATAAATCAGAACTGCTCTAATTCAATTTCATAGAGGGTTTTGTTTCTTTGCTTTTATCTATGGGCAGCCTTTTTCGTTTATTAGCTTGCAGTTATATGACAAGGAAAAAAGGCAGCAAAGATTTATGGTTTATTTTATGGATTAATCAGGAGAAAGTTGTGCCCATTTCAGTGATAACTGAAAGTGACGATATATCTTCAGCTACCAAGTAAAGCGGTGAAGATAACATGTATACACTCTTTCCAAAGATTTACTCAGTTGGACACCATGTTTACTAGTTTATATCAGGCCTTTTTATGACTCGTTCTGTTTATCAGTTGGCGGAGGGTTATTCTGCTTTTCAATTTATATCTCGCCACTCACTAGGAGTGAACATATAAATCATCCATGGCAAACTATACAGATGACCACTCATTCATTGTATCTTTTTCTTTTGAATTAGATCAAAGTATACCATGAAGTATAATGTGACTTTTTAATCTTTTACACAAAAACAAAATCTTGTTAAACTTGCTAAATTTTGCGAGACAAGCCTGGCAAAATTAGGAAAATAAAAGTAAAAAAATATCAATGCTTCTAACACTGGCATAACAAAAAGCTAAGACCAGAATTTGATCAAAACTTGCAAGGATAACACATACACAACAACAAAAATACAAAAAGTATATTCAATAGTAAAAATATCTTCTACTAAAATTAAGTAAGAAAGATTGTAAGGATAAAACACAGCAACAACAAACAACATAATAAGACAGGGAAGGAAACTCAAGTATATAGCTACCCTCTACTAAAAATATAACTTTTAATTGATAGGGATAACCCTAATACCCTTTCCAAACGTCTCTCCTTACATGCCTCTATATGGCTTGGGTAACGGTCATGTGCCCTTTTGCATTGTAATGGCTGTCCGATGCAGTAAAGCTATTTAAATGACTTCACACTTTCTGGAAATATCTTCACAACTTTGGATTCAGACACCCTTCATTCAGCTTTCTCACTTAGACGATGAGAAAAGATTTACACTGGAAAATGACCTTACACCTTGGTCTGTGAGGAGAATAGGATTTTTTTTTAAAACTCGATTTGTTAAGTGCTGCGTTTTATTGTGTGTGTTGTACACAAAATTAAGAGATATAAGTAATACTCATACATGTTTATACATTATATTATGATTTTTTTTTCTTCACAGTTTCATGTCTTTTATCTGCAGAGTGCACAGGTATGTCAATAAATATTCTCTTTATACTGATCTTTTCAAACATGAAAGAAATATGTTGTTCATTTACAACAATCTGTAATACTTGTAAAAATTAATGTTAACAATTATATATCAATTAGAACGATAGAACTCTTCACTTTCTGATGCATCCACCACTACTCTATTTTTTTTTCTAGGATGCTTATAAAGTCCAACTCTTCTTTTCTTCCCTCTCACACCCATTAACGCTGTTATCGCCACCTCTACAGTAACTTATACTGTCCCAATGCTAAACCCTCCTACTTTAAATATTAACAATTGTTTTTCTCTCATTCATTTCCTCTCACAAACCCATTACTTTTCAGCTCTTCCTTCATTCTATATTCTTATCAATGTGTTCAACAACCTATAAAATTATGGTCCACTTCTTCCACCAATATCCTTTTAACACCATCTTTAATACTCCTTTCCATCAATAAGGTCAAAAATTCTTCTCCTTCCATCCACCCCCTAATCTACAACTTCCATCCCTTCTTACTAATATTGTTAAATGATCTTCCATCCATCCATTCGCTCTTTAACAAAAACAACCGCCACCACCTTCAATTTCTCTTCGACTATCGCCCCAAACCCTCCCTACCAATATGGTTAAATGCTCCCCTTCCATCTCCCCCTTTAACTACCATTTCTAACTTTTCATACCACTTTGATTGGATGCTACTCCCCTTCTAAATCTCTCTACCAACCACTTTTAACTCTTCCTAATAATTTGCTCCGCCCTTCCATCTCCCCCTTCAACTACCACTTTTAATCGTTCCTACCAATATGCTCCTCCCTTTAATCTACCCACCTTTGACCATCATTTCTAACCCTTCCTACCAATATCCTTCGCCCCTCCATCTTCCCCTTTAACTAACCACTTTCAACTCTTCTTACTAATATGCTCCGCCCTTCCTTCTCCCCCTTTAACTACCACTTTTAATCCTTCCTACCAATATGCTCCGCCCTTCTATCTACCCGCCTTTAACTACCAATTTCAAGTCTTCGTACCGATATGCTCCGCCCTTCCATCTACCCCCTTTGACCATCATTTCTAACTCTTCCCACCAACATGGCCAAGTGCCACTTCCATCAATCCCCTCTTACACTCAACCAGCACCCCTCTGCCTCCACCCATCACCACCACCACCACCACCACCACCACCACCACCACCACCATCACCCCAAAGCCTCTCTCATGCCGGGTCACAATGCTGCCTATCTGCCACACACCTACGCATTACGTCCAATGACTCACTAGGCTATTTACGTCATCTCGACACCAGCCCTCATTAGGTATTCATGACTACCCATCCGCAGTGTCAATACTCCTAGGTCAGCCAAGACTGGTGGTCCGGGACAAAAAACTAAATTTGTCTAATATCTCTTTACAGGGCAAAAAGTTTATTTTGGGCTAGAATTGGTGAAAAAGCTATAAAAAACCTTACTTCTCAAATAACTGATTATGGCCTTCATACTGATATAAGTATGACTCAAACCTCTAATTTTGTCTTGTGTTTAATTCAAATTCTGCTTTTACAACAACTGCTTTAAAAGTTTTCTAATTAATCTAATCTTGTTTATGGACTGATAAAAACTGATGAGAACTGATCATTACAAATTGCAGGCAATAATTGCATTGTAATTCATTAATATGTTCTGTTGTTTTTTTTTTAATTATTTTTCTATCCATATTCCTGCAATTTTGGATCAATTAGAAACATAACACAACATACATGTATATTTCTTACTCTAAAATATTTTGTTTAATGGATCAATCATCAATTTTTTAATTGATTTTTTATAAATCAGAGGAGAGCAGCAAGCGGACAATTATGCAAAGTTACAAGATTTAAACTGCTGTCCATATCGATTATACAAATGGAAAAGAAATGATAATTAAACTGGAAAAAAATACATGTTTATACTTTCCAGAGACGAAAGAAAGTATGACTTACCTCGCAAGATTTAAGAAAGATAAGGCCGGAGTTCTGGTAGTTCTTCTTCTTTGCTTTCTTCTTGGGATTAATGCACTCCCATTCCACCTAAAGGAAGGACAGGGTGGGGAAAAAATATCAAAATGAGAACACTGAAGAAGTAGTACAATTTTTTTCTCATAATGTAGTCTCTAAGACGCTTAAATGTACCTTACACTCCATCCCTTCTTTGAATTATTTCAAAATTAAATTGTATGACTTCTTAATGCAATGAAATATATTCCAATTCGAAATACTATTAATCAAATGTTCCTTTCAGTGTTACAAAAGTGTGAATCAAACATTGTCTGCGCATAGCTGTCAAATTTTGACATTTTTAACGTCATACATCTTTGCAAAAAAATCAAATCAAATGGGTACAAAGTGTACTTATCGAAACCAGGAACTAGGCTTTGTTAAATTGAACATTTTCTTTACTCTATCAAACTGTGAAACAGTTCTCAGTATACTTTAGACTGGTGTGTTATATGAAGAGGTGTCTTATCATTATGGACTGTTGGCTTATCAAATCTGTTCTTACATTCATCACTGTTGATTTTTAAATTTTTAAACAGTTCTCTATTTATATATGTTTATAAAGGAGTATCATGTAGCACTTGTGTAATTTGTGCATGTTATCACTTTCACAATGCATGGACATAAGAGAGAGCAGGTTTGTAGAAGAAAAGTAAATCAACTGATGTAATCTGTAATTTCAGAAGAAAACTACTAATAATCAAACAATCAAACTTCTTGAGTTCAGAAATACTCAATCATATTTTTAGAATCATTCCATATTTATAATAGAACAATACAATGTATATTAAACATACTAGTGGTATGTGTATTTTCAAATGGTTACTACTTTAATTCAATGAAAAACCCAAACTTGTCGACTCCATCTATAATGTCCCATGCATGGTATGGCATGGAAGAGCATGGAAGAAAGTAAACAGAAACTACCTCAATTCATGCAGTAACTCTCTGGTGATGAATGTAAAATGTACATAAGTGCTACATAATGACTTATGCTTTGTGATGTTTCACAAACACTGCCCTCTACCTGATAGCGATGGTATAATGTTTGATGAACATGTAAAGAGCATGGATGAAGGACACAGTTCTATTTTTAGTCAACAACTAATGAGAATCATGATACGATTCAATGAATGTGTGAAAATAGAGATCCAGTTAACGGAAATAGAAAAGAAAAAGATGTCTTTTGATATTATGATGGGTAGGAAGTATTATTTAAAGAAGGAAAGCAAACATTCAATGGTGTAGTTCATATTTATTTGAAGAGATAACGAGAGAACAGTTTGGAGTATAGATTAATCTGAATAATGTTTTTGACTTAATACTTAGGGAGTACCCTAACTTTTTAATGACTCTGCACAAGGCCTTGATTCCTTGACTTTCCCCAGTGAAATCAGTAAACATCATTATCATTTTATTTTTGAAATGGCTTGAATTCTGGAGTGTACACCATGGCAAAACAAATTGTTTCAAAGGACTTTTAAGGGAGTTATATGAAATGTTATGAAGACATTTAATAAAGCATGATTTTTGAATTATTTCTATTCAATGAATTGTCAAGGGTTTATTTAAACAAGCAACTTTGTATGTACTGATTAAATATCCATTAAAATAAAAATTGCACTAGGCAGTATTTGGTAGAAGAACGCTGACATTTAGTTAGGGGAATGTTATATATATGTCTTAAGAGCATTTTTTTTAAACCTAATGTAAATTCAAATGTTTCTAATTATTTGTTTCACAATTGACATGGGATTAACAAAAGACAAAGTTTCGACATTATAACAGAGTACTTACATACATGGAATTTTCCTTGGCTGAGTTTTGAATCATCAAGATTTTGTTCAATTAAACCAAAACAAAAAATTACTATTCCTCTAAAAGCACTTACTTTTACATTTGGGCAACAAATAACGACTTTTAAAAACAGAGAACAGAAAATGCATGATTGTCTTTTTGAAGGTTACAAATTTGTAATACCCTATAGGATATGGCAACACAAAGGGATGTAAACCAAGGTACAATGTATTATTTAAATTCTAAAAAATATTCAAACCTTCAGTAGGCAAGTGCAGTATCATTTTCAACTTTACAAATTGATAATTCAATAGATATGTATAGAGATTTAAAGAGATACTACTGACTCCTATTCTTTAATATATCTTTTCTCCAAAATAAAAATGTCTGATATAATAATGATTCAGAATAATGTGTGGGGGAGGGGTGGGGTGTATTCAGTCCAAGATGCAATGGAGTGCACTGCAGATTGGACAAAGGGGTTGGGGGAGGGGGAAGGGGTAGGGTGAACCCACACAATACCAACACATTTTGGAACAAAACAACTTACTATCACCACTTGTTAAAACTCAAACTCACAAACACTTGTTAGTGACTTAGATACAAAAAACATCAACAAATTTTTCAAAGAGGAAAGTCAACCACATGCTACAAAATATGACAAAAATGAGACAATAAAAGTGACGGAAAAACGAAATACTGAGGGACGGGGGCACAGCAAACAAACAAAAAATTAAAAGTTGAAGTGTAAATATCACGTTGATAATAAATGCATGAGCATAAAGTAATTTCCTTCTTGTTCAGCTACAAAATGTAATCTAGAAAATGAAGAATAGAGTGTTAAGAGGTGTTTTTGACTCAAATTCAAGGAGAGAATTTCAGAAAGAAGAATGCATTGCTACATGGTACAATTTCGCACAAGTATTCTGAGGGATAAACCGCACCTAAATTAAATGAAATATTTCACAAGACAGGTCCATCAACGCTTTCATGAAACTAACCATAGATTTAACCATAAAGTAGTTGTTAAAGTCCTATGCAAAATGACATGTCACTCTAATATGTCATGTTTTCTGAATCTTATTTTTGTTGGTACAAAGTGATCTCCTCTCTGCAATACAGGCAATTTACATTGTGCTTTTATCAAATAATGGCAAAAGTAATAAAGATTAATACATGAAAAATGTCAACAACAAAAAAACAAATGGCCAAATAAAAGCTGATTAGGCGCTATTATTCCTATTAAGGTGCACTGGAAATGAAAAATGTAAACCAAGTGCAAGACGGTAACGTTTGAATGTACATTGTACGACAGAGCACTCTCTGACTTTGAGCTTGCGATTACCATCTTATCTCAAAGAAAGACTGGTGTCAGACCCTTTCTTTGCTGCACACCTAGTACCACTCAAGGGGTCAATGTCAAATGGCATTAGTGCTGGAAGGAGAAGAAGATATAGAAGGGGTCACCCATCGATTTGTCATTGAGTGGAGGAGAGCAAATGCCTTGGTGCACCTGAGCAAACAATCAGAGGGCAGGCCGCTCAGCCGCCATCGACAACAATCACCCGGTATGAGAATATGGTAGATGCAAGGATACCAGACATTAACTAAGAAGAGATGCTAGCAAGAGTGTGGGTAGATGTGATGGACTGCGGGGAGCATGTCAAAGAAAGACCTGATGGAAGTCTTGTTAAGTGAAGGGTCATGAAGGAGAAGCCATATGGTCGTAGTGGGTCCATGGTGAGAGCGAGATAGGTGTAACTCATATCATCTGACATAGTATGATCACCCCTTTCTGGGGGGTGTTTTACAAAGATCCCAAGTCAAACTTAACTCTAATTTGGACTTAAAAATTATGGAGAGCCATTTGTATCCTTAAAAAAAAAAATACAAAAGCGAAAATTCAAGTATTTTAGACGTTTTATCAATTCCACATCAAGAACATGAAATCTCACTTGATAATAGAAAATATGAATGATTTGTATCAACATTTTCATAAATGCTAACGGCTTTCCATAGTCCAACTTATATAAGTTCAACTTGGGATCTTTGTGAAACACCCCAGGTCCTCAACCAACAACGAGCAGGAAGGCATGAGTTAAATGTTACCTTCATTGAAAGCAGTGTATGAAATATCTGGACAAATCACTTCAATGTAGCATACTAAATTCAATCCATTTCCACCCCTGAGTTAAAAAGAAATCTGGTTACAAAAGCCAAACAAACTCTAAAAAGGTGGAAGGATGTCTCTATGACCTTTTGGCAGCTACTTATTCCAACCTGAACGCTTGAGGTGGCATGTCTAACTACTGCTAGAATTTTCCAGACTGTTTCACAAGTCTGGGTATATTTGGTAGAAGGCAATGAAGACTTCTCTTAATTGTGCACCTGCCCCCAATCCAAAGTATTTTGCATAATTTAAAGGTAAACATCACGTGGTTCTAGAAAATTAGAGTCAATGATAAGCTCTCACTCATTTAACTCTGTGTAATGCGCAGAAAATACATTATGTTATAATAAAAAATAGAAATGTATGCAATCACAAAAAGCGCCTTTTACTTTATGTCAAAGTTTTAAGTCTAAGATATATATATTTATATATATCATTATTTTTTTTTAAACATGCATTATCTTGAAAATAGAAAAAAAAATTAATTAAGTTTTGTACCGAGCCAAAATGGCCCTGATATTACATACACATGGGATCTCTCTCTTTCTCTCGTTCTCTCTCACTTTTTTTCCCTCTGTATTTCTCTCTCTGTATATATATTTCTTTATTTCTCTCTCTCTCTCTCTCTCACTTTCTTTCCCTCTGTATCTCTCTCTCTGTAAATATATATCTTTCTTTCTCTCTCTCTCTCTCTCTCTCTCTCTCTCTCTATATATATATCTGTATATATATCTCTCTTTATCTCTCCCTCTCTCTGTATCTCTCTCTTTTTAAAATCTCTCTCCCCTCCTCTCTCTCTCTCTCTGTCTGTCTCTGTCTCCCTCTCTCTCTCTTTCTCAAACTTGACCCACCTCCCGACGACCACTTTTCATTAAAACAGTATGGAACGCATGTTGGACGGTTGACCTTTGTTAATAAACATATCCCTTGTTAAATTGAAACTGGTAGTGGTCAATATAACCCGATGCTTATAGCTTGTGGTAATACATCCCTGATGACTAAAGCCAATATGCATGAGGGGGTGTGGAAAAGGGCATCTGCAGAGAAAATTGAAAGTTTGTTTGTATTTTCCATTCAGGCGATGATGTAAGAGGATTGGATCTCGACTAGATGCAATGTAATTTAAAGCAAAGACAGAATAAAATATGACATATTAGATATTTGTTAAATTCAATTGAACAAATTGAATTAAACATGAATCAGTAGTTGGGCCAACATGTACTTGTCCACTCACACAAATTTATGAGCAATTAATGTTCTTTTATAAAAATCCTTATTGAATGTTCATTCTAGAAATTGTGAAAATACAGTAGAAATAGAAATATATCATATGTTACTTAATACAATAACATAATCACTTAAGACACTACAACGATAAGCATGAACCCCTCAATTTTACTATAGGAACAGTTCTTTTTTTTCTTCAATAGGTCATTTTGGCAATGTAACCAAATTTAATGCATACATCTTTGTGAAGTGCCTCAATACATTTTGTTACTCATCTGTTCAGAATATTTTCTAATAGTCGGAATGCAAACTGCATATATAATGTGTTGTTTGGTAGAGCAAGCCATCATGTTTATCTTACCTAGTAACAAATACTCTGTGAAGTTCGTATTCTGACTATTGGACA
This sequence comes from Strongylocentrotus droebachiensis, assembly GCA_035222895.1. Classification (NCBI taxonomy): domain Eukaryota; kingdom Metazoa; phylum Echinodermata; class Echinoidea; order Camarodonta; family Strongylocentrotidae; genus Strongylocentrotus; species Strongylocentrotus droebachiensis. The sequence goes on along the minus strand of JAVYIG010000467.1, from coordinate 131,834 downwards.
TCAATTATTTTTTTAAAGTGAATGACATAATTTGTATTGAGGCACTTCACAAAGACGTATGCATTAAAGTTTATTAAAGTTTATTAAAGAATACATTACGAAAATGGCCTATTTGGAATGAAAGCAAAAATGTGAGTCGATGAGTGGACGGTACTAATTGGAGCTACCATGCACTCCTAGGCAGGTAATCATGCTGAAATGGTGTGCAATTAGATGAAATTTCAAGGCCGCTTTGACCACGAACGGTTGGATTGGTTGCTATATGGCTTGATCATAACATCGCTAATCATATGAAATGCTTAAAATAACTATTGACTGGTGGTCCCTGAAATCGAGTCTATATGTCAATCAGGCTATTAATTATCTATACCGGTACTCTCTATTTCCTTGACAATACGATGGACATCCATTTTGAATGAATGAGTCTTACCTACCACGTATTCATCTATGATTTTCATGTTTATACACCTAATACAATACAAGAATTATGTTTTTATAATTATATCATGTAACATTCAACCTTTCTTTTCTTATTCAAAATAGTGAAATTTGATAGCATCATATTTTATTTGCAATGTCAAGGTGGAAGTTTATTGCATTAAACAGGAGCAGTGCATTGTAAGAATACTAAATTTCATTGCTTGTTTCCATCAGGAGCTTTTCAACTTCAGTACAGATTTAACCTGTTAAATCCGTTAAATATACGATCATTTCGTAACCAATGAAGTTGTCATTAAATAAACATCTCATTAAATTATTTATTAATTTAATTCAATTCATGAACATCTATTTATTTTGTAACATGTTAATGTTCATTTGTGAGGAATAAAAAGGTTTGCAATTGATGCTCTATTATAAATTAGTGGACTGTTCAAAGCTAAATTGAACTCTCTGATTTCTTGTACACAGGACTATCTTCTTTTTTGCAAATTATTGATGATCTTACTTTAATACATACTTGCATCTATTTCATATTCTAAACACACCCATCTTCATATTCCTCTTTTGTGATACCCCTCCCCTCCCCCAGTCCTCTTTCCCTCCACTCCCATTTCCCCCTCTTTAACCCTTTCCTCCTCTTGCTCAACTCACTCCTCCCCGCTCTTTCCTTCCATTCTCTTTCCCTCCTCTTTCTTTTCATTCTCCACCCTCCATCCTTCCCCTTTTTTCCTTCCATTACCTTTCCCTCCCTCCCCCTTCCTCCATCCTACCTCCTTCCCTCCCTGACTCTCCTTACCTTGCTCAAACCACCCAAATGACTAAGGATGCTAAAGCCTATCTTCCAGCCTAAATTGATTGGCCTTCTCTATCTGCTTGATTAGAGCAGGAGAGACTGGGGCAGGAGCAGGTGCTTCAATCAGAACAATATACCTGTACAAGACCTACTAATAGTCCATTCAGACTAGGGGGAATTTATACAAAACTTGTATTAACAAAAAAAGTTGTACAAAGAATCTTTATTTAGCAGAAGACGGGCACTTTTGATCAATGATCTTGCGTGAAGAAGCTAATTATGAAGAGGTCAATTGACACGATACTACAGATGACGATAGCTAGCCAATAATAGAGTTTGGAAGCAGAGACACACAAAATGTCAGAGACAAAGTAGTCCCTCAACACAATATTCGGTAGATGCCTTAACTCACTCCTTGGAGGAATGGCATTGGAACTGGCCAAACCAGATTCAAAATCAGCTCAGTGCGCTGTGTCAGAGATAAATCATAAATCCATATCAGTACTAGCTCCCAAGATCACTGTTACTTTAATATAGCTCCACTTTTGCTATGTCTAATACTAGTTAATGTTCTTATGAAAGGTAAATAACACATAAAACAAAAAACAAGCAAACAAATAAACAAACAAGTGTCCTTCAAATGAGGAAATTCATCTCTTTTTCTAGATTGAAACGTGATATATACTGGAATATGCCTTTCCTAGCATAGACTCAACAGAAAGGTCTTTATGGTACTAATTCAGCTTACCAAATCCTTGCTCCAAGATCATTTAACAAAAGAAACTAAGACCACAGATTAACTTCCTTTGTTAAACATGATTTTGAACAAAATCTTGAACCGAACATTGAGCAGAATACTGATCACATTGTTCTACAAAATACTCTTTATAAAATCAATTCAAAACCATGAAAATCACCTCTTGAGAAACAATATATCTTCAAGTTAGCACTAGATATTCATAAACTTCCACAAATCTTTTTTTTTTAAACCCAGTTAATTTCACCAGTTCGAAAAGAGAAGAATTGTGAACAATTCATTATAGAGATATGTTAAAATAATGTTAGTATTAGTGTTACAGTGCTGTGTGTACACAATCAAAATTAAATATTGTGAGACAGTTATCAAATGTTGTTAATTTGTGCATTGCAGATTATAAATATGGAGTGAGTGTTAGTATGGGGGGAAAAGGATGCACACTGCTAAAATATAAGGTGCTGTTAAAGAAAAAAATAGTTTGTTTTAAAGGAAGAGAAACAATACATGCTGAAAGTTAAAGATTGTTGTGACATCTACTCACTTGAGAAGAAAAGGAGAGAGGAATATTAGAAAATGTCAGATTTTGTAGGATAAATATTTGATAAAAATTCATTGATTGAAGATATCCCAATTCTATCATTTCTCCCAAGGGAAAACTTATTACTGAAGACAACAATACATAGAGAGAAAATCAGATATTTTTGTAATGATTGATATTAAGATAAAAGTAATAGAACAAACAGATTTCTGATATAAAATTAATTTAAAGAGTGTAGTAAACGATAAACGGAAGGATTGTGCTTTTGCTGTTGTATAAAGCTAAAAAGAGGATTAATTTGAAAAAGGTATATAGAAAAGGGGAAAGTTTTGAGATGATTGTTAAAAAAGCTGCATATAAGATTTTAAAGGTAGAAATAGGGAAAGTTTTGAAATGACTGTGTTATAAAAAAGATGACTTGAAGAGAAAAAAATGGAAATTAGGATAGTTTTCAGATGATTGTATTATAAAAGCTGATCAAAAATTTGAGAGACTTTTAGTTTGAAAAATATGTTTGTACCTCACGCTTGCCGTTTTCAATAAATTGTCTTGCTGTTGTGTAGAATTCCCCTATCAAATCGTTTGCACTACCCTCATCATGGTCGAAACACATGACCTGTTTGATGATAAGAGAGAGAGAAAAATCAATGGCGCAAAACAACAAACAACTAAAAGAAACAATAACAACAACATCCAATGCATGGCAACAAGGTGTTAGTCCATCATGTTGACACTCATGTTGTAGTGTAAGGGGAAAAGGAGGAAGGGGTCATATGTCAACTGCCAGAGTTTGTACTTCAAATTTAAATCGAAAAGTTCATATCTACTAAAGATTATTCCATTGTGGAAGTAAAAAAAGAAATATATTCAAATAGAAAGAGAATAGTGGTGATTTTACAAGTATGATTTTGTTTATCCTATTTGCATTTAAATTAAGACCAAAAAAAATTCACAATATTTTTATATTCTTTTGTGAAAAGTCAGTGCCCCAACATTTTTGCAAGCTCTGAAAAGAGCAATACATATTGCATGTGCTTAAAAAAAATTGCTCTATATTTTGCTGTAATTTTACAAAATGAAAAACAATAGTCAAAAATAGAATATCCATACTTCATAAAGCTCCTTTAAGATCTTACTGAACAACTGCAAGGGTTAGTTACATGTATTACACTGTGCTGGTGACAAAATACACTCAGAAAAAAAAGAGTGGACACTATTTATAATTAAGATTTTCAAATAATTATTTCATATGAACTTATAGTTCATTTCTGAAAATAAATATAAATTAATCATCTTTAATATGATATGCGATTGGAATCATACCACCAATGCATGAGAGAGCATAGCGATTTAATAATAGAAGAGAATCTGACAGAAAATTGTAAATCTGGTCATTCAAATGTTGATGAGCATTTCCATATTGTAGAGTCAAATTAAAACAATAAAGAGAAAAAACATGAGAAACATGAAAGGAGAGGCGTCTTCACTGTGCTTGTCAAAACCATGCAGTCCTGAGACTACAGTTGACATTTAGACCTCAATCCTCATTGTTTCTCATTTCTTGTTTCAATTGTGTAAACAAATATATGACATATGCACATGTTCATTAACATTTGAATGGCTACTTGCTCTATTTTGGCAATTTTTTTAATCAGACCTTACGGTTAAATGAAAGTGTCTATCCAAGCATGAAATTTCAAAACTTGATCTTTATCAATGTTGGTAGAGTTTCAATTTTCCTTTAATTTAATACAAATTTTAGTAAATGGTTTATGTGACAATTTTGAACAAGAAAGAATGTCCACTTTCTTTCTTTGCCGAGTGTATATTGAAATAGGTTAGTAGCATAATACTGTGAAATATTCAATATACAAAATACACAAGTATTCACTAGCAATACTGTTAAGTAAGATTTGAAGGAGCTAGAAAGTGGATATATGTAAATCAGAAACCTTTTATTTCATTTTTAAAAATAATTATCAGTTTTTTTTTATACAAACTCTGACATAATGACTTCAAAATGATTGAAAAATTGGAAGGGGGTGGGGGGGGGGGGGGTGAAGTGTTGAAATGCCACTCTGGTGATGGGGGTGGGGTGATAGTGAAGGGGGAGGGGTGAAGGGGGAGGGGTGGAAGGGTGTGAGTGTTAGTGTGTGAATGCGGCACTGCTATAAAGGAAGAAAAAAAATCAATCAATCAAACACATATATATAAATCAATATCTAAATCAAATCAAATCAAATCAGATGGGCATGCCACAGCACACCGATTGACCGATTGACCATTCCAAACAACCTGCGTTGGACTACCTCTTTCTTGTTTGTGTGCACCATCTCCCGTACCGTGGTCGCACACGAGCCAATCATGTCGTGCCGCCCGTCAAAGTCGTAATCGTAGCAAGCTATCTGTGAACGGGGGTGGGGTCATGGTTAGCAAGATATCTGTCTGGCTTGGGATGGTTCAAAGTTATATTACACTTGCCTTCGTGATTCCTAATCCTTTATTAAAGTCCAAGAACCATTAATCTATGAATTTCGCTAGCAGGTACAATATAATTTCAAATGGAAATTGTTCTATATCTCAGAGCAACTTTAAATTCATTAGGTCTCACCCCCCCCCCCCCTCCCCCCCCCAAAAAAAGGTACAACAAAATGAGGTGCAGTTGATTAACTTGAGTAGTATACTATGATTTCCTTGGTAAATCTTCTCCATGATTGATTTCAAAATATATTGTTATTTTCATAAACAAATAAAATGGCAGGATTAATATCAGAATTAGTTCACTGTCAAAGATATGAGCAAAAGTAAGTGAAAGTTTTCATTTTGTTTCATGAATTCAATTAATATGCAATGTGATAAAACACCCGAAAAAATTAAAAGGTTTAAGTTTTAAACCTCTGAACCAATCAAATAAAAAACAAATTATAGTCTGCAAAATAGAACATAAACAAATAACATTGTCATAAAGAAATTAAATAAAAAAGAACAATTACTGACTTTTTCTTCTTTTTAGTATACTTACCTGAAACTTCAATGATACTGTTGAGAAAAAAGATTGTTATCAGGCATGGTGATATAATGAACACGATTTTCCTCCAGCCTATAACCAGTTTTTTAATTTCATTAATTCTATCTGTTGTCTTTAAAACCCCTGTGAGCTACATTGAAATTGGCAGGGTGCAGAACATTGGAAGTCCATATTTCAAATCCCTCATTTCAAAAGCTACAGAGAAACACGCATGGCATGCACAAAAGGAGATAATCTATGTCCTTATCTTAACAATTATACATGGCAAATATTTGTGATGCCATCAAACTATTTTGTCTTCATTCGGAACTATATTTGGGGATATTTTCATCATGAAATGGACACATATAATGTCATATTTCTTAAACCAGACTTTCCTACATGAATCATTTCATTCACCTTCATGGCCAACGTTATAAGAAGAGATATTTTGCAAAATGAATGGACAATATAATTTCAAACCATTAATCTTTTTTTTCTTCAAACCAGTCTCTATTTTGAAATCATTTCATTCAGCTTCTTAGTCACATACCCAACAGAGATGTAGATGACTTTTTAATCAGGAATACTAATCTTTGGCACAGATACTCAATACCCGATTATGAAACTGAGCCTCCTCCCCCATCCACGGTAGTAATTTGCCGCCCACTACAGCATAATTCATCATCCCTGATAAACAATCCCATGTTTTAATGACCAAATGCGGTATTCAGAAGAACTAGAGAAAGGAAAGAGGAGGCAGAACAAATCTTTTTTTATAAACCCTCTCCTCCTGCCATCCAAGTCCAAGCCAACCGTTTTCAGGCACATTGCCGCTCTGGTAATATTACAGCTGCGCTTTATGGGAGAACGTCACACAATTTGACAGCCCCCCCCCCCCTGCCATCCTCGTCGCAATAACCCAAGGTGTTCGATGACGTCAATGTAATGCTCCTAGACCCTGGGAGTTTGAGTCCAAACCGATGTGTGCGTATGTGTGTGTGTGTGAATCAAATGAAGAGCAAGAGGAAGAAAGCAGCACAGAAGGAAAAAACAGAGAGAGAGAGAGAGACGGAGAGAGAGTGGGAAAAGATTTTCTTGCGCTTCATTTAACTTCATAATTTGCGACAAATCCCGTGAGGGGATTGGGATGCTTCTTTTCCCTTTTTCTCCCTTGGCTGGACTCTCTGCTCTCTTCCACTTATTATCATCTTGGTTGGCTGGCTGATGATATGTCCTGGCCAGCCACTGTTTTTATGCTTGGTCTCTCTCGATCGTACGCCAAGCACAGCTAACAGGGTTCGGATATTGGACAGAGCCTGCTCAAGATGAGTTTGGGAGCGATCATGTCTCATTGTGTCATCTGCCTCTCTACTCCGCAGATGAGGCCAATTTTGCTTTTTATGCCACTGAGATTTAAAGGGAGGGATGGCTTTTCCCCAGGGTAACGGATTCAGTATTTAGTAAATTCTCATGAGCATTCAATTATGCAATCAGCCAAAACTAATATAACAAAATTGAATAAATAATTAATCAATCTCCCCAATCTATCAAACGCATTAAGACTCATATTTTTCGAAATGACAACAACAAAAGTACAAATCAGGAAGAAAAAAAACATAGTAATGAATAACTGGTGCGGACATAAAATGCAATGCGATAAAATCTCCCATATTATAAAATAATTATTCCATCACTACAAATAGAGAATTTTGACATGGTAAGAAATAACTTTGATAAGGAATATCACATGCATCATTTAAATCTTGAAATCTGTAAATCTGTTGGATTACCTTAATCTTCTTGTCATAATCCCCATTACAGAGCTTCTTGAGATCTATTTTGAAAGGCTTCCATGTAGGCTTTAATGTGTTCTTGATAACCTGCAAAGGGAAAACAGATCATGCACACTATTCAAAACAACAACCTCAACAAATTTCGATCCAGTCCGTCTATTTTTGCCGATGACTCTTGAATCTCATTTAGAATCATTCAAGTGGCAACTGAAGATATGCAATAAAAACTTGCTCATAATAACATTAACAGTGTCATGGAAATCTGCATTTTAGCAATATCTAAATAAAAAAACATTGATTGACAAAATAAAAATCATTTCTTCTAAACAGCCGGATAAAATGTCATCTTGCTGCTTTATTAGCGGAGAAGCATTCCTTAATTTGAAATACAAAACAAATATATATATAAATCACTGCATTTCCCTACTTTTTTATCAATCTTTGCAGTCTCTGAAGATACCAGGTTGGATGCTAGCTGCGGCCGCTGGGATGATTTAGGCTCCCTTTAGCCGCTAACGCCATGCCCCAAGATGCACTTCCAGGCACCTCAAATACTTTGTAAACACTGCAAGTATTGACTTACGCTCAAACACACTTGCTCTTTCTCCCCCTGAATGTATAAAACTAGGTCAAGAAGTATCGTCCTCAGTCGGGTTGCATATAATTTGAACACATTTCTCTTTGGCAAGCTAGCTCCCTGACAAACAAGATCATCTGCATTAATCCCCTTCCCTGAAATTCTTATGCCCAGACTGGTGAATCAGGGGATGGATTTAGTTGGAAAAGAAGAAAGCAAAATTAATGGAGACAATTACCATCAGAGAAGAATGTTAATTAATGGAGATTTGTTAATCTCTCTTCCTTTATCCTAACTTTCATACTAATAGGAACGGAAATGGAGAAAACAAGGGATATTGAGGGAGAGATGGAGAAAAAAGAGGGATATTGAGTTAGAGAGAGAGAGAGAGAGAGAGAGGGATAGAGAGAGAGAGAGAGAAAAAAAAAAGAGGCAGACAAAGTGACAGAGAGGGAGAAAGAGAAAGAGAGATAAAGAGAGAAAGAGAACGAGAGAGAGTGTGCAAGAATAGAGAAACAGTAAGAAGCAGGTAAGGATATTACTGAGAAATAAGTGATGTTAATAGAGAGATAGAAAGAGAGAAAGAGAGAGAAAGAGAGAAAGAGGGATAGAGAGAAATCAACAGACATATAGATAGATAGATAGACAAACAGACAAGAGGAGGCACGAGGTAAAGATGAGAAAATATCAGACACAGATTAATGAGATGAACAAAAAATGTAAAGTTCACTTGAAGATATACCCCAAGCTATTCTGTCAGACTAACAGACTGAATACAATGAATGAAGCTAGCTCACCTCTGTAACATGGACTTTATGCCATTCATCTGGATTGTGGCCAGCCTTATAGAATTCCAAGAACGGATCTGACTTCCCCATCACATCCTGTAATATAAGAACATAAAAGAATTAATAAAATATGTAAATAAAAAAGAACATATTTATAAGAGATTTCAGAATACGGTGATTGATAGAGAAGTCTGATGATATTGAAGACATTTTAATGTTTTTCAATGTCTCAGCAGTCAATCACAATAGATGGGAGAGAATTACAATTCTGGACTAAAATCAATAGCATTTCCAGAAAAATGACCTAAAAAACTTACAAAATCTATTTTTCAGGAGAATCACCACTACAAATATTTTCGATATAAACTTGCACATAAAAGTATTCTATAATGAATATGAGGGCTTATCAATTTTGGGTTGTAAATATTTTTACCATTATAAATTAATTACATTTTAGCAATTTTTATCAAAGTGAGTGATTGAGAAAGAGAGAGAGAGACAGAGACAGAGAGAGAGAAAGAGAGATAGGGAATAAAGACAAGAGTGACAGCGATGAAAATAGGCAAAGCGTGAAAGAGTAAAAACAAAGACAAAATGATGAAAAATAAAGAGAGGGAAAGCATCCACATAAGACCCAGACAAGTGATTGAAATTCTCTCAGACTCTCTACGTTGTATTGATAACACATCCATGTTTATTTTTAGATACTCTACGAGAATGGGGCTCAGGTGGATGGACCCGCTAGAATTCCACCACGCGAGGGAAGCAAACATGGAAAAACGATGAAGAGGGGGGAAATGACAGTTCGTAGACAACCCAGAGAAATTACGAAGGGTTAGAGCTCCACGACCCTTGCCGTCCTGCCGCCATCATTCAGTTTACGGGGGAGTCTAGAGAGAAAAAAAGGGCCAGGAAGGAAGATAATCAAAGACAGCCCGATCGAGCCCTGGAATGCGGGGTATGGAATCGATATAAAAAACCTGCGCTGGATCTCGTAGATGACTAGGTGTTAAGATATTTGGGGGTAATAAATGTCAGGGGCGTTTTATCCTAACAACGGCTGACATTTTATGTGCTGTGGGTGCCTCACAGAGTCACAGAGGGAGGAGGAGGTGTTCACACATGGTAGTTTGTTGAGATACTGAATGCATCCATATCTGAATGGCTTGTAACCTGCTCAGAGACACTACTTATATTATCTCGATAACTGCTCGCATCTTAACAAATCTCTGTTCATTCATTGCACAATGAAATCCTAGACTTCTACAATACTCATAGTGTATGTTATATAAAGTATTGTAGTAGAGTGTTAAAAAAGTTCTTCCAAATGTTCCATCAATCAAAATATTTAAAGCTTGTGAGTTGATGTATAATATAATTAATATCATCAATTTGACATCTTCTCTAGTATAAACTGCCTTCTATTGAAATCAAAGGATTTTTGTTTGCAAGATTTGCTCAATTAAAAAAAAAATATTGGCTTGAATAAAAGTCTTCTTAACGGTACTATGTCCCATTTGCAGGCCCAAAAAATTAAAAGGTTAAATTCCAACGTCATTTGAAAGATAATACTAATTAAGAACTTCCCTAAAAAAAAGGGGGGCTTGAAAATGTCTTTAAGTGGGAAAATAACGACTATTAGTTGTTGATTCGACTTAGGAGCTATAGAGCCAGTAAGTAATAAATCATTGTACCGAATGGTTGTACGTTTTATGTTGCGCAAAGATGCAATCAGTTTAATTTTGGTCATTACAAGAAGTGGGTTATTGATGTAGACAAATACTTGTGTACCCTTTACAGCTCATTTTATGTATGTTATTACCAAAGAAGAAGAAAAAGCAAGTCAGTCACTCAATAGTGTCTGACAGTGAAGTCTAGCAAGTAAACAGGTTTCCTTGCATAATTTGAATATTAGAACACTGCTAACGTTTAAATTTCACAGATAGGACATACAGGACATATTTATATTTCCTGCAAAGTTCTACAGAATTTGATGTTGGCTGCAAAAGGGACATAGTATCTTTAAATCATTTAATTTGAGCAATGACATCATATTTGCAAGTACATGTATATCAGTATCACCATTACAATAGGCAGCACTTACAGCTGAAACCAAGCTGAAAGTTAAAAAGTGTCATGTTTTAAATAAGATATTGTTCGTTTATTAATAACTGTACTTGTAAAGACATGCAACCACTTCAAACAGTACAAAACTGATATCAAAACCACAAAAGTCTTCCACTTATTTCACTATGAATTTGGCTTATTATTCAGTCTTTAATTTTCTCTTATTTTCTATTCAAGAGGTCCCCTAGAATTCACCAAATATTTATGATAAGCAATCACTTCTGACTTCGAAAAGATTGTTTCAGTTTCTATTTGTGAAAGAGAAAGAAATAACGCATGTCATTAACTCGTGATGATAGCGTGTGAACATTAATACGACTAAAATGCAGGCAGATCTATTAGCATATTATATCTGTTTTCTATCAGATTTCTTTTTCTTTCAGACAATCAATTTTACAACATCGTATAACCACAAAATATATGAAATATTTTTTTTTTTAATTAGATGAAGCACTCCTACAAGATTTCAGATATTACAATCTATTTATCCTGAAATCAGAAGATACATTTTGCAATACAGCACACTCCATGATTGTATTTTTGATGGAACATCCCTTTAAAAAAAGAAAGAAAGATGCTTTAAAGTAATACCAAATCCAGTAACAATATGAAAACAGGCCTAATATAGTTTATAGTGATTTGTAGTGGCACTTAAAGGCATGTCTGAAATGCTAAAGGCATAATTTTCTTGAATATAGGCAGAACTGTAATACTATAGTTAGCTTTAAAACCTAGTGTTTACATGTTCATGTACTCTTACGAATTCTGATATTGCTAAATATTACCCCCAAAATGTTACAAACATAACTTAGGATTACAATTTTAGAAGTACTGCCTATTTGGAGACAGAATGGCATTGACTCATATCATTTTACATGGAGTTAACGTCGTTCTGGCTCCAAACATTAAAATGATTAGTCCCCAGAACCTGAACCACCCATTATGGGGATCATGCATTTGTGCATGTTGCACCAGTCCTCTGGAACAAGCTGCCAAGTGACATTTCAAACATTCAATGCCTAGAAACATTTTAGAAACATGTTAAAAGAGTTTTATTTACTAAGAGTTACTGATGATAACATGTTGTTAAAATTCTGGAGAGATATTTATGTAACAGTATTTTGTTTTGTATAGTGCCTTGAGTAAGTTATTAGATATGTGCGCTTTATAAGTATTTATTATTATCATTATTATTTGGTGTTGTGGATGTGTCTTAACATGTCTCCTCTTTTTTCTAAGCTACCCAGCAAGACAGATATCATCAATCAAACTCAAAGTTATATAACTTTTTTGACAAGTTTAATAATAATAATAATCTTTTTAAAGTCCACTCCAAATTTTATTAAACAGAAACGGAAATTCTTTTTGCCCAATTGATCGTGAGCCCGGCAGCCATCGGTGTTGCTCCATCTCTTATTGTTGAACGCCAAACAAGGTAGCAGCAACTCCCATCTTTTAACATCTTTTGGTCTGACGCGGCCGGGGTTCGAACCCCACGACCTCCCGGTTGTGAGGCGGATGCTCTACTGACTGAGCCAACACTCCGGTACGAGTATATCAAAGCTGCAACTATCCATAATGCTTAACCCTCAGCACACCACAGGAATAAATACATTATATTCAGTCTATTTAGTATTTGGGTTCAGATGATTCTTCTCATCATTTATTCATAGTCTTAAACAGAACTCTATCATATGCATGCACCCTACTGGCTAAATTTTTTCCACCAATTTAAGCCGCATAATTAGTTTGACTAAACTTCATTTGGCAATGTAACACTGTGGCGTGCCCCGCAGGGAGGATGGCCAATGACGTGCGGTCAGTCAATCATTCAACCCCCCCCCCCCCCCCCCACCGTCAAACCACCGTCACTTCAAACCGGTCCTGGTTTGGACTGCGCCATGGCGCGCAACGGTGGAGGTGCGATATCCAGCCGTGGAAATAATGCGGCCAGCAAAGCGCTGCTAATCTGGTTAATGAGTAGCGTGCCATGGCTCTTTGACCTGAAGTTGCCCCGAGGACAACAGCTTCTTAGTCCTGTCGAGAGATGTCGCAATAAGCAGAAATATGTACAACTGTGTGTACGTAAGAACTGGGTTTAGAGCCTCGGGGCATGGTGGGTGTGATGGAGGTCGAGGAGTGCACTTCTTTCAAGGTGAAGTTCTACAGATTTAGACTGAAATTAGGTAAATGTTGACACTCCAATTGTGCCATTTATCTGATTTTACTCTTTTGATGGTCTGTGTGATTGTTCCCTTAAAGGCATCGTTTAACAATGTTAAATCTGAGATGCACGGCTCTACGTGTTATCAGTGTCTGTGATATGGTGTAATTTTGAAGCCCTAACAAAATAGCGCTTCAAAATGATCGAGGAGTGCCTAAAAAAAAAGTCTTTGAGTGACTGGTTTTACCATGCTCGATTTCCCAGTAGAAGAGAGAAATTACTTAATATGAAAGAAGTCCCTGTTTTTTGGTTCTCCATTAACATCAGGGTTGGTATTGGGTGTATACTATGTTACATAACATTTGAAGATCTAAATTTCATTTTGCAATCCCGATTTCAGTTGATAAACACAAATTGATTTGTATTCATCTTCTATTAAAACATACACTCTGATGAATAGTCTAGTATTTTAAATTTCTAACACTACCCAAAGCTTTTAAAAGCTTTGTACCCAACAATATACTTAACCCAAATCCTAAAAACTGAAAACCCAATCCCTCCCAAAGGTTCAATATAAAATAAATTTTAAAAGGCCTGGATGAGAGATAAAAAGAGTAAAGGTCAGATCACTGAAACTTGTACACCCTTTCCAGATATTAATTAACTCATTTATTTTATTTATCTATTTTTTAAATTGTTTAATTATTACTTTTCTTCTTCTATCTCTTTCTATCTTTTTTGTTGTTGTTGGGGGGGGGGGGGGGGGCTGTATTCATCCCCTTTAATCTCAACAATATTTCAGGAAACATTGTTATTTGATCACAGCATCAAACAGAGTACTGTATTTATTTCAAATGTGTACATTCTGAAGCAGTTAACTTTTTGAACGGCAAAGATATTGTAACAAACAACAAAAGGTTCATATTATAGGCTCCGAAGCTCACACAAAATAATAACTTTCAATGAAATCTACAGGCATATATCAAGGATATGGAAAAAGTAACCAATTTTGGTTGCCTTATGCTCAACCAACCTCTTTTTCATTTTTAACCTCATTGTTAGGAAGAGAAAGAAAATGGGCTTAGAATCGATGCTACTACCAAAAAAAATCCCTGTGTGTACGCCCCCAGACATACCACCCCTAGATACGAGGTGGATACACTTTATAAGTGCTCCTTGGTGGGCTATATATCCGTTCCATCCTTCCTCGCCCTCCTTCTTTCTCGGAACGTTACCATCTTGAGCCAAAACAGATTACGTTCTGCTTCCCTTTGGCAACGGGACCCAATGCGGTAAACACCTAAGAGTAGCTTGAACCTATCCCATAGGGTTCGGAGGAGTTCCGTTCCATGTTTAGATAGCTTTTCAGAGAGATACTTGTATTCTTTGATTTCCATCATGAGCAAATCATCTTAGATTATTTAGGTAGATTACACTATTTAGAGAGAGAGAGAGAGAGAGAGAGAGAGAGAAAGGGAGAGAGAGAGAGAGAAAGGGAGAGAGAGAGAGAGAGAGATAGAGACAGAGAGAGACAGAGAGACCGACAAACAGAGAGAGAGAGAGAGAGAAAGAGAGAGATGTACAAGCTAGCACGTCTTCATACATGCAAGATACAATTCAAAGTACTATAAACAAAGTGATACTTTGACATACAAGGGAGGAAAATCTGTCTTGCATTTATCATAGATTTGGAAAGAGTAAGAGTTTAACATTAGGATGGGTAATAAACATCAAGATCATCATAACAATTCCTTGATGTCCTCTTCTTGAAGCCACATGTATTTTAGTCCTCAGATAATGGAATATATGAACCCATTGACTACTGAATTCATTCATTGCCATTTTAATACAGGGGCCAACCGGAAGCAGTAGGAAAAGGGTCAAATTTGGTGTATCACAAAAGAAAGGTCAAATGTGACATCGCACAAATATGCATGACGAAATTGCCAATTTGAGGTTCCCAACTTTAAATGTAAAATAATGTAAATTTAAAAAACTATAAAACTCTAACTTAAATGAGATTTGGAAGTACACAAATAAAAGGCGGTATTGCTAAGTACTCTAATCATCTATACTCTAATACTCTGACTTGCTACAGAACAACAACAGGACACAGATAATCACATATTAACCCCAACCATTCCGTACCCTAATGGAGCACGGTGCACTTCCCTATGATGGGGTTTTGATTGAACTACCCCGATAATGACTCGATGGGGAGATTCACTGGTACGGGATCCTTTTTATTAGACTGCTTTTACGCTAGATTAATTCTCGCTTAGTCCCATATCAGATCAAATTAATGCCACTTCAGTGTAACTTCCCTCATTAGCGTGTGTAGGCAGCCTTCCCTCCACAGATTGGAGGCGGTGTACAGGTGGGGATTGCTTTGGTATCCTATGTAGAGAGTGCCAGAGTTAAGAACCTTATACTGTGAACTGTGCATGCACGTCTATCTGAACTTAAAAGCCCTTGTACATTATTGGTAGGTCCCCCAACAAAAAATTCAGTTAATTAAATTGACAATTTGCAAAAGTAACACACGTTTGTAAGTTGGTGGTAGTGTAAGTGTCATGAAATATTCATTTAGCACTTTGTAAAATCTCACAATTATGAACCCAGTGCACCATTTCCACTCCTTCTGTATTCTGTTCTGTAAAGCGCATAGAGACATGCAATTATGCCTAAGTGTTATGCGCTATACAAAAACATTTAATTGTTATCATGATTATTATTGCAAAAGACAGAATAGCACTTAAGCTGACCTTTTTGTCGAGGTTGTGAGCTCTGAATGACAGGATAAGTGCATCGTTGATGTCTGCTACCTCCTCGGCATCTATCTGTAAAAATAACAAAAATGCAATAAAAAAAAAAACATTGTCAGTTATGCATCAATGCTCCAGTAAGGCACTATTTGTCATATTGTGTTGAGGTTTATTTCATTTCCTCTGCAAGTATAAAAGTATCAATTGTTTTTGTTTGTTCGTTCTACCTGACTGCTAAGAAAAGCATTTGTATGCTTATAAAAAAGCAACCAGGGGTCCGATGGCTTGAAGTACTCTCCGAGGGACTTGTTAATGGGGATCAATGCCTTACCAAAGGGCACTTGCGCATCGACTTTGTTTCGAACCTGGAACATCCCGGTTATGAGACCACTGCTCTTCCACTGAGCCATTGCCTCCTTTTAATAAATAAAATATCCCAGTTTTAAAGTCATTCAGGGGATATACACCAGACATATCTTTTATATTTTGATCTGCATAAGATATGAACATGTTATTTCAATATTAGCATCGTTTGACAAGATTTATGAATATTTCAGTTATGTTTATTGCATGTTTCCAGTTTCAGTCTGCTTTGCATCACAAATTCAATATATTTCAATTCAACAAATATAAATTGGGAGCTACTATCCCTTTTTCAACAAAAAAATTGTTTAATCTTATTGAGATGTGAACATATTAAGAAAACAAGTCAGATCACCAAAGAGAGAACGAGAGAGAGAGAGAAAGAGAGAGAGAGAGAGAGGGAGAGAGAGGGAAAGAGAGAGAGAGAGGGAGAGAGAGGGAAAGAGAGAGAGAGAGAGAGAGAGAGAGGGGAGAGAGAGAGAGAGAGAGAGAGAGAGAGAGAGAAAGAGAAAGAGAGAGAGAGCCAGAACGGTGATAAATCTGTGTTAAAAAATGGGAGCTAACAATTGTCTGGCTTTAAGCAAACAATACTCATTTTAAATGTAAAGGAATGATCAAAAGTCACACAAAAGAATAGATTTACAAGGTGACCTTCATGCCCAGACATACAATACAAGGCTTTTGACATCTAGACATACAAACCAAAATCATTCTTTCGAAGCCTCCCCCCCCCCCCCCCCCCACACGCACACACCCAGGACCACAAATAGAAGCTGGTATACAGCCGTAAGTCCTGTGTGCCTTTCCACTTAACAACCTTCCAAATCTGACGTCGACACTCGATCGAGACTTTGATGACGTTTCATGATATTTCCTTTCCATCTTCTCCCTCTGTCCCTCTCTCCCTCTGTCTATTTATCGCCAACATATTGGACAGCTTGCATAGACGTCATAACGCCAGTGTATTTTCAGATCTTTATTTGGGAATGAATACTACGCACCCTGTCGCGGGGGGATAATACCGCCTTTGTGCCGTGGCTTGACGAATCGTCATTTATAGCCATCAAGCGGGGACATCCGATACCAGACTCTTTGATTAAAGCCGATGATTGTACGGCGCTTGAAGTCAAAGTTTTGGCTGGCACAGATTAAGAGCTGAACTCTGACAATGACATGCAATAGATTGATCAATGAGTATTTATAAGGCCTCTAGTAATGGCCCCTCTCTCGTTTCATTCATTCCAATCTAAATATCAATGAATGGATCTATGTTCAGCTCCATTTCCGCCATGTCATTTGAAGACAAAGACATGAATTCCAACAGACCACTTAGTCATTCTCACTGGTATATGAATGGAAATACTTGACCTAACTTTAACTTAAAACCTAACCTAGAACCAAATCCGATCCCAAGCTCAATAAATCCCTATATTTTAGATGAAATGAAGCCTGTTTCTTACACACATGCTCTATCAACAACTCAATCCATTGTCAATTTCCTGTGCTAAACATTTCCCTATGATTCCCTGACTTCAAATCTGTATCACTACCATATACCTCCTCTTATCATTCAAAACCAAACTTAAGCAACCTTGATATTAATCTAAAATCTTTAATTGAATAAAGCTTGGAGTAAATGATATCACCTCAAAAGATTTCTCCAAAGAATATTTGACGCTGAAATGCTGACATGAAGGGATTTGTGCGATCTGCATGAGATGTGAACTCATTATTCTAAGAGGTTTGTTTGTTTGTTTGTTTATTTTATTTTAGCATGGTGGTATACTTCAGACAAAGGCTGTTCTTCAGCATGGCCGTGCATGGTCTAAAAATATTTTGAAGGTGAATTTTAATTCACTACTCATAGAGTGTACGTTCCATTCATTTGATACAAACTTAAGCAACCTCGACATTAATCTTAAATCTTTGATTGAATAAAGCACAGAGCAATGAAGCTTGGAGAAAATGATATCACCTCAAAAGATTTGTCAAAAGCTGGCGCATATTTGATGCTGAAATGCTGACATGAAGGAATTTGCGTTTTTAATCTGCATGAGATGTGAACGCATTATTCTAAGGGTAACAAGATCTTACAATGCTTCGAAGGTGAATTTTAATTCAATATTCATAGAGTGTTCCATACATTAGCTACACTATATTTGATGCCGAAATGCTGAAAAAAGGGCATTTTTGTGCTTTCGATCTGCATGAGATGTGAATGCATTATTCTAAGGGTAACATAGTCTGACAATGCTTAGAAGGTGAATTTTAATTCAATATTCATAGAGTGTTCCATACATTAGCTACACTATATTTGATGCCGAAATGCTGAAAAAAGGGCATTTTTGTGCTTTCGATCTGCATGAGATGTGAATGCATTATTATACGGGTATCATTATCTGACAATGCTTAGAAGGTGGATTCATAGAGTGTTCCATTCATTCGATACAATTCATGAAACTACAATTTTGTAAGTTTTGATTAGTGCAATAGCAATATTTTTGCTGTTTACTATCTGTAAAAGATATGAACTTATTATTACAAATGCACCTGATGGTAGCAATGGAAAAGCTAGAACATAACATTTGGCTGGGGGGGGGGGGGGGGGACGACATGAAGCCTAATCAAAGAGAAAGATTTAGGTACCATTAGTTACCATTCATGAAATATCTATAAATATAAATCAAGACGTATTCTGATAATAACAATATTTTCTTCCCCATAAGCCTATTATTATAGTTGAAAATTTTGCAGACTTGAATGTACAGTATGCCTTTAGTACATGTGACTGTCGTGGGAAAAAATAATTGAGAAATAACACCTTGTGCAAAGGGCATTGGCACCTTGACGTGGTTTTGGACCCACAACCTTCCTGTACCAAACCACTGCCATGACCACAGAGCTACAAACTATAGTACAGTCTCCACTATTCTTATGAACTCTTGCATCCATAAAAGATCATATTTCTAGAATACCTATGTTAAAAACTGTTACATTTTCTTCATGTAGATGACATGAGTGCAGTTCACACCTACGGAAAAAAAGTGAGATTTAAAACTCAATTTTTGCATCGTGATCAAATTTTTTTTGTTTTTTTTGTTTGCGTGCATGGCAGAATAATTTCACTAATCTTCGCAATTAGTCTTGCAATTTTTCAGAATAATTGCGATAGTTTGCTGGGCGCTGTGTGTGTGAATGGTATTGAGAATCAAAAATCGATTTATTTAATCCAAGGATCCAAGCGTGCATAGATCGTCGAGATTCATGCATGCGCAGTTCGGACGTTCTTGCTGTCGAACGAGTATACTCTGTGTGTGTGAATGGTCGCCCAAAAATAATAATCAATCTTTGCATCGCGATCCAATTCGCACTAAATTGACATGTGTGAACGGTCACAAAAAATGAATTGATCTTTGCATCGCAATCTAAATCGCACTAATTGTTATGTGTGAACAGGCCTACTGTTGACTCCTACTTTAAAGGTACAGTTACTTTCTCACAGTGCATTGAACTTGAGTCAAGCAGTGAAGTGGCTTTGGAACAGGGTGATGCCAATTAGCCCATTTTCTCAAATAGTGTTTATCCCAACACATTCACAGGATGAAAATCTGATAACTTTATGAAAGGGCATTGACTTGGGGTTACTTGTGGTAGGGTGACCACGAGGGGAAGATGCATGAGCATGAGGATGTTTGTACTAACGGTTTGTTTGTTTGTTTGTTTGTTTTGTTGTTTAACCTGACTGCTAAGAAAGCATGTGTATGCTACTATGCTTGTAAGTTAGTAACCAGTGGATCGTCGGCTTAAGTCCTCTCCGAGGGACTTGGTAATGAGGATAAATGCCTTACCAAAGCCTTACTTGGTTTCGAACCCGGGACCTTCTACGGGCATAAATGTGAGTCTGCAGTAACAAGGGCATTCATTAATTCAATATACATGTACATGAATTGTGAACACTGATTTGAGGCCTATGTGGCTCTAAAGTACTGATGGAATATTCTATTCTTGTTGACACATTACACAGCATGATTTATAACATCCCTATGGGCTTCCAATGACCTTTGGATATATTATCCTTTACAACAACTGTTAAAAGTACACAATATGATTTTTAAAAAGAAATAAATCCTCCAAGGCAACTCCTAACTACACCTAGATTTAAAGTGGAAACTATAGTTATGCCTCGCTAAAGGACCTACCTAAAGAACCTACAACTGGCAACTGGTAGCGGTGTTGTGGTCTATTGAATAAGTCTCTGGACTGCAAACCACAAAGTACAGGGTTCAAAACCCTGCTGCAGTACGTCCTTTGGCAAGACATTAATCTACATTTCCCACCATCTGACCCAGGTATTGTAACTGGTAGGATTTATACTCCGAACGTACAGAGCGTTGCGGTTGCCAGAGCTATAACCAGAGTGATAATATACAAAGTCCTTTGGAAGCGCATTTAGTTTTTATATATATCAATGTGTTATGTGCTATACAAGAACAGAGTGTCATTATTAGTAGCAGTATTAATACTAACAAAAATATGAATTTGAATATTTGTTTTCTAGGTAGACCAGACGGCCTATAATGGAACAAACTCCCATCTTTCTGCCAGAACAACATAATACCAATTCACTAGTCTCACACTCAACCAGTCATAGTCATCAAGGATCAAACTTCAAATCTTGCATCATCCTTTACAAATGCCATCCATGCAGCACCATGGATCAACCAAATTCTTGATCCAGATTCAATATTTTCTCAGACTCTTCTTGTCTGGCATGGTATTTACTGACTAAATAACATGGTCCAAATAACGAGCAAAAAGCACTCGGAAGACCGGGTAGGAAACGTGGAGCTTTTTCTCTAGGAAACTATAACTCCTTTCCACTCTTTGGTTTGTGCAAGAATGTTTGCTGATTGCATCAGACGCTCGGCATCCGCACCATGCATCATCTATTTGGTCAAAACATGTTTTAAGGCAAACCATTAAAACAAACATTCATCATCTACATCTTAATGCCTGCAGCCATCTTTAAAAATGTTGTCAGTCATCTCTTTCCTTGCAAATGTTCTCAATTTCCTCTCCTTTTCCTTCCAGTGAGCACTTTACAGTTTTTCAACTAAGACTTTTTTATTATTTCCTTTGGAACACTCTTAAGTAGTTAAAGACTATTCTAGCTAGTGTATGAATGATGGATTCACTATAAACTAAGTTAGGTTTATGACATGTTTTACTGACTTGTATTTCATTTTGTACCTTGCTGATGACTAAAATTAAGGTATTGAGTGTTTTTCTACACAAAAATCTTTACATATTTCAAGATGTTCAAACCATATCGTCCAAACATCTTTTAGCTGGACTGCATTTAATAATGGTCCTACATGTATTTCGTTTGAGGATAAAAGGACCCTTCGAAACACTCTTTAAAGAAGCTTGAGTACTGTCTCATAGCTTTTACAAGAATGTCATAACATCAAACCAACTGCTGCTCTCGGGGAATGTAAATACAATTCAAATGTGAAACTTCTGTATGCTACTCACCGTAAATTAAAAAAACATACAAATTCTAATGGTAAAATAGTTTAAAGTATTGTCCCAAGATACTACTGCCCCCATCACAGGTGCAAAATACACACTTTCATTTGCTTTTTGTTTTACATAACTTCTTCTATGGCATGGTATGTAATTATGGCAATGGTTGGTAAAGCAATTACAACTTCACCTCAGTTTAATCAAAGCTTCAACGATTTTTCAATTCCATGCACAGTGTATCTCTAATTCACCATCTACATATCATGATGGCGGGCAATGGAGGCATTAGGCCTGTCCTCATCAGACCGAAGTTGCAAATACCTGTAACCTGCTATTTTCAGAGTTAGGACATTTTCCAGAAGCTTGAAATTGCGTCTTCACCACACTCATCACAAACTAGCTTGGATGGACGCAAAATATTTTGGAAACAAGACAAAGATTTCTTGAAATATTTTTGTGACCAAATGGCCTGCTAATTGCAACTGTGGGCTGACGAAGCGCAAATTAGCTGGCTAATTTGAGATGGGGCTAGTTAAAGGGGCACGTTCCCGCCAGTGTAGTTATCGCTGCTCTAGTCATCGCCATCTTGGTTCCGAAGATCGACTTCTAATTTGCATACAGCTGTCAATCAAAGTGCGCGCGGCCTGGCCTGCCTTCGCCAAGCCAGCTGATCACTGCCGATTGTGACGTCACGAAAGTGGGTGGAAACAGCAGCCGAATCTTAGAGCCGAACTGCGATTGGTATTACTTCGGCACATGTATGCGATAATCGGCATTGTGCGGGCATTCGGAACATGCCATCTGCGTAAGAGCCGTATTCTGTTGGTGTCAATAGGCAGCTAGCTCCGTCCGCCAGCGGGTACGTATTTAGAACGCCCTCTGAAATACGGGGAACATGCCCCTTTAAAATAACAGATTATTTTGCAACTTGGGTATGATGAAGACAGGCCTAATGTGATGGCTGGGTATGTTGTGTTTATGAATCATACAGCTGACATGCTTGTATAAACACAGTACTATGGAATGATGGAGACATGAATTGTTATGACAACCCTGAATGATGGAGGATAGGAAAATCAGGACACACATGTTTGATAGATTCTTGGAAACATGTGCTCTTGAAATAATCAATGCGATCTGATGCCCGGGTTTAGAGGACATATGCAGTATGAAGAGGCTTTTCTGGGAAAAAGTCCAGAAAAAGTTTGAAGAACATTGGACACATAAGCTTGCAAGGCCAGCACATGGAACTGAATGGAACTATTCACCAATCTTTCTTTCTTTTTGATTCTTGTTTCCGATATTAATACAATGCAAACATCTATATGTGATATTCTGATGATAGTCTTGTAAGTTGCATTGTGATATATTGTATTAAAAGGGAAATATTTAAGAAACCAACAGAACCATATAATTTATAGAGACCATAATAATGCAATAAATCACAAACTCAATGAAAAATTAAACATTCAAGCAGAGTTCACCACTAGGCACTTGCCTTACAGTGCAAGGCACTTCATTTGAACAATTACTATGATTAAAGTTGATGACATAAAATTACTCAAAAATATTGGATAAGTAGAATAACTTAATATTGGGTTTGAAATTACTCAGCAGGTTTAGGTTTTCGATAAGAAAGCACATTTCTAGATCCTATAGTTTTGCCAAATCATGCCTCATTGAAACCAAATGGATTATCCCAATTATTTCTGTCTGTGCATAACTGAATTAGAACCTAAATCAATACTTTTGCACTTTGCACTTCATGATGAAGATTACAGTCTTCCACAATTCCTTTTTGAGGAACTCTCTTCATCCCCTCAAAAATTCTATAAACACTAATCTCCGCCCATAAAGAGGAAACGATTGGGTAATACAATATTTGTAGCACTGCTGTTCTCATTGTCAGAATTGCTAACTGCACGGCTAGTTTACAGTAGAACGCTCACCCATTAATGTCAAGCCAATTAAAGCGAAAGGTAATACCAAGGTGGAATATTTGATTTTTATCTTAAATCTATGTAACTTTAGAACTGGACAAACTAATTTGGGATCTGTAATGAAAATTGGCAGGGAAGAGAAGGGAGAATTGTATTGGTGATTTGGGGAATGCAAAGAAAGTTTTGATGAGGTTGCAAAAAAAAGAAGAAAGTTAATCAAATAACTGGTAAAGACAAATGCAAGGTGGGACAAAAAGAAAGATTTGACACTTATTTAGTAAAGAAAAGCATCATAGTCTATCTAATACACCTGCCAGCTCTCATTCTGATGCTTTAAAAGGATACTTGTTGTCTGTCAAATTTTATTTTTATCCCCTCTTTAAAAAACATCAAACAGAAAGAAATAAACAATTTCAGTAAAATTACAGCTAGGAGCTCCCTTTCACAAAATCTCTCAGTGAAGATTCTGTTTTTTGAGTTGAGGGAACTAGCAATTCTGAGATTCCAAATATACATTATTTCACAAACATGATTGAGTTGAAAAACTATGCAAGAGGGACCAGACAATCTGCATGTAATTTCCAATATTAAGTAAAAAAGTTTATATTTCAGTGAGAGAAGCAGGAGTAGAATTCTGTTTTTGTCTGACTCTGACACATACAATAAACCAGGACACATGCACTAACATGAACTCACAGTACACACACTGATGAAGACCTATTTTTCTGTGCTGCTTTCATGCATGAGGCAAGTGTTGTCTATAATCAATGTGATGAGGCTTTGGCATACCAGATCTGACAGTAACAAATCCCCCCTGCCAAGAGGGCTCATCATCAAGACCCTGTGGACCGCCATGTTCATACACATCAAGAAATACCACCTCATCACTATTCAGGAAGATAATACACGTTGCTATGTCAGGCATTCCCAGTAAATTACACACAAGACATGACTGTATCAAACCTCCCATACCACGGCAGTTCATCAGGGTTGCTATGTCAGGCATTCCCTGCATACACTAGCAGAGACGCCAAGTTCAAAGATCCGCAATGCGTGACATTTTCATGATTCTAGAGCGTTTTCAGACCCTCAAAACGCGTGAAGTTACGCCTAATGCGAGACACTTGGTAGCTCTGCACTAGACTTGACTGTAAAAACCTCTCCTGCCACGACAGTTTATCATTCCGATCTCGCAGACCGTCATGTTCATATGTACACAAAGAAATACCATTTCACGAACATTCATGAAGTTAACGGTTGTTGCAATGTCAGGCAAGCTTAGTACATTTACATACATGTAACAGACCTTACAGTTGCAAACAACTTCTCCCTCTTGCTTAATGAGTACATCATAAGGAGTACATCATAACGAGCCCGTCAAACACTATAATTCATACATACATAAAAATGCCATGTAACAATCTTCCATAATGACTAGGAATGTTGCTATGACAGGTATGCTCAAGTAATGAATGGAATTGTGAGATGATGTTCATCTGCTTAAATACCCTTCATGACAGGCGCCCACTTTATGGATGCTACAGCACGATGGGTCACAAGGGCCATCCTAGTAGATCGACAGCCCAAGAGATTGACAGCCTACAAGATCAACGGCCCACAAGACTGACAGACCATGACACAAAAACAAACAAACAAACAAAAGAAACATGGTCAGAAGGCCATTGAGATCAATATGCTCGTCTTGTGGTCGTGGGCTTTAACCTGTATCACAAGGTCTGAAACTTGTCTCCCTGCTCCTGACAGCCATAAACATCTAAAATAATCTAAAAATTCCTTTCTCCAAAAACTATTTAAATGTAGCAAAGAATTCTTTTTAAATGAGCTTCAATCTGTGTGTTTATGCAGTTAATGAAATACCACCAGAGCTGAAATAATTTTCCTTCCTCTCAATAAAACTGTGTGTTCATGAACTTTTAACATCTTAAAGGTCTATTCAGATATGCAGCAACAACCCCCTCCCCCCCCCCCCATGCCAATGTCAAGCTTGACCAGCAGCCTTTCTTTTATCTAATCCAGCGCTACATGGATATCACAAGAATCGTGAAGGCTCTAATGTAGGATACCATCTGAGCAAATGCCGTAATATCAATGGGGAAAAAAATACCCATTCACAATCTTATAATACATCTGTTTTTTAAATTATTTTCATGACCGTACAATGAAATTTGTTAATGTTTTCATCTGCTTCGAGTGTATTAAATGGGTGGTTTTGCTAGTTAAAATTAATGCCTAACAAGCGTAAATTGACCAAATTTGATGAGTACGGCGCATCTCATTACCATGAGTGGTGTCGCTTGCTGCCCCATATCTGGACACTAATTGTGTGGGGGTTTCCCACTGCATATCTAAACGGCCCTTTAAAGTTGTTGTCTTCTTTCATTTCAATATGGGGAAAATGTGTCACTAAACAGACAACATCCATTCTTAATGTGGAGTTAAATGGAAATAAAACCAACAGTGGTGATACGTACATCACAAATTTGCAGTAAGGCAAATTACCTTGTTGGAGCTGAATTTCATATAGTTGGTAGTATTATTCATTAGGGGCCTCCCCTTTGTATAGAAAAAAATCATGTAGTACACATGTACATCAATATTTAACTACATCTTTTATGATGCACAAGATATGACACAATAAATCTTCACAAGCATTCTCTAAATAGTCCTCACTGCATGTGGGCACAGGATACATTCCACTACGATCTCTAACATGCTTGTAGTCAACAAGCCCTTCTGCTTTAGTTGGTGTGTCATTCATTAGATAGAGAATTCAAATTATAGAAAGGTGTAAAACATGTCTGTCCTTTCAACACTCTCATACATTTAAAACAATAAACAGAATCAGAGTACTATTAACTCTTAAAATATTTTGACACAAAATTTGAGTTTGGTTTTATGCTCAGGACAATGGGAAAGAAGCACTGTGAATCATTGATCGCCCAAATTGAGCAAAATATATATTTTATGTTTCTAGCTATGTTTTTTATTTCTTTTTGTCCAACAGACATTTCGAAGATAAATATAAGTAAGCATTCTTCTATTTTGACACATAAAGCAATGACCATTTCACATATAAAATGTAGATTGTAGTTCACATTACGAAATATACATAAAGTTCTTTGTGAAGTTCACGTTTGGACATCACTATATAAAGCACTTAGACAATTTTGAAATAAAAATGAGCTAGCCATACATGACTCTGTAACAAAGACAAATACAAGCAGTAGGAAGAAAGAGAAAATGAGAAAACAATTCTAATCTTGTCTTGAATGACTATTCCATAATTCCATTCAATGTAAAATATATAGGAGCCACAGTGAAAACATGATCAAAGAACACTTTTCAAGGATTTAAAATCGATCAGAACTTACTAGGATTGTTCCTTTGCCTACTGGTTTGCCACTTTTCGTCTGCAGGTTTCTCTCAGTCTTCTTGGCTGACACCACCTGTAAATAATCACAGATTAAAAGAGAAAGAAATTATAAACATTAGCTCTCATATATCGATCACTTCAATGCAAATGGGGCAGCTTAATTACAACAGTATAGGGGGGAGGGTAGTTCTTTCTTCTTCTTCTATTGTTAATCTTCAAAGGACTATGTAGAGTATCACAATGATCTGTAAAAAAGATGACCAGTTTGTATGCATGCAGGCACACTATACCACCGGGTACACCCTACACTTTGTGAGAAATTAACGAGCATAGAGTGTGACTCTCCTACAAACAGGGCCTACGATTAATGTTCCAGCCCGAGAAACAGAGTGTTTCCCCTGAACATGACAAAAGCAATGAGAGCCAGACAATCATCTGATTGGGCCACACCATCTCCTCTTTTGAAAGATGTCATTACTCATTAGCCTTTTCAAGTTTGTGACTATCTTTATCTGACTAAGAAACCTTACAAGTACTGATCACTGTATTCATATCTACCCGAGATAGCCTTAATGTGATTGGTGTAATGTACAGTGCGTCCTAGAAAAAACAAAACCAAGATTCATCAATGTTTTATCATAACCTAATTACAATTATTATTGATAAATGACACATATTTGTAAAGCTTAGATCCTCTTCTTTCATTTGATGCAACTCATATAATGCATATTTCACGCAAGAGTGATTAAGATGAATTTGAAGAGAGGAAACCAAAAAGTCATTTGGCGGACGGTATCTGAATTTCAAAGAGAAAATCACATTTTTAGAAAGTTGAGTTTCTGCCCTTTCATATGACACCTCCAGTCATGAAAAATGAGCTAGGAATATTAACAAAGTTCTGTTTGTTGAAAGTAGTGCTTACAATTCCATAATTTTATTAAACAAATTCTTTTTCACTTGCTGCCTGCCATAGCAACAAACAAAATTAACAAAAGACTTAACTCTGTTTCATTGACAATCAGCCGTAGACGAAAGACTTAATGCATGTGTCATTTAATAATTATAAATGTGACTAAATTATGACAAAACATTGATAATTCTTGGTTTCGTTTTTTCTGGGACGCACTATATCGTCGCTGTTTTCACGAAGTGACGGTAGTGAAAAAAAATTGCATTCACTTTGCGTTACGATTTTCCTCACTACCGTCACTTCGTGAAAACAAGGACGATATATTCACGATGGGTTCAATAAAATTGTGGTCTAAGCTAACTCTGCCACTGGAAAATTGTTGAAGTAATTTTTTTTTTTTAAAGAAAGTTTATTATTAGTTTCAATAGGCTAAGAACAAAATAAAGACCCCATACACTACTCTTGCATTACACAATTTGTATTAATTTTAAAACCACAGAAAGATTTCAATGGTAACATGTATATTACGGTACAAATTTGTTTGAAGCTTTGCTAAAATTTCTACCTGTACTCCAAGTAGCATGCTAGCTCATACTGTCTAGTAATTACACACGCCATTAACCAATGCTGATTTGACGAGGATTTCATTTTCAAGGTACAGTAAACACTGCCTTCAAGTTTTAGTGGCTGCACTCATCACTACCATATAGTTCAAATGGGGATATGAAATGTTAAAGGCAATGGGTAACATGGTTTCTGCAGTATAAAAATGTCTAAAAATAATCTGGATAAATGCTGTTTAAAATAAAAATCCTAAAATGTACGAGGAAATGTGAAAAAGAAATTAGAAAACTTAAAAGACAATTTGCTATAGAAAATACTAAGCCAGATATGCATAGATTGGACAACAATCCTATATGTGTACGTAGGTACACTTTCTTGAACTTAGTTTTCAACATATATCCAATGGACTGATCTGGTACTAAGATTCATGTTATTTGTGTTTGACCTTACCATTTGTAATTGTGATTATAAATAGTCACAAAAACAATAATTTGATTTTCAAGCTGAGTCAATTTATGTTACGCAAGGCCTTTAAGAAATTGTTATATACCAGGGCTCTAACTATAGGGAGCCTGGATAATGTGGAACAAGCAATTGCAACTAGACAATTTTCCCTTAATGACGATCTTGTTTCAAGGTAGGTTAAACACTGCCTTCAACTTCTAGTGGTTGCAGACAACTTTGGCTTGGTTCAAGTGGGGGACAAGAACTAGTAAACCTGGGAAATCAGGATGTGAAACCAGCCATCGCAATTGGAACCTTGAATGTTAAATGTTAATATTATTGCATCAGGAAATTTTTAGAAAAAAAACTTTGTTAAGAGAAAAAGATTGGCATGATTGCTTTGAAATCATGTTAAAATTCTATGTACATTCAAAACTGTTTTCAGATGGCGAGATGGGTACTTGCCGAGAAATGAATGTTTAGCTTTGTGGGAAAAGGGAAAAGGGGTACTGAAATTGCACCAGATATTATACTCCATTATATATTGCCTAGACCACAAAGTTAAGCAAGTACCTAAGTCATCAGACACATACTAATATTTAGCTAGATCAAGCACCAATTGTAGCCCCCAGAGCTTTGTGCTACGCTCATTTTTTATTAAACCATGACCAAAACTCCGCGAAGCTGACAACCTTCTCCAATAAATACTTCAAACCCACATAGTGCAGGAAGTGAAATGCATTTTGATAAGTGCGGTTGTCTTCAAGGATCTTTCTGATTGGCTGTTAAAAATTAAAGTTGATCAAGAAGTTTAAAAACTGCCAAAATGACTTTTCCAGCTAACAAAATCCCCTAACCATTTCAGAAGGAAGGGAAATTTATTTCTGGGAAACATCAAAAAGAGCTCTGGCCTTGGTAAAGAAGACAAAATATGAATATCACCTTCAATGAAATCTCACTTTTTTTAAAATAGTATATTCCCTCAAAAGTGAGCATCAATGAAAAAGAAACTCGACCCTGCAACATTCCAGCATTACATTCTATACTGAAAAATAAGGATGCCTGAATCCAGGCACCTGATTAATGAGGGTGGGCGGTTGGGCACAGCTGCTGATGATGATGATGATGATGGGGTGGTGGTGATAATAAAGATCATGGTGGTGATTACAATTGTTCAAATGAGAAAAAAATTGACAAACATGAGCCTAATTTTGCAGCTGACAGTTCTGATGAAGAAGAAGGCGCTATAACCAATGGTCATGATGACATCATCAATATGATGGTAACATATTGTAATCAAACTATGAAAAACATGCCAAAGTATTTTATCCATTCCTCTTTTTTTGCCAGATAGGAAAATAAAAGTACTAATTGTAACAAAAACCGTTCAAAATGACATCCATCCATCTCCCCAATCCACGTAACAGACCCCAACACGTACATTTAACTCAAACCGTCATGATTTGTGATAGATCCCAATGACGCATAAATGTCATTTTCTACATGACGGAGCATAAAGATCTAAATCCACTGTGCGAACAGCATGCAATCAACGAGATGCATTCATCAGGCAGGCAAGTCACCTGTTCCTAATTCTGATTCGGTGAACCTGACCGGGACCCATTTCACACTCAAAAAGGCCCTCTGACCCACTTTGTTCCTAATTCTGATAGGGTGAATCAGATCTGTTCACAAACAACAGATCTCCTTTGAATCAATTCTTTATTTCTAAATCCTGATTTAATGACCCTGATGAGAAGCCGATTTTACATTCAAAATATCACTTTGTTTGATTATCTGTTCTGAATCCTAATATGATGAGCCTGCATTTGGACCCATTTTAAACCTGAAATATGCCTTTGATCAAATCTCTCATTTAACAAGTAAAACAAAAAAGATTTAGTAAACAAGACTTGGGACCCATTTCACACTTTAAAGAATCTTTTGATCAACAATCTAGATAGCAATCACCTACTTTCAAAATCATACGCTATATGTTAAACCTGACCATAAAAAACAAAATCCCGGGCCATCACACCTGCCCCCCCCCCCCCCGGAAATTAGTAATAACTTCACAATAAGAAGAAAAAATCCCTGTGCACGGCCTCTTTCAGTCGAAAATTAAAGCCCATGTACTAACTTTGCTATTTTGAAAAGACCATTACCAACTTTTCAAAAATTGATATTTAAAAAAAAAAAAAAATTGGTGATTTTCTTTGGTGATTTTTTGCTGTAGCTTTGGTAGATAAAACTAATAATAGTTAATAATAACAATCCTATTAAAGCAGCTTTAAAACTTTCTTTTCCCCATTAGGAATATTTACCAACTGAGAGGTATATAGAAGAAAGAATTGATATTGAGGGCAGGATCAAAGTCCCCATGTAAAACCAGTATTGGTAAACCAATGGAAGATTGGTGCATCCAGTCTTGACATAGTTCTATATTTGAGCATGATACCATGAACATGTGGCCTAAATAGCCTAAATTGAGAGTTTGTTTCAGATAAACTTTAATTCATCAAAAATTATAAAATGAATCAAAGTACCTGGCATATTTATCTTTCCATACAAATTGAACAATATAACTGTCTTAAAAAACACTTTCCATTGAACTTGCTTTTGGCTATTAAGACTAAACCATATCTTTAAGCTGCAAGTTGGAAAAATGCACTCATGCAAATTAAAATTAGTATCTAGAAACCCCATCTATGTTTTGTCAGCAAAGTAAAACAGAAGAGAGAAGTCATATTTATAATTTAAAACTTTAACAATATTTAATGCTTGAATCTAAAAATACCTCTAAATAGAGCCGGGCTTCGCAAATATAAACCGGACAACCATAATCACGATCTGTGAAGCATTTGCTAAATTTGGTACCATCCCTACAGACTTGATTAAGGGTCCCTAATTAGGAGCTGCAAAGTTCCAAAGTGGTGATCATTGATGCCCAAAATAACGTGAGAGAGACAATAAAATGGAGATCATGAATATCTAATGTCCTCTAAGATAGCCCATTTAGATTTGATCGGTTGAGTTGGGCTTGTCACCTTTGAGTAACGCTTGGCCAATGGAGCGTGGGACATGTAATTAGTTGTATACCAGCGACGGATGACGATCTTTCATCATTGCGGCAATAGTGCTTACAGAAGACTGCCGTCACTAAAGGTATTTTACATTCTAAAGACAAAGGTCCATGATCAATAAGCTATAGCACTAATTAAACATAGATTTAGACTTTGTTTAAATGTAATTTATGCACATCTTGTCATATTTATCTTTAAATCATGGAATACTACCTCCTATAATTTAATCATCAGGATATATTTGTATACCTATCCGACTGCCGTCACTAAAGGTATTTTACATTCTAAAGACAAAGATCCATGATCAATAAGGCTATTTAAACATAGATTTATACTTTGTTTAAATGTACTTTATGCGCATCTTGTCATTTTTATCTTTAAAGCATGGAATACTTTTTCCTATAATTTACTCATCAGAATATATTTGTATACCTTTCCTTTCACTGAGACACATGCAAATCTCTTAAACGTGTATCCAAGAATTACCATTGACCGGTAGGAGGAAAGATGAAAAAAAAAAAAAAAAATGCAAGAATTAAGAGAACAATATTCAGATTCTAAATGAATGATATACTGTAAATTATCCCTGTTTCAGTCTTTTTAAAATTATTTTTCAGCAAAGTGTTTCCTTGAATTGACACTTTAGGAAGCAAGATGAAACAAAACCAAAGCAAGAAATAAGAGAAAAATAATCAGATTCTAAGTGAAACATTTCTTAGACTAAAACATGTCAGTTTCAGTCTTTAGTTATTACTTTATTACCCCCCCCCCCTCTCCCCCTCTCTCTATTTTTGTTTGCTTATGTCTCTCTTTCTTGCCTTTGGTCTTTTCACTCCATTACTCTGACTCCTCCACTTTCTCTCTCTTTCAATCATTAGCCCAATTATGTTTAACTACCTAATGATTAGGTATTAAAATGTACCTCCTCTTTAATCTCCCCCCCCCCTTCTCTCTCTTCCTACCCCTCCTCTTTCTACCTCTCGTTCTCTTACCCTCCTGTTTTCCTTTTCTTTCTTTGTCTCCTTCTCCCCCTTTCTTTCTTTCTCTCTCTCTCTCTTTTTGCTCTCTCTTTCTCCCTCCCCCCTCTCTCTCTCTCTCTTTCTCCTACAGATAAGTACCTTGTCCCATTTCTAAATCACAAATAAACAAGAGCTCAGTTATGTCCTAATATCTGGCCTAATTTCCATTTATAGCCGAAAAGCATCAATCTTTCATATAAGTAGAGAATCTCACATCACTGTAGATATGGGAAATCATCGCTAACTGTAGCACAAATTAGAGCCTCATTTTGTATCTGCAAAGATAAACTTTGAATCAAAGCTTTAATTATAATTTTTAGCAATTTGTGAAGTAGGTCATGAATCTAAATCCTCCAAACAAAAATAGGTTGTGTTTCTTTTCATTTTTATTCCATGCTAAACTTTCACCATTTGCCTTTTCCAGATCTTCCTTCTTCCACTCTTATAAACTTTAATATGAAAGAATATTCCATCTAAGTATGAAGAAACTGGTGCTCCAATTATCTTTAGGTTTAAAGGCTTGTAAAAATTACATATTTTTAATATCGATTGAGGAAAACTATAACCGGTATACACATATATGTTAACAACAAAAGAAAACAAATTTGAAGTTCAATTACTGCATATACTGGTAATTATTATGTACTAGATTTAATAATTATTCTCATCATTCCTCAAAAATTATAGGAAAAGGATTGAGCTAATAAAAGAACCAAATCCTTTACTGCCCACAACATGAGTCTGCTACTACCATTGCATACATACAGTACATGTATAAAGCTGTATCTGATTTATCATATCGGGAAGGCGCGATGGCTCAGTGGGAGAAGAGTGGTGTCATAAGTAGGAGATCCTGGTTCAAAACCAAGTTGATGTGCTGGTGTCCTTTGGTAAGGCATTAACCCTCATTACCAAGTCCCTTGGAGAGGACTTAAAGCCATCGGTCCTCTGGTTGCTTACTTAAATGCTTTCTAATTAGCAGTCAGGTAAAACCAAGCAACTAATCAAAATGGTGGACAGGTCGGGGCACAGAGCCTTTATGAAACACTAGAGCATTCCTTCTCAACTAGTTTATTAGAAGCGCCAATTTTTTTAAAATTGAATTTGAAGTGCCAACCTATATGGTTGGTGACTGTGTTGCGAGGGAGCGTAGCGACCGAGCCGATACCGGGTGGGGTCCAGGGGGCGAAGCTAGTCGATTTTAGGGCTTTTTCAGGGCTCAGATGTGGCATTTTTAAAACCTTTTTATTCCATAAAACATCAATCATAATTTCATATTGATGTGAAATAATTAGTACAATTCCTTGGTAAAATCTACACTAGAAGTAAATTTATATGTAGTTATTTTGGTGCAATAAACACGGAAAATGTCAAAATCAAGTGAAAATCAAACAACCAAAATGGCTTGCTTACATTTTGGGCTCAACTTCAACTGCGACTTTTTGATTTTAAATTTTAAAATATAGTTTTTAAATTTTTCTTTCTTTGATTTTTGATTTTTAATTTTTACTTATTTTTTATTAATTTTTTAGAACAGCCGCGCGCCACTCCGACTGACCGCAAGCGCCACAAGTGGCGCGCGCGCCGCCAGTTGATAAGGCCTGCACTAGAGCAATGAACCTTCGGGCACATGAACTCACTTATGACCCTTAAGATTAACGAAGCTTTGGAATATCATACCATACAGTTGTTAGGAACCCTGGGGTATAGGAAATCTATTTATCAGCTAACAAATGTTTTGGATCAATAAACTTTCAGGGTTGGACTCATGGTCGGTTCCCATTCAGGGTGTGAGTTCTTGGTTAGTATGCTCCAATTAGAAATTGGTATCCAATAACACCATGCTGTTTAAAGCGCTTAATTTTAATGTGCACTTTTAATATTGGAATGTTAAAGGAATAGGTGTCCCACATGTCCATACACATGTATCCAACTGGAATGTTGGTATATTTTCAATGAATTAAAAGAATCATATTTTGAAAAATATAGCATTTTGTAATTTTCATTTACTTTTTAACTTAATTTGTGCTTTGCCGATAAATTAATCCAAATGGTTGGGAATGAATGGAAACTTCTGAATGAAATATATGTCACAAAAGAGAACTTTGTCAGTGTTTTATATAAAACAAATATATACATAAACAATAAAGAAACTGAAGAGATATTTTTATATTTTTATTTATCAAATGATTTTCATTTTGATTGAGATTCCAGCATTTAAAAGTTGATTTATATTCAAATCCAAATCCTTTCATTGTCACATCACCATGTTCAAAATATCCTTAATGCTGGAAAAGTGCCATTATAAGAATCATTGATCTAGTGCACGCATCTTCTTAGGCACATCCGCTAGGACAATCTAACCTTTAGCTAGCCCTATCCTTTCTGAGACATGCACTTTCCTCGAAATTACAAGACCACCTGTTTTTCAGGTCTATGCTCGCCTTCTAAGATTCCGGTCGAGCAGGAATGCAAGGTATAAAGAGTAATGTAGGTACGCAACAATCAAAAATAGCATTCTGCGAAGCTTGATGTCCACTCCACATGCGATATTAAGGGCCACCTGGCAAGACTATCGGGCGTATCGGTATCTATAGGCCTGTCTTCACTAGCTCGAGATTGCCAAATATCCCGCTATTTGAACTATCCAGCTAATGCGTCTTTATCAGCCCGTAGTTGCAATTATCAGGATATTTGGTCGGGATTGTCATCCCAAGATATCTTGAGATAGTTTGCAAAATATCCAGCTATTTGTCCGGTGCGTCTTCACCAGACCGAAGACTCGCACTATGCGCGAACGCTGAGCAAAATATCTCGAGCTAATTTCTCAAGGTCGAGTTTCAAGTTTTGAGGTCGAATCTCGAGCTGATGAAGACGCGATTTGTAACTTCGAGATTACTTCCCAAATCAGAAATAGCGGGCTATGTGGCAATCTCGAGATGATGAGGACGCACCTTATGTTATACCAGGTACAATATATGCCTGGTCAGAAAAATCTTGTTCTCATTCATTTTTGGAATGAAACTGAGGAATATCCAATGACAGAATTGGGTCATGACGACTGCCTGAAGGGGTAGTATTCAAGATTACAAGAAACCGTTCTGGAATTTAATTAACTTGATGGTCAGGTAGGCAGAATATGGTGAAATATGATATTATTGGCATATATGTACCCGATTGCGACTTTTAATTCCACTGGTAAAACTATGAATGTTTGCAAGAATGATCAAAAGTGCAGTGACAAAATTTGTCAATGAATAAACCATAATCTGTTCTGTGCAAGGATCTGACTGGGACACCAACTGAATACGAAATTGCGATTTAAAACTGAAGGAATATTTCTTGTGACATTATCAGTAGTGGTATAATAATGGTAATGGAAAAGAAATATAAGATAATGAGATTTAGGGGTAAAAAAAGAATAGCAGCAAGCTAAAACCGGTTTTAAAATTTATCAATAGTAATACAAAGTTAGTGTGAATTATAGGGAACAGAAGAAGTTGAAGACATAAAGAAGAAAAGATTAATGTGGATGATAAACAGATAAGTAGCAAAAATATACAGACTATGGCTATAATGGCTAATATAAACAAGTGTATTGGCACTAATTGAAAATATAGAGAAAGATGCCAATGAAAAGGGTATAAAGAAGAACAAAAAATGAAGAGATGAAGAGACCTACACAAATAAAGACAGAAAAGACATTACACATGCAAGAAGAAGGTTGACCAACAGAAAGAAGGATGTTAAATGTTATGTTAAAATGTAATTATTTTTTACGTTTGTATATATTTATTTACATGTACATGTATGCACCTTCAAATGTCAGAAAACAAATTTTATGTATTTTTTTACATGACAATAAATTATCTTGAATCTTGAATCTGGAAAAATAATGACCAACAAAGAAAAGAGTATGAGAAATGAGGGAAGATGGAGAGGAAGATGGAGAAAGGGGAACAAATACGGATGTAGAGCAGACCTCCATTTTGGAAGGGGGCCAAATTCCGATCTCATCAAAACACATGTCTGGCAGCAATAATGAAATCATGCTGGAAAGCTCATGGGAGGATGAGGGCTGCAAGTTATACCAATTTACCCAGATAAAATCTGTTTGTTGTGTCTGTGTACTTCTAGTTAGACTGCAGACACAGACTCTAATTTAACACTTAAAACAAAATTCCATACAATCTTGGGCCGAGCCTAACCTCACCTAACCTCCTAGAGGTGTTGTAGTCCAGTGGTAATTTGACTTGAAATGCAAACGTTGTGGGTTCGAGCCCCTGCACGGCACTTATATCCTTGAGCAAGACATTTTATCTACATTGCTCCTCTCTATACCAAGGTGTTGATTTGGTATCGGGCAGGATGCATTAAACGTCATCGTGGTTGGATTAGCATATGTACGCGCCCTTAAAATGGTGACTAGCTGGAATGCTCCTTAGGGAGTGGAGAATGTGCACTGTTATGTGCAGAATAGTGATTCAATCCAGTTACCAGGGTAATAATGATACTGTAAGCACCTTGGTCAGTTAATAAATTGAAAAGTGCTTTATATAAGAAACCGGTATCATTATTATTCGTCTCTGGCTGTGTTGGGAGCAGCAGTAGTACAGGACCTATGAAATGCAGTAGACCATGAAGTCTACATAGTCTCAAAGTTCAGTCACTCTGCTATGCATTACAACTGACAATGGTTGTGCCTGTAAACTAATTTCTAGGGGTGCAGGCTCCATGCTCCATGCTTTTAAAGTACAAGGCACAATATTAAGATGTCATTTAGAAGTTGCATGTAAGAGTGTCATTTTGAGTGTTCTTCTTCTAACACAAAAGAGATGCAAATAAAGAAAGGGGAGTAGAGTAAAAACAGATAATTAGAATAAAAAATAAATGGATGAGAAGGCAAAATGCTATGGTGAAAAAGCAACCAGACTGCGGAGCAAAATAAGTCTGGTCCCGACTCCAAATGGCAATTATCATGGTCGAAACTTTCAAAGTATTATATTTAGATCACTTTAATTACACAAAATTGGTCTAAATGCCCGAGTGCATATTTGTTGCAAACAATTTAAAAATTAGATCTAGGACATTCAAAGTACCTGAAATAGAATTAGTCTGGATCCAAAGTCCTATGGTCCCAAGCAATTTCAAATACCGGCAGATCAAACGAAGGACAATTACAATACCTGGAAGGAAATTAGTCTGGGTCTGCATCCCAAGTGTAACACCAATGACATGGACAAAAATACTAAGAATAGAATGCAGGGCAATTACATGAAGTATTGACATTTTGGTCGAGTGGATACGTCACCGGACTGTGGATCACAAGGTTGAAGGTCAGCGGTTTGAGTCCCACCGCGGCACTAATGTCCTTTGACAAGACATTAATCTACATTTGCCACACTCGACCCAGGTGATGTAAATAGGTATCTGGCAGGAATAACTTCCTTAAAATGCTAGAGCGCTGTAATGACAGCCATTCTAAAGCCAGGGTATTAATTGCGGAGCGCCAGGAGTGTCAAGTCATGAGCGCTTTACAAGAACCCATTAATATTATTATTATTATTATCAAATAAGAAGCAATTGTCATGTAGGGTCATCTTAACTTTCCTTCTTTTCAAAGATGATGCACAAGGCTCTTGAATTTTCATAAGTGGTTATTTCTTTAGAAATGTTCGTGATTATGTTTTTCATTGTGCTATTCCATATCCAGGAGAGATATGCTGATGCTGGAAGCCACTATGATTGAATTTGCCATATTATGCCTCCATCGTGGCGCTAGAGTAGGAATACTCCCCAGCACATGGAGATAGTGCACATATTGTGTGCATGTGAGAATGTGAAGGCCAGGGTAATGATATCTGTAAATTCGATGAGTTTACGGTGTGCCTTTGCTTCACACAATATGTTCATTATTCTAAAGAATTGCTTCACACAATATATTCGTTATTCTAAAGAATATATTGCCTACTCAAAACAACCCCTTGTTTCACTGTTGATAAACTTTGTACAACGCATCATTTAGTTTTCTTGATCAGTCTATCTAATACCTAAAAATGGCTTGTTACTGGACTTTAATTGAAAAGTTCTTACAAAATGCTGGCTAGCATATCATCAAAGCCCGCATTCAAGCGGTTAAAAAGGCTACGGCCCTCTTGAGGTGCCACACAGTCACTTTGTTTTCATTGTGTGTGCACCTAGACCTGAAAGTGCATTAGAATATGAAATTTCCTCCTCTCTCTCTCTCTTCTATGATTGATGAGATAATTGGTTACTTGGTGCTGAGTAATGAGACCTAATACATCAATTCATTATCCAATTACTAACTAGGCTTCACAGCCTGGTGGGGTACACAGAACTGTCTTGGACTATTTGGTTCCCTTGGAACATGCCTTGCTATAATCTAGTAATGCTGGTGGCATGCTCAGCTTCGTAGCGCAAGTTCTCAATGGCAAGGCGCCAGAAATGCACTAGAGAGGGACTAGAATAGAACATAGAACAGAGAGTGGGCTGGGTATGGACTACAAATAGACAAGTGAGAACCTGAAACTAACAATAGACTAGAATTCAACGTGATAATTTGATTGGGTTTGAATGGGAATCTCCTAACAAACTCTTAAAACTGACTAGAAAATGGCTTCCTATAGGTAGATCTATTTGTTCCCGAGACCCACGATAAGCATACCAGGTGCATTTAGAAATCAAGTGTCTTAAAGCCCCCCTGTAATACTTGTAGTTACTTGCTCCCTCTATATAGAAAACAATGCCATGATCCTCTTTTTCTTATGTTAATTGAGAGCTGAGTTAACGAGATAACCACCTGTTGGTGACCTTGCAGGGTGGTCTAATCCCTCCTGGTCAAACTAGTACAGATATGCTTTAAATATTAGCTGCTGAAGTCATATTGAACAACTATTTTGTACTCATGGTTCCTAAAATTCTCCCTATCTAATCATAAACTCCTCTTTCCAAAGAGCTCCTTTGCAATATTAAAAAGCCCGGGAAAGAATGATCTAGTCCATTTACTCTTACCATATTCCTTCTTTCTTGATTTAGGAAGGTCAATGACCTCAATCCTCAAGTTCGGTTATCGCTGATCTTCCAGCAGTTTTGGGTTTCTCAATAATAAATTGTACATGTTTTCGAAATGAAAACAAAACCGATTCATTACCTGTCCAAGCGTAAGCTCTGTTTCACCTAGGAAGTCATCATCGTTGAGACCAGCGGTGGTATTGTCGATGTCGTACACAGAAAACCTGAGTTTTTGGACCTCTTCAAAGCAGTAGTCGAACGTGATGCCTTGTGTGAAGACTGGATTCAGGTTGTTCTTGATTCGTTCTGTGCGACCAACCTGAGGCAAAGGAGAGGATAAGAATAAGAATATTAGGTCATCATTTTCTTGGAGAGGTATATGTATGTTCTCATCATCATCATCACCATCATTATCACCATCATTATCATTACAACCATCAGGACCATCATCACCTTTGTAACAATGTCATCACAGTTCCTTTTAATTTCTGTCGAGAACATTGTCATCAATAATAACATCATCATCGTTATCATCATCATCATCATCATCATCATCATCATAATCATCATCAGCAGCAGCAGCAGCAGCATCATCATCATCTTCATCATCATCAACATCATTACCATCATCTTCATCATCCCCATCACCACCATCATCATCACCATCATCACCATCATCACCATCATCACCATCATCACCATCATCACCATCATCATCACCATCATCATCACCATCATCATCATAATCATCATTAGCATCATCATCATCATTAGCATCATCATCGTCATTATCATCATCATCATCATCATCACCACTACCACCACCCCCACCATCATTTTATCATCATCATCATCACCACCACCACTTCCACCACCCCCCCCCCACCACCACCATTATTTCACCGTCGTCGTCGTCGTTGTCGTCGTCGTCATCATCATCATCATCATCATCATCATTTCTTACCTCTATCCACTGTTTCCTGGAATCTTGCTGGAAGACGACAGCTAGAGGATCCGACTTGGAGCCTACATCCTTGTTTTTGAGGTGCTTACAGGAGAGCCTAATCTCCACCTTGGTGGCCAAGGGAACATTAGCTGTAGTTGTGGCCATCACTCTCTACCGTCCTTCTACTTCTACTGGTAGTACTATTCCTGCAAAATGAACACAGACAGATACAAAAAATAAATTAAAAAGTTTAATAGTAAAATTGTATTCCGAGGTTCTCAATTGTAGTTGGCAAGTTTTAAAGTGTTCCTTTGGAGAGCATTGCCATAGATCCTGTTTATGCGGAATAATTCTCCTCTGTCTCTTTTACCTTTTCTACTCCTCTCTCGATCATCCTCCTCTTCCCCTCTACCTCCACTTCTTCTCCTCTTTTTACTCCTCCTGCCCCTCTTTCTTATTCTCTTCTTCTTCGCCTCCTTCTCTTCCTAATTATTCCTTCATTCTTGTTCATTCCCTCTTTCTTCCCCCATTCCTCCTCTCACTTCTTCTTCCCTCCTCCTCTCACTTCTTCTTCCCTCCTCCTCTCAATCTCCCACTATTATCCCCATCCACAACCCACCAAAGATACCCTACCACCAGACAGCTTAACGACGCCCTAATGACGGACCTATTTAGCCTCATCATCATCCTCATGATTAGTGGGGCTATCACCTTTCTGAGCTATTGGTGGGACTACACAGGTGTCTCCAATCTCACAGTCCAAAGCACATTATCAAATATGCATAAAACCCTATTTATACAACCCTAATTGTGTCCATGCCTGTCTATCACCAAAGTGTAGACAAATTTGTCATCCTTCGAGTAGTCTTCTTTACAATGGTGCTGAACTTTCTTCAAGTGAACAAATGCGAAAAAAGGCCCATTTATATTGCAGAAAGACCAATTTAAAGAACCATGTTTTTATTGTTCTTCTTAAAATTCCATTTACACTGCTGGATAAACCCATAACAGTCAGTGTTTGTTTATTCTGTTTTTTGTTTTTAGTTGTGTGCATGCGCCATGCTTGCCAATGAGATTTCTGGGTGAAAATATGTTTGAGACACAGGTATTGATACAATATTACACTGCATTGCAGACCCTGTTTTATATAATAGTTTTCATAGTGATGACGAATTTGTAAAAGAAGAGAAAAATCATACTAGTAATTGGAGAATAACTAGCATACTTATAACAGCAAAAGAGGAATACTCAAATGTAAGTTGATGAGGTTGTAGAACTCTGATAGTAAATCACAACGAGAATTTGAATTTCACAAATATTCTGATGACTGTTTATTTAGAAGTATCTGGCACCAAAACAACATCAGTAAGGGCCCATATTTTATAGCTGAAAAGCATGGGGGATGGGGAGTTCTGACCATCCCTTAATCTCCACTAAAACTGCTTTAGGCTCTTTAAAAACAATTACACTGATAAAATTTCATATCCCAACCTGGTATTCCTAAAACTGGCAAGAATATGTCAAGCCCTAATTCAGTCACCACACAAGCTTGTCGCATTGACATGCCGTGCTGAACATGAAATGAGCAATCATTACGACAACATCTGTTAATAAACATGAGCCATATCATCATCCAGTGGAATATGATGATGTCATCTGGTAGGAGGAAGAAGGGCATTAGCTCACTGTTGAGTGATACAAGTTAATGCCCTTTTGCTTCTCAATTCCAGCAGAAAAGATATATTGCACTCTAATGATATCAAGTTCTCCAGGCAACAAATGCAGAAGGATAAGAGACATTACATTCCCATGTTGACCTATTTTCATGTCAGCAGTTTTATTGCTGCTTATATGTTTTCTTCTATTCTTTCTCTCTCTCTCTCTCTCTCTCTCCTCTCTCTCTCATACTATCTTTCTTCCCTCTCCCTTTCTCTCTTCCCACTATATTTCTTTCTCTCTCTCTCTCTCTCTTTATCTCTTACATATCCCTCTACCTCCCCTCTATTTCTCTCTACTTTTCACTATTTTTCTCTCTCTCACTATCTTTCTCCCCTCTCTCTTTCTCCCTATCTCTTTCCCCCCTCTCTCTTTCTCCCCTCTCTCTTTCCCCCTCTCTCTTTCTCCCCTCTCTCTCATACTATCTTTCTTCCCTCTCCCTTTCTATCTTCTCACTATATTTCTTTCTCTCTCTCTCTCTCTCTCTTTATCTCTTACATATCCCTCTACCTCCCCTCTATTTCTCTCTACTTTTCACTATTTTTCTCTCTCTCACTATCTTTCTCCCCTCTCTCTTTCTCCCTATCTCTTTCCCCCCTCTCTCTTTCTCCCCTCTCTCTTTCTCACCTCTCTCTTTCTCTTCTCTCTCTCTCTTCATTTTTATAGCTTTATTCCGAGGAAGAACATCTTTCAAAATATCACTTTTGCCCAAGAAGTGAACTTTCCAACTGCCCTAGTTTTTTTTATTATTGAGAAGTACAACTTATATCACAGGCATTCGCAATGCATGAAGCAGTTACTTTTCAAAGGAATATATCAAATTCTTTTGACACATTCACGTTTGAAATGTCCTGACATGCTGGAAGTAGGAATCTGGTTATCAAATAAGAACTTGTCAACAGCATGATATTTTCTGTCCCGAAAATGTCACATATCCTCTACAAGAAAAAGTTTGATGTGCAGAATAAGATGAGAATTAGTTCTGAAACTTTTTTTAATGCATCTCATATGTTGTAAACAACACAATGGTAGAACTAGGAGACTCTAGTATCCTTACATTTGATACAGAGTTACCGGTCTAGCTAATCAGAATTCTTCTTTTTTCTTCAAAATTCTAACTATTTATTCTACTTTTAGATTAATATTTATAAACATAGATTCTAATCTGACTAATGATAGAGAGAGAGGGGAAAAGCATTACTTTCGAGGTTAGTATTCGGTAGCAAAATCAATTATCAGGTAAATATCACAGATGTTTGATTTTGATACCAAACATTCATAATTTCATATTTTCGTTATTCATGTCTGTGCAATTAAATAACACTGATTTGGAAGTACAGAAATATGCTTTTACACCATAGACTGTGTAGTTTGCAGCCATAACCCTGTCAGTCGCTGTGCTTAACCATGTCTGCACTGTGAGACTAGGCTGACAGCATACTGCATAGGCTGTGTACTTCAGCTGCGCCGGATACAGCCAAAGACTGACAGAGCTAGGCTCTGCTCAAGACTTTAGGAATTGTAGTAAATTGAATTGAATTTAAACCCTCTGTCTGCAGAGTAGGTTTTGTGTATAATGAAGACTGCCCAACCCCACAATAATGAGCCTTTTCGTAAATACTATCTGCGCATGGGCAGATTAAGGTCATTTCTGATAAAATTGTAAAATCCACCGACAGTATGTGCTCATATGTAATCAGTATTCATGTGTGCACCTACGGTATCTTATGATACAAGAGGGCAAACAAAAGCTTTTCATGAAGCACATACATGACTTTGGTATTGATTATTCTAAAATACACAAAGTGGGACTTCTCCATGAGAAGTTCTGCTGATATTTGGGGTCACTTTACCCATGTGCTATTAACAAAATGGTCTATAATGTTCAGATGCTAATTAACTTCAAAAAGCCTTGGGGTAAGACTAGTGGTAGGTGCTAGGCTGTGAAAGCATCAACCTTGAGTGACACTCTAATGCTATCCAGTGACCAATATGATGGTCAATGGTTCCATCCAAAAACAACACACTATGTCCCAGCAACGATATAAAAGCTTATAATCATAAATATGCATGATCAATGTTTGGATGTGGGTGTTATTAAACCATGTTGAGTGAAGCTGTATCTATATTTCAGGCAGGGTAGGATCGTTTGCATGGAGAGTTTGCTTGA
Source organism: Strongylocentrotus droebachiensis (assembly GCA_035222895.1). NCBI lineage: Eukaryota > Metazoa > Echinodermata > Echinoidea > Camarodonta > Strongylocentrotidae > Strongylocentrotus > Strongylocentrotus droebachiensis. The sequence continues at coordinate 86,974 of JAVYIG010000467.1, read as the reverse complement.
TTACTTAGAACGGAACAAAACTACGTTGCCGCTTCCTGCACACATTGGCCCAAAGATCTTTGGTTTCAATCGACTTTAGCAAAAACAATTGGACAGCTAGGTCTAGTTTTCAATTTGAACGTGACCTATATATTAGGATTCTATGTGGTTGCAGGGTGACACGACATTTGCTCCTGCGACAATTGCTCCGGGCTTTATTTCGTCTAAGATGTAGGGTTAGGGTTAGGGTTTCAATAGGGTTTTATGTTAGGTTTAGGGTAGGGTATAGTGTTGAATCCAGGGTTGAAGTTAGCCATTCGATTAGTGTATGAAATTTACAGCGGAGCAATTGTCGCCGGAGCAAATGTCATGGAATCGGTTGCAGGCATTGACAATCATTAAAGTAATGTTCCTGCTCCAGACAGGCAGTTGATTAATTTAATACTGCTCACCTTTTGCATCCTGCTCTAATGTGAGGAGTGCATGGGTCCAAACATTGAGGGGGCATTGTCATTATGAGAACGAGAGGGGGGGGGGGGGGTCACTGGTCTTACTCAGTATAGATGAAGTACAAGTTAACGAGACATTGATTAGGGAGAGGGTGAGGAAGTCAATGGAAACAGGTCATATGATCTTCTTTTCATGTTTCCTTTTTCCTCTGTTTTTTAATTCTCTTTTTTTCTCTTCACATTTGACTTGGAGCATCTGCCCTGTGCCCTCTCAGTCACAAGCTAGTGTTTGTTATGCAGATGAAGTGAACAAAAATAGAAATTGAGATGAACACGTTCCGCTGATTGAGCAACACCAAGAATACGAATCACTTGTCAAAATGCCCATCGGCCCTAAAAACCTCGGAAATTACATTCTGTACGCTGTATGTGTAGGATTCTCCGTGACGAGTAAAAGCTTTTAGACGATTAAAAAGTAACAGATGGTCACAGTTGAAGAGGCGTTGATAGAAATTAGGGAACTGGGCTGGCTCAAGGAGAACTTATGAAAGAAGTGTGACATTTAACTCCTTCGGAATCATAAATTTCACTCATTGTTTCTTTCACATGTCCCCTCATTTTTTCCTTATGCCAAACGATAAACAAACAATCTTGCACATACAATTAATGTTCTTATGTTAATTTTTTTTTTAGACATGTATTTATAATACTTAATACTATTTTCTATGCTGCTTGCCAAATTGATCTAAGAGGAAGACCTGCAGGTTAAAGTGATCAAATTAGCTGATTCCATACCAAACAAAGCTAGCACAGAAAGTGTTTTCTATAAATTGTTCTTTCTTTCTTTCTATATGACTATGTTATTTTATCTTGCATATGTTCCAAATGAATAATGAATGAATCAAATGAATAAATGTGTGTACTAATTCAGCATGTTAAGTTTGTGACTGATGAAAACAAAAACAGACACTTTCCATGCATAAACAATCAATGGACCATCTCAAATGTTTGTATCAAACAGGAAAGACATATTTATCAAACAGTTTAGTTGTCCCAAAGCGAAATCCTTTCCACAGAAAAGCACCCTTGCATGGTTTTCGTTTTAAAAATTCCCTGTTGTTCTGTTAAGTACTGCTTATAAAATCAAGAAAAAACAAAAGAAACCTTTTGTAGATATACACACCTAGATGTTCAATAACCACATAGAACCCAACTTGAAACAATAATAGCTAAACAAATAGTCAATCTCTCCCAATTGACACACTCAAATGAACGCAACTCTAAACATGGCATCACAACATTATTCCAAATTTTCCTGCTCAAGTACTGTTTATCAAATCAAGAAAAACAAAAGAAGCTATTACAATAGGCGCGTCTTCATCATCTCGAGATTGCCAAATAGCCCGCTATTTGGGAAATAATCCTGAAGTTACAAATCGCGTCTTCATCAATTCAAGATTCGACCTCGAAACTTGAAACTCGACCTTGAGAAATTAGCTCGAGATATTTTGCTCAGCGTTCGCGCATAGTGCGCGTCTTCGGTCTGGTGAAGCTGCACCGGACAAATAGCTGGATATTTTGCAAGATATCCATATCTTTGGATGACAATCCCGACCAAATACCCCGCTCATTGCAACTTTGAGCTCATGAAGACGCAAATTAGCTGGATAGTTTGCGATCGGGATAGTTCAAATAGCGGGATATTTGGCAATCTCGAGCTAGTGAGGACAGGCCTATAGATGCACCCTTGGATGTTCAGTAACTATTTCAGTTAATTTGTAAAAAGTTTTGGTCAAAATCCCCTCACACGGCAAAGTGAATTGTAATCAGATGGACAAATACAACACATGTTACTGTACTTTTGTCATGCTATTTCTATAAAAGAAATATATATATGTACTGCCTTAATCTCTACAGATGCAAGGGATAATCACATAATCTTTTAATAGGGCCCAAGAATGCCTGGATAAACATGATGATGAGTTAGGCATATTTGTGTAAGGGATTAGGGGCATGTACATGCCTTGTATTCATGAGGGCTGATGTTGGTCCAAAGCTGCATGGCCTGCTTAATGTTTCCTGTATTTTCTTTGATGTCTAGAAATAGATTTTTGACACTTGCAGTAAAGCTAGGTTATGCTCAAGTAAAATAAACACAGTTCTGATGTTGGAAATATTGAGGTGGGGGAAGAAAAAAAAATGATAAAAAAAAAAAAAAAAATCACGTTTAATGCTTTGAAACATCACATTTTGCAACTTAAACTGACATAAATTCAAGTAGGGCTATGGCTGTAGTTCATTGTTTTTTCAGAAAAATGTGATAAAGTATACACACAAACAATGTGCAGCAATTCTCACTTCTCATTTCACACATGATTGAATTCAAAAGTCAAAACTACTGCAGATACCAATCTATGCCACATAACCTTAACAGGATCTACAGCACCGCTCTACAGACTGGTGCTGTATGACAAATGAAATTGCATAAATGTTATTTTTTGTTCTCGTCTCAAATTGCCCTCGGCGCATGCAGTCTACAGTCCTGCAATATTGCGAAAAAAATGATCAAGCGTGTAGAGTATACAGATAGTATGCAAGCATGTACCCATTATTCAGAATAGTAATATTATTCAGAGAGTATATAGGCCTAATATTATTCAGAATAGTAATTTTATTCAGAATACTAATATCATTCAGAATAGTAAAATCATTCAGAATAGTAATATCATTCAGAATAGTAATATCATTCAGAATAGTGATATCGTTCAGAATAGTAATATCGTTCAGAATGGTAATATCATTTAAAATAGTAATATCATTCAGAATAGTAACATTATTCTGAATAGTAACATTATTCAGAATATTAAACATTATTTAGAATAATTATATCATTCAGAGAAGTAATATCATTCAGAAAAGTAATATCATTCAGAAAAGTAATATTATTCAGAATGGTAATACTAATCAGAGTAGTAATATCATTCAGAATTTAAAAAAGTTGCATATCGTCTACTGACAGCTAGAAGAGGACTAACTCATATGCTTTTACACAGAGTAAACTTCTGTCTGGCTCTCTACAAACGATATTATTATTCCTTTGTTTCCATGACATGTAAATATATTCAGGAATGAGGATTAAAACTTTGCTATCCATCAGGCAAGTGACATAATCGTACACTTATTAATTAAGGAACTTTAGTAGGAAATCATTGAAATAGGTCCTTTAAATATCTCACTCAAAACTGGCGGCCATTTGGATCCATTTAATTCAGAACTTCACAAGTGCAAATTACCGCCATTACATGGTAGTAGTGGTGTATTAATTGACCTGTAATCAACCATCCACCTTGCCTGCTACCATCATTAAATTAAATCCTTTTACTGTGTTCAACTAATAATCCTTTCATCGATCGAAAAACATTTTCCACCCCCAGAAAACAGATGAATATGGCCGTGACCAGCCAGAGACAATTAACACTGTATTCATCAGCGAAGTATGCTCCAAATAACGCAATTCACTTTACTTTCGGGGCCTGCAAATTGGATGCGGCACAGCTGCGCTTCAAACTGTGTCTAGGACCAAATTAGATTGTGCATGCTCCCAGCTTTGTGCAGACGGTCACATTATAACATTGCATCATTCCATTCCCTCCAATATTATCATGTTCATTTTCATGAGATAGAAACACATTTCATTGCTTTGCCCTCTGTCACATGTGCCATATTAGACGTTGAATATAATTTTGTTTACTATTTTAACAGTCCTGACATGAATGAGGGTCTACTGTATTGTAATCAAATTAAATAAAATAAATTATTGTATACATCAACAAAATAGGAGTACAATGCATTTAAGACGGGCTTTAATTTCTAAATCATGACAACCTGAACACTACATTGCCTGCAACAGGACAAATAATTTTCAAATTATCTTTCAAATTTCAAAAACAGTTTTTAAAAAAGTTTCAGAGAACTTGACAAGTGAATAATTACAAAAGAGACTAATTACAAAAGAACTCTCTCGTAGTGAAATATTAATTACAATGGGAATAATAACCTACAAAGTTCAGTTATTTAAACATATTTGTGGCTTACACCCAGTAAAGTTCAGTTATCTCTAACATAATATGTTGTACAGTCTACAGATGACAATAGAAGTTGAGGAAAAACAATTTGATGTCCTAGATCCTTTATCATGATACTTCATACATGAAGCCCTCACACAAATGTGCAATATCTCCAGTCATCTAAACACTCACAACTTACTCTGAATGTATAAATCAAATAGTAAAGCAAATTAATTTCATTGGAATTACTTGCCATCACACATGCAGGACCATTGTCTCTCTTTACACATTCCAAATAGCAACGGCACAATTAATGCTCATTACAAAGTAATCACATGATGAACATTGTAATATTTTGCAGTCAGTCACATACATTCTGTTATTAAATATCTCCTCAATCAAACCACCTATAGCACAATCAATCAATTAATTGAGTGCTCAGACACAAATCCACTCATCTATTGCTAAATCAATTTTCCTCCCCTCATCCCTACTCCGTTCACATCGTGCAATCCATCGCCATAATGAGAGTAGGCTAGGAGACTACCTACCCGCTACGATGCTGTACGACAGTGTAACTCCTCTAAGGGCCGATGAATGTCAAGAGCCGTGAAAATAAACATGCTCTGAACCGTTTTATCGCCAGCGCCAGATCACAGGGTAACCGCCGGATTGGATGCAGGCATCCGCTGCCAGTGCCAGCGTGCACACCAACCAACAAGCGCGGTATGTCCTTATCAAAAGGATGACTTCCATTTAATTTCCCCCACTATTGAGTCTCCAATTAATGAGCAATACACCATGATCCACCGCTCTATGCATGTGAGTGAGAGGGAGAGGGAGTAAGGGTGTGGGTAGGTTTGTAGTGAGAGGGAGAGGGAGTGAGGGTGTGGGTGGGTTTGTACTACTACTACTACTACTGCTACTACTACTACTACTACTACTACTACTAATTAGTAACAATAGTAATGATTCTTATGGTGATATGTACACACTATCTCCAAGTTTTGAAGCTCATACATCTAGTGGTCCTTGAGATATTGCATTAACAAGAAAGCTGGGCGGGCGGACAGACGGACGGACAACCCCAAAAACATAATGCCTCTGGCACCACCTACAGTGGGCAGGGTCATAAAAATACAATTCTTGTTTGCAAACTGGCCATTAGTGCTAGTAATAAAGCTTCTGTGGGGAAATTACAAAATTTAAATGGATCCCTAGCAATCAGAAGAATATGTAATAAGCAAAATGTGACAAAGTTACTCTTTACAATCGGGTCGACATTTATCATACTCGTATATTTGAAGGATATTTTATTTTTCCCAAGAGAGTATAGTCTTCCACTGTGGCGGCAATAAATCAGCTCAAAATTATTCACATTAAATAAAGACCTTTAGGGGAACTTTTTCTTAAAGGATACTTCTAGGATATCTTCCAACTTCCCTAAAGTTTTAAGTAATCTCCAGTTAGACAAGGCGGTGACCATATAAAATGTTAAATCATTTGTAAAATTGGATGTGCCTTTTTGTCTGTTTTATTTAGAAGCTTTAACGAATTGGGGAGCTTCTCAACTATTTCCATGTAACCTGTCTTAAGAACATGGGTGGCCATGCCTTAATGAGCATAAAATGTAAATCATGTGTGCACCTTTGTCTATTATTTTGGTTTGTGTTACTCTGAAACTTTGAATTTTTTCTTCAATGTTATAAGGTAGCCTCTTAATGCACTTACGCTTTTGTTTTGTCTGCCTGAATTAAAAAAAAACAAAACCTGTGCTCATGGAGGGCGGATTTGAGATTGTCGGTGGGCAAGCAACATGGGAGCAACAGCACTTCATTGAATAACCTCAGAAAATATAGGTAAAACTTTGCATGAATGGAAATTGATGTCTGTCAGTCTATTTTTTATGTCAGTATGTCAGTTGACAGCGGACTGGTATTAAGGGTGTGGGGTGGGTGTTGAGTGATAGAACTCTATTTCAAAGGATGAAATTATTTATGTAAATGTTAGTCTGTCTGTTTGTGTGCCTTTGAGGATAATGGGATGGTTGTGTGGATAAGAAGGGCATGTGGGTGTGTGTGTGTGTGTGTGTGTGACAAGACTCCATTGAATGATCTATGCATGAATCGGATCTCCTTCAAAGATTAATGTCTGTTTGTATGTTTATCTGTCTATACCTATCAATATAATGGACTGATTTAGGGGTGTGTGCCTGTGTGCGTGCGTGTGTGTGGGTGGGTGCTCATGCATGAGTGTACGAAGAGCTCCACCAAGTGACCCGAGAGGACGTAGCGCCCTAATTCTAATCAATATCCAGGGATCCCTCTCCTTGGATGGATCCAAGGTGGATTATTGACATCTCGGAAATCAAGAATGGTCTCGCCGTGAACTTAATTACACCAATACAACGCTTATTTGCCTGATAAGGTCACGGCGACACAAAAATGGAGTCTGAGTGATCAAACACAAAATCCCCCCAGCGTACGGAGATTCTTACGAGTTGATTCTGTTTTCCCCTGACGAGTGGCTCGGTTACAGTTGGCCAGTGCGCAGGTCAGTGTAAATTTTCTGCATTAGTAGCGAACACCTTGGAGATAATGGCATAGGAGATGTACTCATGTATGACATTCATAGGTGAGAGATGGAAAAAACCAAACCAAGTATGTCTTGTACGAGTAATTTGTCTGAAGGAAACATGGAGTTTACACGAAAATGGATTAATTACTATAACATCTGAACTAAAAACTGATCTAATCATCTTTTGGAATTTGGATAGACACTCAGAAAGCACTATCCTGCAATAAGAAGGGAAGCTTTGAACTGAGGTTAAAAAAGAGGGATCTATTCCGAGATTTATGTTCCATCTACAACTATTTTAATATCAAATATATTTCGGGTCATCTTTAATTTTGAGAAATTACCAGCCTTCAGAGCGCTATTAGTGCAAAGCCTTGGTCTAGGGCAGCAGTGCTCTTGAATTGGGATTTGAACCATGGACATACATATTCTACAACCACAATCAATCTTACAATCAATCTTACCACTCACTTTCCGGTATAAACCTTTCTTTTTCAAGACTTTAAAAACAACTAACAAATTTGGCTGTAGCTGCTCTTAAGAAATATAACATACAACCCTCACAGCAGCTCAGTGTTGAGCCACACTCAAGAATAAAAGTGTTCTAATGTCAAAACTACTAGTTCCCGAACGACTGCTCTCCATCACTATTCTCTCTTTTCAATGACTGCCAGAACAACAAACTGACTTACTTACAGTTCAAACAAACAACAGGACAGGTACACAGTAGGCAAATTAAAACCAAACACTGAAATGTGCCAAAGCTATAGAGCGCGAAAGCAAGAAACAAATAACCAGTACTAGTTCCTTTTTTCCCCCTGAATAATGAAGAACAACAAAAACAAAGAGAGAGAGAGAGAGAGAGAGAGAGAGGGAGAGAGGGAGAGAGGAGAGAGGGAGAGAGGGAGAGAAGGAGAGAGGGAGAGAGGGAGAGAGGGAGAGAGAGAGAGAGAGAGAGAGAAAGAGAGAGAAAGGGAGATATTCTATCCGTCAGCTCTGACAGACAGTTTATTTTGTTGAACCTCATTCCAGGTCTTCACACCTTATAATACATTTGAATTAGGCATTGTGAGCCTATGTAATAAAACAGAGAAAGGCAGGGTAGGGACACTCTGAGGCAGTTTATTGTGCGGCTCCTGCATGAGCAAAGTTTTTTTTTGCTCGTTTCAATATTTTTTTCCAAACATACACTAAATTGATCACATATCGTTATTTAAATTGGCAACAAATATATTTTTCTTTTACTGCTGCATAGTTAAAATAAAAATGTAATGTCTCTGAAAATAATACATATGGGCGCGAGTATTGTCAAAAGGATTACAAAAAAGACAAATTTGATAGAAAAACAAGGATTTTGAATCTCTCAATGTGTTGCCAACTTATAGATTCTAAAGCTTATTTCCATTTTTAAAATTCCTGGCATCAAACTCAATGCGGTCCCGAAACAAAAATGGATGCAGTGAGTCCAGAAAATTGTGCTATTTCTACTCCTGTATCTGGCATATTTTCTAGGGCTCTGAATCAAAAGTTATTGAGCCGAACCACAAATGTGGAGAGATCGTCACGAATCAAACACATATTCATTCTTAACTATAGATAGTATGCATAAGAGAAGCAGTCACATCAAGATGCCTGTAGACAAGGTTTTGTAAAAAGAGAGAAGATTCTCTTTAAAAAACCACCACAAATATTTTCATGATGTTAGATATGAACAAAGGATCCAAATTCACCGTCAGCAGAAATTTTTTACCTTTTTCAAGAGTTATATAAAAAAAAAGCTGTGAATCTGTCTTTTGCTGTTTTTTTTAAAACTCTCCATTAAAAGGCCACAAATCAAGATATTTTCACTTAAAAAGTGATGAATTTATAGTGCCATTTATCACAATTATTCAAGAAATATAATTTAGTTAAGTAAAGTAAGAGAAGCAGTCACATCAAGATGCCTGTAGACAAGCCTTTGTAAAGAGAGAGAAGATTCTTTTTGAAAAACCACCCCAAAAAAATATTTTCATGATATCTTCATTAGATGTGAACATAGGATCCAAATTCACCATCAGCAGAAAGGTTCCCATAAATTATTATCGTTTTTTAAGAGATCAAATATAAAAGCTGTGAATCCGTCTGTTCCTGATTTTGTTTTAAACTCTACAATTAAAAGGCCACAAATATGGTTTACTTAAGTAAAGATAACTTATTTTAGTACAAAATACCTTTTGAATACATTTTTCGAAGTTCACCTCTAATGTGAAATTATTTTCCCCTCTTCATAAATACAAACAAAATAACATACTTCACATGCTTGTAGGGCTAAAAGAATACGGCATGTGAGCTCTATTTTTTGGAATATTTTTTGTAATACCTTTCTTGTCTAACATCAATATGAACACAGTACACTCTAGGAGAGAATTGGAGACTTCCCCACATTCTTAAAGATTACAACTTCTTTATTTCGGCTTGATGATGCAGACTTACTGTATGTTTCTCATCCAATTGAACTGCTCCATCACTGGTATAATAGGTTAGGACAGCACTCATTTCAATCAACCTAAATAGGTCTGTTTATAAGCCATTATGTCATCCATATGAATTGTAAACACAAAATGCCCGTCATAACATAGCAGCAAATGCCAGTCATTACCGCACAGTGGATGGAGGAATTTATTGTAGTCTTACACTGTTATATACTTAGGAGCTTCAATTGGTGATGAAAGAAGGGAGGTTATTAACCAGTTGGATATGATTTGATTGTGTGTAACCAGCATTTTCCATTTCTAGGTCTTAATTCCTAGTTATCTAAAACTTAGTTTTCGATGGGTTAATTACAGAACAAATGAAATAAACTTGGATTGCACTACAATATATTTCACTTTCCATGTTCATTGTTGAAGAATGAAAAACAGTATCAATGGTGAACTGTAAGTATGCCTTGCATGATGCGGTCAACTTGGGGGGGGGGGGGATAGCATTGCAAAACGAGGAAGAAAGAAATATAGAGAGTGAAACTAAAAGATGGAGATTGAGACAGATTAAGAGAGGCAAAGTGAGAGGCAAAGTGAGAGGCAAAAGAGAAATATATAGTAAAGAGAAATAAAAAGATATAGTGAAACAGATATATAGTGAAAATAAAAGATATTCTCATGGAGAGAGATCGACAGTGATAAAGGGAGGAGATAGACTCATGGAGAGACAGAATGAGAGGGAGTGGGATAGAAAGAGAGAGAGGGGGAGGGATAGAGAGAGAGAGAGAGAGAGAGAGAGGGAGAGAGAAGGAAGAAAGAAAAAGAAATTTCAGCTAGTCAGAAAATCAAAGTACATGTGAAATGGCCTGTGAAATATCCAAACATATATCTTTATTTCTCTCTGAAAGATATATGGATACTTGAGATACATGGATTAAAATGGATATAAAATGACACACTTAGAAATTAACAAACAACTATTTACATACAAGAATGTAATCATGAAGAAAAGAAAGAGGCAAATAGGACCTACTACAAAAATAATATGACACAAACAGAAAAAATAAACAAAACAATGAAGAAGAGGAGAAAGAACGAATGGGAGGTGGAAACGAGGATGCATGGTAGAGTCGAGAGGATTTAATTAGGTAGGTTGCACCATGCACCACCCCCGAAGGCTGGTGAAAGCTGTATTAATCAAATCCTGACACATGTAAGCCCCATGTGTGCCAGCTAGCATGCCAATACAGGCCCAATCATGCTACTGTGCAATATACATGCAGGTATGTACAACGTTTATCAGCTACTTTACGTTTCAAGTCAAAAGAACAAACCCTGTCTTAGTTCGCTAAAGTACAATTTAAGACAAGTCTTGATCCAGATTTTAAAACAAGGCCTATCTAAATTGTGGAATTTTCTACAAAAAATCCCAAAGTCTTTCTTGTTCTTGCATGAATATTATTCCTCACACTTTAATTACCCCCCTCCCAATTTTTTCCTTTACATTAAAGGGTCTTAATGTAAAGACTAGTATCATGTTGACATCCCAGCTCAAGGTATGAGGTAAAGGGACCTTTTTTCAATGTCATTTGTAATTATTTGACTATGATAATATTCTTAACGTTCTGAGGAAGCTCAAAAGCCTGTGAATCACGATACCCAGATAATTTCCTCAGCAACAATAGTTATGTCACTTTGAAAAGAATATTGTAGGCCTCTGCTTTTTTTTAAAGCTCATTGAGTACAAGGAGTATAGAATCCAACATATTTTTTTACCTTAAATTTTTTGAAAAAAATAGTAGAGAAACTAGGTATTTTGGTTGATTTTGTGGCTCGGTTATTATCTCTTTGCAATGGAATGAAAATGAATAAAGTAGCACACAAAAAAAAGGAATTTTGTTAATTGCTACTGCACGTAAGGAAGAAACTCAGGCATTATAAGGAACATTATACACTCCTTATGAGCTATTTGGGGTTTACAGTCTATACACTGTAGTGACTACACACACAAGTGCCACGTGCTTGAAGTATTCCCGGACTCAATGAAGGTAATGTCAACAGCTAAAGATGCATAGTAGTGGGCTCTCATGGGGAATTCGACACCATTCGGGTGTATACTCAATAACAGGTGTTTTCCATCACAAGGATGTTCAGTTTTATGACCAACAAGCCTTATGTAACACTCTGCACTTTCCACCGATCATTATCTTACATTTCCCTCACCCAAAGACTCTCCAAGAGACTAGGGGCTATTTGTTGATGGGACTACGGAACCCATTAATGGTATTTCCACCAAGTCTGGTGTCAGGGGATATTATGACCTACTGCACATGGAAACTGACTACGCACCATCTTCCTTTCAAGTGGATTGGAGTGGCCGAAGTGGCCTTTAAATTTAGTTTTTACAATAGAACCATCCTGTACAGACTATCCACAGAGCTAGGACATCCATTTTGAAGAAGCAATTTGGTAGTAAATTGTGTCACGTGCACAAATGCCCTTTTCTTTGGCTGTTCCTGACATAACACACAAGATGACCAATGGATTTAGACCAGTTCAAATCGTGACTTGAATCTTGTTTAAAAATAGAGCCTGTGCATGCAGAGAGCTACAGGCAGGAAGTTTGAGGGAGTAATTTGTTAACAAATTATGTCAAATGCACAATGCCCTGCACTAAAGCTTTTTTCCTAGAAAACACAAACAATGTCAAAGTTGAATAAGATAACCTCAGGTCGCCTTGCATCTTATTACAGTTCTTACAGCCTTCATCTAAAGACTATCAAGACAAGCTAGATAGAGCCTCAAGTTCTAGTAAGCAATTTGTAGCAAATGAAGTCAAATGAATGAATCCTTTTCTGGGCGAGGAGCGACTTTCATTCATTTACTTCCGAATGTCAACAAAACAAAAAATCCTGCACAGGTAGCTAGAAATTGATAACCTTGAATGAGAAACTTCTTTTCCCCAATCCACCTGGGAGATTGGCCAATCAAGGACTGATAGGAAGAAATTGATTGCCATTTTAGAAGCCTTCAATGGTGAAACAACCCTGCTCTTCCTTCCCAAACTACCTCCAGTTTAAGAAGGGAAGGTTGTAACATAGTATGGATGTTGAAAAAAATATATCAAAGGTACTTGAAGGCACTGCAGTGATAATGAAATAGATTTGTTGACTTTCTCAGTTTGGGGGATGCAGGCATATCTGTTCCATCTTAAAAATGGTTGGGGTTGATCAGAATGAATCGCAAGTCCGCCAATCAACCGCAAGTTTACAGTCTCCTATCTCTTATGTACATAGCTGCGAATGATAACAATCTCAATTGTGATAATAAGACAGGGGCCTCAGATAATTTAAAATGTTTCACTTGGGCAACAAAAACTTTTAAAAATAAAATTCTCTCTATGATTAATCATACAACATTCAATGGCAATATCCTTTTATACTTTTTAGACTACACCTCTTCATAATGCACTCTAAAAACTGAAACTTTTTTATCACCATATAAAAGGGTGACAGGTCTTTCAGAATGCTAGATTCAACCTTCACATCGCTGGATGCATTAAAAGCTAAATGTTACTCAATCTTACACCCTATTTGAATGGTGAATTATTGCATGCTTTTGATTTGAGAGCATACTGCATGCAATTCAATCCATCTTGGACTCATTTTAGATCATGGCTTTCGAATGATTGACACAACCTTTAAGCTCCCCTAAGCCCCATCCACAAATTCCCAAAACACAAGGTGCACACTGACGTCACAACGTATCACATTCTTCCAATTTTGACCCGAATCCAACAAGAAGAGGATGGAAGCAGGTCGACGAGACCGGTGTACAAAGTTGATTGCACCAGGTTTCTCTCTTCGGGATGACGTCAATCTGAAACGGACAGTTCACCTCCTAAATTGGAAGCGATTGCTCGTTTATGAAATCCACAACCCGTGAACGGGGAAGCGTACATTGTAGAAGAGATGAGAGTAGGAGTATATAGCTTGGGACATTGGTTGTTATTATTACTATATCCCATGTGCCTGTTTGGGGATGCTATATATTGCAATATGGCATCATCAACATGTCTAAAATAGCCAATGCCTAATCGTATTTCATTTTTTTCTAATCTGTACCAGAACGGCAATGGCAATTAAAAAGATGATTAATTGAAGTGTGGTCGTGCATGAATATCCATTTTATACGAAGATGCATGTACAAACTGTACGTGACATGCCTAGGCCTCATATGTTTGGATATCTGATTCTTTGTTTTTTCATTTTAGTCTTTTATGAGATGACAAAATACCTGGGGCATTCTGACGCAAGTTATCAGAATTTGCATGAAATAAAGAAGAACACATTTACACATGTAAAATGCCCCCCCCCCCCAGACAAATTATGTGCAGAATTCTATAATATGCACTACTGGTTCTTTAATTTTTGGCTAAGTGTAGTGAAATAAGTCAATAAAAAATTCTTTCTTTTCCACTGTTTCCTCCCCATCACCCCCTCTTCCCCCTCTCTCCCCCTCACTCTCTTGCTTGCTTTTGCTCTTTCTTGCTCTCTCTCTCTCTCTCTCTCTCTCTCTCCCTCTCTCTCTCTCTCTCCCTCTCTCTCTCTCTCTCCCTCTCTCTCCCTCAATTAAACATTAATCAAAGAAACAAGATAAAAATGATAAAAAGGAACCTATAAATATGCCATATTTTCAAGTGTATTGCCCTAGGCATGAAGCGTGTTATTACAATTTCATAGTCTAGTGATAAAACAGCAGGTAACATAACTAGAATTCCACTCAATCCATTGAAGCATAGGAATGAGTGCAAGATTACGATACATTTTTATCTTCAAATACTTGATTTATAGTCTCTAAAACTGTCAAAGTAGAACAGCAAAGAGTCTTATTTTGTTAAACATGGTAAATGTATATATTATTTTCCATTAGTACTTTTTACAATAATATGAAGTCATCGAACATTATCAAACATATCTTTCACTTTAACAGAATTTGAGAGTTCTTTTAAAAGTTATTTCTATAGCAAACCTTACACCACTACGGGTGTGAAAAGGAACATAGCATATGGAAACTAATTACAATAATGTTTTTTAATCAATTAACTTTATAAGCATGTAGTCAGATAAATGGGCTATAATCCTGTTGAGGACTTACTCCTACTACTACTACTATCCATGGCTACTTGATTACTGATACTAATACTGGATCAATAGACAATTTCGGATACATTGGTTGTTGCTAGGTTGGGCAAACATTATGGCTTTCCCTACCTAGATAACATCACGTAATATGTGCAATTTGCATTCTGTCACTTAACAAAGACTTACACATTAAATTTGATTACATAACAAAAACATCTATTAATTTCACTCTCAACGAAGTAAAGGGATGTCCCATCTTTTTCTAGCATCTCAGTCTGTAAGCTCCTATATCCATGATATACCATTCATTTTTCTCTTTCTAAACTTCTTCCTATGAAGGTATCAGTCTACATGTTCATACCTGGTGTTTGGCTTCATATATAGGCCCCTATATATACTCTCATCACATACTGAAGCAATAGAGCATGAAATATCATACCAGTACAACGACCCAGTCTTCAAATGAGAAAGAGATGAATTTGCGGAAAATAAAAAACCAATCATTCTCGTCCAGTCAAGCTGTATGCTGTGTACCCCCAGACTGAAGGTAAATATAACGACATGCCTGGATACATATGACAATATATTGTATAAATAAAATAGGCAATTTGAAGGTAACATTCATGTGAAATTTGCAATTATACATAATCATGGATAAACCTTCACGCATCAAGTATTTTGATACCTTCTCCTAAGCAAACTCACATAACATATTCATGGATTCATTAATGTGCAAAACAGAGTTTAGACATATTATACTTTGAACATAATTACTTTCTTCATAAAATAAAGTTCCTGCATTAATTTCTATATCAAGCATTTAGTGAACATTTTCTGAGTGTAGATTTGTCAAATTTGAAGAAGAAGAAAAAGAAGAAGAAGAAGAAGAAAAAAAGCTGGGGGCAAAAACTGCATTATGCGAGAAACTTTCACAAGTCTCTCTAAATTGGTGATCAAATTGCAGATGGTGTAATAGTGGTGGTGGTGGTAATTTTGGTGCTGGTGCTGGTGGTAGGTGGTAGGTGGTAGGTGGTAGGTGGTAGGTGGTAGTGGTAGTGATAACAGTACAGTGAGTAGAAGTGTATACATAGAAGTAGTAATTTAGTGGCAGTGATAAATGTCACAAGATGAATACCAGTTGTAAGCATACCTTATTTATGACCTTGACTAACGTT
Source organism: Strongylocentrotus droebachiensis (assembly GCA_035222895.1). Classification (NCBI taxonomy): domain Eukaryota; kingdom Metazoa; phylum Echinodermata; class Echinoidea; order Camarodonta; family Strongylocentrotidae; genus Strongylocentrotus; species Strongylocentrotus droebachiensis. Next base: position 71,124 of record JAVYIG010000467.1, on the reverse strand, counting down.
TCTTAATCTGATCAAATTCATATTCTGTCTTTCTACCTCTACTTTAACTAGACCCGTCATGGCAGTGCTTTTTTGTAACGTTTATACAATCGTCACAACTTTCCATCAGCTGGCCAACATACAGCCATGGAGAAACTGTATCACATGGCAAGGTATGCACTATGCATAGCCTTCCGAATCAGACCTTGAATTAATTAATTAATTTCATCCTCCCATGAGCCATACATCCATATTCAAGGTGTGTGTTGTCTACTTGTCTACTTCAGACCGACTGTACCAACACTGTTTCTGACAAGCTGAATAGATTTTAATTTCCACTACAGTGCCTTCATAGAATAAACTTCTAAACTATTCTTTTTCTTTGTCATATAAATTTTTGAAAGATTTTTTTTCTTTCATTAAGAATAAAATCTGTACTGACTAATTAGTGAATACATGCAAGAAAACAAAAGCTTTAAAAGTTAATTTTCTACATAATATTTCTAACTTTTTATAATTTTCCCTTATTAGTTTTGGCACTTCTACTTCTGACACCCAACTTCTATTCATATTTGCTCAATCATGCACAGAACATATGCACAGAACATATTGTTGATGTTTTTTTTTTTTTTTTTTTTTTTTTGGGGGGGGGGTCTTTTTAGGGGAGGGGGGGGGGGGGTACATAAGACTGCATCAAGTCTTTCACCTGTCTATAATCTCAATCCAGTTGGAAGGCAAAGTCTAGGTCTGGAGCCTAGCTATACCCGGCCAGCTCCAATACTCCCATGTTTGTTGTCACAGAACACAATACAAGCTAGCCCCAGTGCCTCGTGCCCCATGCGTGCAGGGTATTAATTCTGCTGAACAAATAAGCAGCTGGCTTTCTGTTGACTCGCTGGGTCATGTGACCTCACGCCAGAAGAGGTCGGCACGGACTTCCTGCACCCACCAAGAGGAGCCCAGCTGGAGACGCCAGGACGGAGCGGTGTCCATCTATAGCTGGCCCGCCGGCGGTCAAACTTATCGGTCAGTCAATACTGGCTAAAGATCTACAGTAGATGTCAATGTAGTAAATGGTAATGCAGCATCGATACTCCCTTCCACATCTTGTGATAGTCGGACGTCTCAGACTGGGCTCTACTTTCATTCATACATATAAGGGTGGAGGGCTTTGACAATTCTGATATTGTAAAAAAATGAGGGGTCCTGCTAAATTCTTTCAATTAAATTATTGTAAAAATTTGATGTGCCATTCTGATTTTCATTAAGTCATTTTCCTGAAGATTCATTATAACCATATCCTACAATTGAGACTCACACAAGACACACACAAGACCAACATCAGGGTCTCATTTTGTAAAGATAATTAATCGCAACCTATTTGCGATTGATATCATTTGCAACTATGTACAAAAAAAAATAGGAGACTGCAAACTTGCGATTGATTGGAGGACTTGCAAATGATTTGGATTATTCGCAACTCTTTATAAGACGGGGCCCAAATCCATGGTATTATTGTCGAGCACTGTCCTAGGAAGATCATATTTAGTCCTACGTGTATATTGAACAGCTAGGCCTAATTATCAAAATAATATCCAAACCACTAGCCTTAGTATCTTATAATAGAGCAAACTGTCTTTGAATTGGCCCAGTACTGACAACAAACCAATCCACTTAAATTTAAAGTGACATTAAAAGAATAAAACCTTATGATGAAAATGATTTTTGGGGGACAATGTCCCAAAAATATATTGTGTACACTTGTGAGATATCAGAGTCGCCAAAAGACTTTATTTTCTAGCATCTTACAGCAAACCAGGGTATTCCTGACAAGAAAATATCATTTGATCAAAGCAATATGAAGCACAAGAAATGGATTTTAAAAGGGCAACAAGGAGAAAATAAAATTGCAAATATCAAAACCTAAGAGTAAGAATATGATGACCACAAGCCATATATTTCTAAAAATATAAGCAACAAGCAGTTATTTTGCAAGATCTGAAAATCAATTTTTGATTTGCAGAGCAGGCCTCCCAGACACACAAACTGCTGTGGAGTAGTGCAGATGCACTCAGTAGGCCTATACTGGTAATCGGTGCTATACCCCCAGGCTGTACTAATAATGAAACTTTCAGGATGACACAAATGCAAGACCCATGTGTACATGTACATCCCAAGATTATATGCTTCTGAGAAAATCATCAAGAGCAAAAGTTGTAGCTTCTGTAAAAATTCACCTTATTTTTCTGAATGTAAATTATGTTTGCAGATCTTATACTGACAAAAAAGTTGGAAGAGGAGAAAGAAACAAAAAGAGAGAGAGAGAGAGGGGGGAGAGAGGGGAGAGAGAGAAAAAGAGAGAGAGAGAGAGAAAGAGAGAGAGAAAGAGAGAGGGAAAGAGAGAGAGAGAGAGACAGAGAGAGAGACAGACAGACAGAAAGAAACATAAAGAAAGAGAAAGAGAGAGAGAGAGAGAAGGGGGGAATATGGTAAAAGTACATGCTTATAATTTTAAGTTAAGGCCCCACAAAATAGCATTTTGAAACAAATCTACCAATATCAAGAAATGTAATGAAAAACAACAATCTGTGTGAACATCACCAAATGATGAAAAAGATAAGACCAAAGTACCCAAAAAACAAAAAACACATATATTTCCATTTTTTTCTCCATCATTTCCAAATCTAAATCCCCACGTCCACGAAGGTATACCAATGCAATTTTCTCTGCCCCCGCAACGGGCATTGCAACAGTCCATGTGCAAACACCACAGTGGGACGAGGGCTAAATATAGACGCGGCCACCGTTGGCACGACAGTTGCTCAACAAAAATCTCCCTCATACCCTTTCTTCTAAATCCTAGCAAGCAGAATTTGTCAATCTTGGTCTTTCAGCAGGAGTGGTGGCCGGGGTCTAGTTCAATATGAAGTACATTTGCTTCATGATTGACAAGAGTAGAGGACTACAAATCAAACTCATTTGTGCAGAAAATTCAGTTGCAATATACATGTATGTGTCGCTATAATGCTAATAGAATTTATACCGATGATGATCCCATTTTTTTAGACACTGTTTGTGTTTGAAACTGGATGACGTAACTAATTTTCTCATGTCATTAAGGTCTAGGCAAAAATATAAATCTAAAAAATAAATGTATAAGTGAAGATTTGAGATGCGTTTTCAACTGGAAAGCACCTGAATTTCTTCTACAGGTAACGGATACTTAATTTCATGTTTGAAAAGAAAGAAGTCACTCCTATATTTGGTTACATTTACTTTACTATAAACATGTTATGTTGCCTGCCTTTCAAGTACACACTTAGTTTTAAAAAGAATGTTTTCAATGGACATGGATGTTTGAACAGAAAACTAGGAGATGCTATGATAGTGACACAGATGACACAAATCACAATGACAAGAAAAAATGTTTGTTTTCTAAAAGTGCTCATGATGGCTGCAGTTAGCTTCTTATATATCAAATTAATAATTAAGGCCCATTTTTTTTTTTTAGAGTCTACTTGAACATCTTTGGATATAAATATCTCTTGACTCTAGTTTAAAGTTTTAGATACAGAGAAAAGAAGTAATATATTCTTATTTCTATAGTACATGTATAGAAAACGCAAGAGAAAGTAATTTCAATTTCCGAAATTGAAGGAATTTCCCATTTTAGACTCTGAAATACAATATCATATTATTCATCTTAATATAAATCCAAATTATAGGAATGAGCACTCATTATTACGTTATCGTGTCTTCTTTCAAAGCAAACACACGCTTTCCAAGTGAATTCCACTCCCACCGTCTGACTCTTCCCAGTCTATTCAGGGAAAAAGGAGTCGATCAATAGTCCCGAAATAGGGCCATTAGAAATAGAGGGATTTCGTTGGCCGCTCTGCGCTTTCTAAAGTTTGCCTTGGCGGCTATAAATAGTTCCTCTCTCAATTCAATTCAAACATGCTAAGAGTCCGTGGAAAATGTACCAGATATTTATAGTAGCATCCACGCATCGGGCTTCACCCCTGCTGACATTTCCCTGGTTGTGTTCCCCTATTAGGGCAGGCAAGGGATGTGTGCCTGCCGTCTGGGCGTGGAATTAATAACAAGATTTAAGCCTACTTGGTCTATTTCGGTGTTACTATCACTGTACAGCCTTGAAGGTGTGCATTACGCACTAGGGGTACGCTACACTTTTTGCCAAGATGCGTTTTAAAGGGATGTTATTCTCCCCACTGGTAATACACAAATGGCGGTCTCCTGCGTTTTCTGTAATTTATCTATTTTCATTGAAAAAAATTGTGTGTTTGTATGCATCTTATTTAATGTACTTAAAAATGTATGATTATGTAAAATGAAGAAAAAATTGTTACTTTAAGTATATTCTATTTTGAAAACGCAGAAATAAAAACAAACAAACAAAGAAGCCTAGCTTTTTTTTATGATAGAAAATTGACACTTTTGAATATTCAGAATAAAACGATTTAAATGAATGAATGATGAATGGATAAATGAATGAGCAAATACATCTATTAAACACATTGCATAGTGATTAATGAGATTTGGAAGGTGAAAAATCCACTTAAAATTAATGCTCATTATAGTGTATAAGATAAAATCACATAAAAGCACCCAAACAAAAGTAAAACCTGAGTAGGCTAGCACATACATAATAGGAAGGGTACAACTTATTATAGGCCAAATCTAACGGATACATTTTTCAGATAAAAAACAACCATTTGTTTGCACAAAACAATAACAAATCCAATGCAACATACGGAAACCATTGTGTATTATTGGCAACCTAGCTGGCAAACAATTTCACATCAATGAATAACAAGTACCATTTTCATAACATCTCAATCATCATTTTAATTTGCATTCAATTCACATTCAAGGAACAAGTAGGTTACAAATATACTCCATGTATAAAAATTCACTTACCCAAATTGGCTTTGTACATGTACCCTGTACATAATGGGAGTTGCCTTTTGACTCAAAATTACATTAGCATATTTTGATATATTAATCTGTTTTTACTGATACCATTTGGATATATCTAACATAGATGTTAAAACATTGTAGGCTTTTTATTCAAAATCGTTTCATCGCAGCATCATTAAATTGCCATTAGGTAAAGCAGGAACTGAAAATGGAATTGAATTGATAATGAAGTCAGGCTCTATGAGCTCAATCAGATAGGAAAAGTGTTCATTTCATACCCTCAAGCTCATAGCTTCCCACTGATTTAGTACTATTACCTTGCTTAAGAGTTCTAGATGTGGGCGCAGACCTCACAATACCAGTTAGCATATATTTGCATCGCCTCATGCAGATAAAGAAGTACATAGTTCTATGAGGCGAATGACCATAATATTACAGCTTTTAAAGAGATTCCTATCAAAATAGATGATAGATGTTCAACATTTCCATATTTAAAAAAAGAAATTGTAGATATTAAAATTGCAAATAGTGATAGATGCATTGATTGCAAAACATTCACTATTTTATCAGATCCTTGCATCAAATATTGTACTAAATCTACTAGCAGCACAGACAAAAATAGATTCTGTGTCAGCTCATATTCGATCATCAAGATCATCATGCTCAAAGATCATCCAAAACATTTTTTTGGAAAGTGAGAGAAGGAAGTTAACTACCCATATTACTCAACATACACATAGATAAAAGGGGATGTGCACAACTGGTAGTATTGGCTGCACAAAACATAGGTCCGGTCAATGGGAACATCCCTTAATGAATTACCACTTGAAGATGAATAGGGATACTCATCTGACATGAAATATTAGCTCATACATTGGTGATGTCCGTGTTCTACAAGATGACCGGGTAGCCAGGGGGAGGGGGGAGGGGGGGGGGGACTAATTTGGCTCGTTCCACAAATTGGGGCATGAAATTGGAAAGGATTGAATTAATACCTAGACAAGTGTACAGATTTGGAAGATCTTGGGGGAGGTGCGTGATTAAGCGATGGTACTTGGAAGCCGAGTGGGGATCATTAAAAGGATATTTGGTATGTGTGCATGAGTTGCTCTTAGGGTGCGTTCAATCGAATTTTCGAAGCTAGAATCACAAACATGAATCACAATTCAAAACGCCGTTACAAAAAGCAAGGTCACTGCGGTTTGCGTTCAAGCGATTTTTCATCAACGCTGATTCTAGCTCATTGCGAGCCAAACCACTGCGCATCACACTGCGCAGTATGGCCCAGGAACTTCGGCGCGCGCTTTCTGGAATTGTTTACGGCCGACTGTCGACTGCTGTTTTGAGCATAGATCGCAATAATAAGACAAAGAATGAGAAGGTGATAGAAGGAAGAAACAAAGAATAACATAAGGAAAGACAGAAAGATAAAGTCGATAGAATGATTAAAACAAAGAATAACATAAGAGAAGGTGAAAGAAGGAAGAATCGAAGAATAACATAAGGAAAGACAGAAAGACAGAAAGAGAGAGAGTGATAGAATGCTTAAAACAAAGAATTACATAAAAGGTGATAGAAGGAAAAAACAAAGCATAACATAAGAATAGAAGGAAGAAACAAAGAATAACAAAAGAGAAGGTAATAGAAGGAAAAAACAAAGAATAACATAAAAATAGAAGGAAGAAACAAAGAATAACATAAGGAAAGACAGAAAGAGAATGTGAAAAAAGGAAGGAACAAAGAATGACATAAGGAAGAACAGAAAGAGAAAGTGATAGAATGATTAAAACAAAGAATAACATAAGAAAAGGTAAAAGAAGGAAGAATCAAAGAATAACATAAGGAAAGATAGAAAGAGAAAGTAACAGAATGATTAAAACAAAGAATAACATAAAAGAAAGTGATATAATTATAAAAACAAAGAATAACATAAGAGAAGATGATAGAAGGAAGAAACAAAGAATAACATAAGGAAAGACAGAAAGAGAAATTGATAGAATGCTTAAAACAAAGAATTACATAAGAAAAGGTGATAGAAGGTAAAAACAAAGAATAACATAAGTATAGAAGGAAGAAACAAAGAATAACATAAGAAAAGACAGAAAGAGCAAATGATAGAATGATAAAAACAAAGAATAACATAAGAAAAGGTGATAGAAGGAAAAAAACAAAGAGTAACATAAAAATATAAGGAAGAAACAAAGAATAACATAAGGAAAGACAGAAAGAGAAAATGATAGAAGGAAAAACAAGGAATAACATAACGGAACAGGCCACGATGGTATAGTGAACGCAAATTGCATGCAAAGCGGGCGCGCGGTTTTTCCCAAACCGGAAGAGGCTTCGTCATACAATCATGATTGAGAACTCCGTCCGTTCAATCGAATTTTAGCGACCGTGATTCTTTTGAATCATGATACAAAACGCATCTTTTTCAGCGTTTCATGTTTGTGTTTTCAAACACGTTTATTTTTACGACCGACGAAAAAATCGCTTGAACGCATTGCGTTTTAAACTAAACGTCTTTAGAAACCGTGATTCTAGGGTGAAAAAGTGTCGATTAAACGCACCCTAAGTCTTAGCACGAGGGATCATGGGAGGTAATAAATATGAAAGAGTAGCAGAGAAAGAGAGGGGGAGGGGAAAGAGAGAGAGATGGTGAGAGGCAGTGAGAGAGAGAAGGAGGGCGAGAGAGGGGAGAATAAGAGGGAGAGAATAAGAGGGAGAGAATAAGAGGGAGAGATAGCGGAGAGAGGGAGAGAGGGAGAGAGAGGGAGAATGGGAAAGAGAGAGAGGGGGAGAGGGGAAGAGAGAGAGAGAGAGGGGGAGAAAGAGAGAGAGAAAAGGGTAAAATTGGAGAAAACAAAATAAGAGGGAGATGGTCCCAAGAGGATGAAAAACAAAAATAAAAACTTGCATACAAGATGTATGGAAATAACAAACTGGAGCAACATATAGAAATTGAAGAGAAAGAGAGGAAGGGGAGGGATGGAGAGAGAGATAGAGAGAGAGAGAGAGTGAGAGAGAGAGGGGGGGGGGGGGAGGAGAGGAGGAGGAGAGAGGGGTGGAAAGAGGTGCACTTTAAGAATGCATTATAAATAGCAGTCTTTTATGCAGTCAAATGAATCAAAGTAAAGAAATAAAATTACAGGTTAAGGACTTGAAAGTTAAAAGTAATAGGCCTACCAGGAAATATCTACAAAACGTGTTTAAAGAAGAGGGAGGAGGGGGCAAGAAAGAGATGCAATGTTTTAGAAAGCAAGAGAGAGATGGATAATTTTGGTGACAGATGGTTCTATAGATGTGCGTTTTTATGCCCTGCTGATGATCGCAGGTAAATTGGACTACTTGACATGCTATGAGAAAGAAAACTGCTCACTCCTCCACTGAGCATGAAGGTTGCCTTTACTACATTTTAACTGATTTATGTCATCCTTAATTCACTAATGTTCGGAGGATTCCAGTGATGTTAAAAGAAATTAGGGGGCTATATCTGCACTTTATTAAAGGTCAAATGTGGATCATCAGTGATCTATATTCACACAAAGTAACATCAAAATAAAAATGTAACTATAATATAAATGTATTATTGGCTTTCTTTTGTGGTACATCATTCATCCTAGTTGAATGCAATATATCTGAAATACCACAAAAGAAAGTCAATATTATCGGTATTAAAAAACGAACTACAGGGAGATTTAAAGGATTGAAAAGATCTACTTATTAATCCATGGCAATTTTCCAATCCAACAGTGTCTCAACTAGTCTCAAAGCAAAATTTGGCAAGTCAAATCAAAAGATGATTCATTTTTTGAATATAAATTGGTGTTTAAATGCAATACTATAGCAACTCATTTTAAATGATATACAGTGTTCAATTCAGTACGCAGATTAAGTTATTATTTAACTTGGCTGAGTTATATGTCTCAACTCGTATTCAAATCATATCTGAGCATTTTACTTTCAGCAGTTGACTTAAAGGCCAAAAACTAACTGATAAGCATTGTGACATTACATGGAAAATAAAAAATTATGCGCAATAAACGCATCACATTAAATGCGCACTATTATAATTGTGCGCAGCTGAGGAATATCATGCTCAGCGTAGCCATATTGCACTCTGATTCTCCATCGGTGGAACGATGTATTGTACAGAGGAAAAGCAATATTCCAACAATATTGAACTCAATCAAAGAAAGGGAATCAAATACATGATTTTATTCTCGGGGAAGAGAGAATCATATAAAGTTGTTTATATTTTTTGCTCATATTTAGAGGATTTAAATGATTGCATCGCAGAATTCAAAAGTATGAAATAATGACATGTTCTCCCATAAGTTTCATCTTCAGAATCAGTCCAATGATTGAAGCATCTTGAGGCAACTGCATGCGCCAATTCGCGAGAAAAAATAGCTTAATATATTTTCAAACTCTACCATTTTGACAGCATAAAATGTGTAATAGTTACTTTTTTTTTTTTACTATAACATGTATAATAGCTCAATAAGAGAAGAGATGAAGCTCTGGGACAGAGCAGATTATTTCATATCAACTTAAAAAACAGAATGAAAGACTCCGTTGACACATAACTAGGTCAATACATTTTCAAACTATACCATCTGACAGCATAAAATAATATGTAATAGTTTTTAATTACCTTTGGATCAAGTATTGTCAAGGATAGGTGGAATTATTCAAAAAGTATTCATGGTTCCCTAGATCAATGTGTAAATTTGAATTTGTATCTTTTTGAACGCAAAAATAAAATCAATCAAACAAACAAACAATAATGGAAGGCTGCATTTATATTTTTTAAACACCTCTTAAATGGTGAACTGAAAAGGCAAAAGCTATATTATGCAAATAGCAACTGCTACAGAATATTTAACAAAATATATGACCTGACAAATCTCCTGAGTTATGTTATATTTCACCGAGGCTATAGGCCGAGTTTCAATATAATTACAACAGGGATATTCTGAATTTGGAGGTTAAAATTTATCAAATGATCTGCATTTATTTGTTGCTATTATAATAGAATTAATGGTATCTGTGATCTCAAGCCATGTTTTGTTCTGTTTTCTCGATCCATCCAGCCCTTTATGTCATATATGCCCGGCTAGGATAACGCAACCAATAGCAGTATGATACCATATTCTATGCCATACACAGTTTAGCATTCTCGACCAATAAGATGCTATCTATACATTATCAAAATAGTCAAATCCAACCAAAAAATATCAGTACTTCATCTAGAAATTCCCTGTATATATGATTACAAACTTGGGAGTATATGATATCATGTTCACAAGTACAGTTATTGGAGACTACCAGTACTTTTTCTGCCTGCATCAATATACTGCACACACAGGTGGGATGTCCTATATTAGGGCTCTATATGATGGTGGAGTACCTGCTTGCATCATACTACACGATGGTCTCCCCATCAATTTCTCTCATCAAATGTGAGTGAGGATGGTAATAAGCTTTGTGATGCGACCCTCTTCAACCAATCTAACTCACACTTGCTCTTTTCTACCGTCTCTCCTCCTGTTCCGCATTCTTTCTTCTTCTCTCCCAGTCTCTGTCTCCGTCTATCTTCATTTAACCATCCTTTTTTTCTGTATGTCCTAATCCAACTCTTTCATGCTCTATTTTGTCAGTCTCTAATACCAGTGCTCAACTCTGTTTTTCTCTTAACTTGTTTTCTACCAACTCTCTCTCTCTCACTACACACTACCTTTTCTTCTTCCTCCTCAATCTTTTCACATTTTATTATACCTCTTTCACCCTTTACACCTCAGTTGAAAATCTCTTCACAGTCCTCCTTCCATCCCATTCTTATCCCTCTTTTCCAAGAATTCATTCTTATTGATTTCTTCCTATCATCCTCCTCCAATGTCAGCACATCCTCTTTTTAACTTCATAAACTCTTTTACCCCTTCTCAATCTCTTTTTCCTTCCTCCCACCATCTTATCCTTATCCACGGGGTCTCCCTCTTTGGCCAAAAGTTCACTCTCCTCCTCCTTCTCTTCCTCCTCCTCTAGTTTTCCCCATCCTTTTGTACCACAATCATCACCTTCACCCCTTTTCCATACCTCATGTTCATCCTCTCTCCATCTCATGCTTATCCCACAGGAGCATCCTCGATTGCTAAACCTTCACTACCTTCTCCCTCTTCCTCCTCTCTCTCCTCCTCCTCCTCCTCTCTCCCTCCTCCTGTTCCTTCTTATTTAATATTGTCCCTCCATCTCACCTCTCCTCCTCCATTCCTTTTAATTGTCCTCCCCCTACAGTTTCTCATCCTAATTGCATAGCAGGTCCCTCTTTCACCAAGTTGTCACTCTCCTCCCTTTCCTCTTCTTTCCCTCATTTTCAATCTCTTTCCTTTCCACCCTTTCCCTCCTCATTCAATCTCATATATGCATCCTCATATACCTCAATCACCACCCTACACTCTTCCTCCATTCCTCCCCTTGATGTCTCCTCCCTTTCCTCTTCTTTCCCTCATTTTCAATCTCTTTCCTTTCCACCCTTTCCCTCCTCATTCAATCTCATATATGCATCCTCATATACCTCAATCACCGCCCTACACTCTTCCTCCATTCCTCCCCCTGATATCTTGTTCATCACACACACACATGATTCCAAAATGTCAAAGGTTGCCCTCATCCCAATTGGCAGAGAGAGAGACCCCTCAAAAAAAAAATCAGAATCCATTTTTGAGAGGATATTCTACGAGGGAAGTACCTTCAGTCATGATTCAATAACCACCTCCATTTCTAGACGGGATTTTTCGCTCATAAATTTGGGTCCACGATATCTAAGCAGTACACTCACGTTTGATATTGGGATGAGATGAAATTCCATCGAACGAGCATGCATGGAGAATGAAATCGGTTGGATATGCGTTGCGGGTTGGTGATAACCATGGTTTACCCATTAAGAAGGTACTGTTTAACATTTTGTGGGAAATTATTTAAAGTCCACTAGAACCTGAACTTGATATTTTGTATTAAATTACAACAAAATAACACATGGTAGGGACCAGTAGAATTTCTCTTTAATTTGCATATGATAGAGTTTAAGTGGGTGTGCTGCTGCAATATAATAACAATAACGGTTATGCTTTACAAATGAAAAGCGTTATTCATTTTAGTGGGTTATGACATAAATTGAGCTTCAAATCATCATCAAACGATAACAAAATATTAAATCGTAGAAAGGTGAGTATTTTCTCTTGAAGCCACATGAAACAATGGCCTTTAGCAGACTGTGCTATGTATACTGGGATAGTAAAATCAATGTTTTAAGCATAATATTGCAAGTAAAGAATTAAAATAAACTTGAATCTGAATATGATCTTGCCCTTAAAATGATCATTAAAAGATATTGTATTGTATAACCATCAATTTCTCATTCCGGTACTCAGAAACCTTAGCATAAAAATAAATCAATTATTCATTCATCCATTTCATTTATTATCAAAATTTCAGATACACTGTACTTCAGCATGATAGTAAGTATCTTTTGGGTAAATATTTGGGAATTGCTTGATAATTATTGGAAAAAGTTTCATCGCCTGATTCATTTGTTAATTGTACATGTATGTATAATTTACCATTTTGTCTATTTAATGGTACTTTTTTTCAACAGTACCATCAATTAAGGAAATCCTGAATCCTGTGTAATTGTCATAAACTGGAAATGTAATACTTCCTGAATTGTACAAACTGAAGACTGTGGGATTCATTTCTTCAAGAAAAGAGAGTTAAAGTGACCACTGAATGAAATCATAAACGGTGTCCTGTGTTTTATCGTTCCATCTCATCTTTCACCACAACTGTCTGTTTGGTGCCAAAAGAACATAGATGCATTGTTAAACTATAATGATTTCTAAGAGCCAGAAGGGCATTCAATCTATGTTATGCTATGGTCACATTACCCAAAAGTAGCCTGCTCGGCGGCCGAGCGGCGAGTTTTTAACCAATTCTGCCCGGCGGCTGCCCGGCCACCGAGCGGCGGCCGCCCAGGCACCGCTCGATTTTAGGGCATCGCTCTGTCGCGGCTGAAGTTTTAGCGCGGAGTTAAAATTTGGGCGGCGCCTGCTCACTTTTCACTTGCCGCCCAAAATACGCTCGGTGCCTGGGCGGTCGCCGCCCGGCACCGACCTAATCGCTGGGCGATGCCTAAATTCCAGCAGCGACCGAGCAGGCTACTGATCGGTCAGTCGCTGCTCTGATTTGTGACCATAGCTTAAGTTACTGAAATAAATACCCAACTGGTTTTCAGGAGATGTAATAATCTTAACAGAACGCACGATGGCTCAGTGGTGTAGAGCAGTGGCCTCATAACCAGAGAGTCCCGGGTTAGAAACCAAGTCCATGCGCTAGAGACTTTTGGTAAGGCATTCATCCTCATTACCAAGTCTCTTGGAAAGGGCTTAAAGCTGTCGGTCTCCTGGTTATTTTACCCGACTGCTAAGAAAGGAATCAGGTACAACAAACAAACAAAACAGTTCCCAACCTATAAACGATTTTCTATTCAACGAGGAACAATCTGATATCCACGTTTAAAAATTTAGATATGTTTCTGTGATTAAAAGTTTTCTTTAGCATGATCAAAATGATAATATAGTCCATAAAATGATATAAGATTGTTCTTCCATACATATAGCACTGATACATAGGCTTGTGTTGGTACATAACAGAATGTTTACAAATGTAACATTACCTTGTGACTTTTGCGAGTGAAAAGGAACAGCTTTTAGCTGAATACCATTTCCACCAATGTAATCAAATTATACCGAATTATAGCCTGTCTGCCTATAAGCACATGGATGTTCGGGTGAAGCATACATTTATCTACAGATGAAGCATGGATGTATTTGTCTTGCGATAGCTCTTAGATCCCTTTCACACCTGAAAAGTGTCTGAAGTAGTCTACAGAGCACCATGAAGAAATGAGTGTCCAATGATCTCTTTTGAGAATAGTGATATCTGATCATGTTTTGGAGTTACCAAAAAACTCTTTGAAAAGGTCAGATCAAATTTGGTATTATTACAATAAAAAGTAGTCTGATATAACTGCAGTAAACTACAGCATGTATATATTTCACTGCAGAGCTGCAATGCTTGTAAAGAGTTAGCCAACCTTAAACCCATCTCAGATCAGTTTCAAAAGGATATTGGAAAAGGGTATTTTTTTTTAATTATTAAAAGCAATCGAAGGGCAACCCAGGTAAATGTTACGATGGTCTGGGATGCATGATTTCAAAAGCCATTATAAAAATAATATCTTTCAATCAGGAGTAGACAACATAACACGTCTTTTGCTCGACACCTCTCTCTCTTTCTCTCTCTTTTGCTGTCTCAATCCCTCTCCTTTTTTCTCTTTATATCCCTTCTTATCCTTTCTTTTTCTCATTCCCCTTTCTATTTCTCATTCCCCCTCTCTCTCTCTCTCTCTCTCTCTCTCACTCTCTCTCTCTCTCATTCCCACTTTCTATTTCTCATTCCCCCTCTCTCTCTCTCTCTCTTTCTCTCTCTCTCTATCTCTCTCTCTTTCTCTCTCTCTCTCATTACCACTTTCTATTTCTCATTTTTCTATCCCTCTCTCTATCTATCTATCTATCTATCTATCTATGATCTATCTATCTATCTATCTATCTATGATCTATCTTTCTATCTATCTATCTACCTACCTACCTATCTATATATTTACATGTATATCTACCTATCTATCTTTCTATCTCACTCTATCTTCCTCCCTCTCTTTCCCTCTCTCCCCCACTCTCTTCACACTCTACCACAATCAATTTGAGGATAGTGGAGTTCAATCAATATTGGATGATGCACTCCCCACAACAACGTGATCATCCAAAATGTCATTTTGAAGAGGGCCTAATCAATAACCAACACCGACAGATAATAAGCAAATTTCAGATTTCCAACTAACTCACAGGAAGGGCTTATTTGTTTTTCTCCATTTTCACTCTCAAGTTGTTGATATTAATTCACATAAGCGACGGAAGCCTTCATGAAATGCACATGTCTGCTTCACCCTTTCAACTAATGTGTTTTATATCTCAGAAGACAGAGATACATGTAAAGATTGAAAGCCCACTCACATTTTGCAAAATAAAACAATTAAATAAATACAAAATTAGTTTTAAAAAACAGCATGATGACCATGAAGAGAAACAGTAAAAAAAAAATATATATATGTTTTTTCTGCTAATTCCATCTTAATTTCTTCCTGATTCTTTGGCTTTCAAGAATTTTTAACATAAGATCCCGTTTTTGTTCTCCCTCTCCCCACCCCCTCCCTCCCATTCAGATCATGGAGGAACCACTTCAACGGCCCTCTCCTGTCAAGTGTTACGCTCCTTGACATTTCTATTCAACGTGCCATGTTCAGTGCTTGTAATTGGCAGTGGTAACAATGTTATCAGGGACCAAAGCCTTTCCCCTTAGACCTTTCTCTTCCACAATACCGTCCCATTTATTTATACTTTTTTCTCCAATTGCATTGCTAGCTTCTGTTCCTGTGTGCGCTGCCAGTATATAGCTGCTCTTTCTGGTTGACATTTGATCAAATAATTAAACAATCAGGACAGGAGTCAGAAGCAGCTGTCATCTTTTTTTACTTCTCTATGTTTATTTATTTATTTATTTGTTTCAGTTTGACCTTTAGCTTTTGGCTTTTAAGAAAGCGTATTAATGACATCTAGAAGGAAGTAAGGAATAGTAATGATTACAATATATTCAAAATTAGGGTAATTGTTAACTTACCGGTATTGCCTTTCAGGTCATTTTCTGGATATGTTCCAGATTTTCATCTCTATGCAATATTAAATCATATCGAAAAGGTGATAAAATAGTTAACTGTTTAATAAGTTGCCTTCATGTTAGTGTGATCCAATACAATGTATTTCAGCAGCTTATCACAACCATGAAATTCTTTGTCCCCAGTAATATCCTGGAAATCTTCTGGAAAATCTCCCTTTCTTCATCTGTAAGCTCTATTCCGCATGCTGAATAGTACATGAAATAGCATATAATCTTTTGTGATTCAATTAAAAGGAAATAAACTGAAAAGAATTGAATTGAATTGAACACAATTCATTGCAGCAGTAAATACTCGATAGTGATCAATCAAATCTATTATAACTAACAAATCTCTTTCCCTGTGCTATGACCTTGTGCTATGACCTTGAGCCAAGCGCTTCACTTCTCTGCAACCTACTATTCCAGCAGTATATCTAATTCAAATGAGTTACTTGACAGAGAAAAACTTCACAATCTGTGTTGCAAGCATGAGAATAAAAGTAAGTACTTGTTATTTTCATTTTCAGAGACCACAAGAGCCCCTGTGCAGAAAAAAAAGGGCTGCTTATGTTCCAATTTATATTTCTTGAGTAAACATGCCGACTTTTTCCCAGCGGCTGGACGACGGGTCCCAAACTCCCCGCGCTCTCACCAGAACAGCGAATCAGGCAGACGTGGGTCGCTTCGAGTCCAAACAGACGCAAAATGCTGTTTGCACGGGTGACAAACGTTGCCCTGGTGAAGCACGGATGCAAGTTGATGAGAATTGGAAGAGATAGGTCGTAGGACAGAGCGATAAGCCCCTTACACTCAGCCATTCTATGTATGATGTTAGCACACACAAATTTCATTTGCTAGGTTGTAGGCCAAAAATATGAGCCTTTTACAGCAAATTCATATGATAAATCAATTAAAAAATAATTGCCTATGTAATTTGTTTACTTACTTCCGAGTAAAAAATACAGTCTTCAGTGTTGTTTCCATTTCCCTTGCTTTAGGCACTAAATATTTTGATTAATGAATGCAGTTTATGATAAAAAAATGATGAAAATACTAAGTGGTTCTCATAGAAACGATACGATTTTTAGTTTAAAAATCTTAATTTGGTCAAAACCTCAAATATGCTAATTACGATCCTCACAATCGATAACATGTTACGAGCTATGGACCAGTCACACCTTTATATCTATAAGAATGATTAAATATAAAGCAATACTGACAAATGCTTTTAAACTTGCTCTACTGGACAACTGCTTGATGGAATATCTATTCCTTGCTATTCTGTTCTAACAGTGATACTTTCAAAAGTGTCAAAATGGGGACGGGAGTTCATTTACAACAGGCAACTGACCTTTCTTCGTAATGACAGGTAACTGAAAGGCAATTGATCAAAGACCATTGTTAGTGATAATTAGAGCATAAATCTCAAACTTGGACTTTGCCCAATTGTAAGGGATCCCCCATTTTCAAATCATGATTTTATAGGTGAATTTTTCCCTTGTTTTCATATTGTTTTAAAATGGAAAATGAATCAATTGAATTGATGAATTGATTGTGCTGCATAGTATAGTTACACAAACAGGAGGAACTGAGGAAGCCATAAAGTTGTATAAATGACAGGAATTTACACTTCAATGGTTATTACACACTTCAAAAATTCCCTCGACATATTTTCTTTATACTACTTCCTGAAAGAAAACAAAATGAATTTTCTCAATTTTCTTTTTCTTTCTTTGAGGGAGGGGTGTGCTTTTTGGACAAAAATTCCTATGTGGAGTATGCATAATAAAAGTATAAGATGATACATTTTTTTGGAAATTCTATTTTAACATCTTGCCAAAGTTTGAAGTAATTGAGGTAAAATGTATAATTTCATTTTATTCAAGAATTCTTTCCTAATTACCAGTTCTAAAAATCATCATCGATTGAAGAAAGAAAAAAAATCATCCATAAAACTCGCAAATCTCCCACTTTTAATTAAGCCTCACAAGACCGAGTGATGCAATATCCTAAAGCAGTCTTTCGCAACGCGATAGTGAAGACCCAAAAAAAATGGTACCGCTTCTAGACCCATAAACAAACGCAAGACATAACTGATTGTGTGAGTGGTCGATTGACGCACAAGTAAGTGATATAAATAGCCCCAGAGTCATGTACATCCAATGGGGGAAGAAGGAACAACCAACGCAATTGGATTTTACGGGGAAGATATTGGATTAAGAGCCACGTCAATGTGCATAGTTGAGACGTGTCAACATCCTCCCGGTATTTCCACGTCCTAAGTGTTGCCAATTTGCCAGCAATTAGAAGCCTTTGGGGCAAAATTAATCCGTTTGATTGTGTTAGCTCAGTTAAATTAACACCCAGGGTTATATCCAATTACACTCTGCATGCCATTATATATGATGCAAGAGTAAGCCTGTGTATTACACTGCAGAAAAAAAATGAGGGTAGAATAATCATACTTGGTTAAATCGATATCATACTTTAAAAAAATAAATCGATATATCATACTTTTGAAAAAAATAAATCGATATCATACTTTTGAAAAAATTAAATCAAAATCATTTTAAAAAAAAAAGAAGTTTAGTTCCATTCATCATATTCCAATGTCTACACAACTGTCTATTTTCTTAAATTGTCATAAAATATGCCTCATTTTAATTAATATGCAGGTTGCTGGTTGTTCATGCAGCTAAAGTATTTTTAACACTACTTTTATTTAGGTACAAATTATGAACATTAGAATGAATTGCCAGTGAAGATACTAAAAGAATTGTACTGCTCCTAAGTTAAAGAAAACAAAATTTTTTCTCCAAATTCCAAATTAACCATATTTAAAAGATTTTTTTTTAATGTGCAGTGATACACATTACGTCTAGAACTAAATTTACATATTTTTATAAAATTATGATTTTTGTTTAGGTTCTGGCAGTAAATCTATATCATAGTAATGAAGTTTAACATTTTTCAAAGAATCATCAATATTGTAGTTTCTGGTCATTTCTGACACCTTGAAGGAGGAGAAACATTATTGTGTCTATTTTGAGCCAGAAGGGTGTAAAGACATGTACCATTTTACAGAGGTAATGGCCTTCTGGCTTCAATCTGACTGAAGTATAATTATATGATTGCTTTTTTTAGAATAAAAATATTATTTTCAAAATTATATTACTGTATAGTGTATGAGACATGAGAAAAACAGCACAGAGCACCCATAAATTCTTAGATGCACATACTTTATAGACTTTCTAATTAACATAGATGGACCT
This sequence comes from Strongylocentrotus droebachiensis, assembly GCA_035222895.1. Lineage (NCBI taxonomy): Eukaryota > Metazoa > Echinodermata > Echinoidea > Camarodonta > Strongylocentrotidae > Strongylocentrotus > Strongylocentrotus droebachiensis. The sequence goes on along the minus strand of JAVYIG010000467.1, from coordinate 52,102 downwards.
TCACACGGAGCAGTGCTGGCCTTCGTCAGCGTGGCTAATCCAAAAGTGAACTATTAACCCCTCTTTCTCTCTCTTTCCGTCTCGCTCTTTCTGTCCGCCTCTTCCTGCAACTCCCTCTCCCTATTTCTGTCCATCTCCCTCTCCTCCCTCTCAATCTCTCTCTATTTCTATCTGTCTCCCCCTCCCCCTATCCCTCTCTCTGTCCTTCTCCATCTGTATCTTTCTGTCTGTCCTCTCTCTCTCCCTCCCTCTCTTCCTCTCTCTCTCTCTCTCTCTTCCACACGGGGAGGGGATAATTAGCGCATGCTGCATTTCATATCTTGACACCCATCCCGAGTGCAGCTGCATCACAATAATTAGTGGTCAGACAATTATCGTAGCGGGTGGGAGGTGGATAACATGAATTTATGATATATTTCACATGAGGGTCATATCAAAAGGGATTACTTAGAAGATAACCTACAAAATCCCAATGAAGTATGATCGAAACATGTTTTGGGGCTTTTTATCAATTTATGTTACTTACATGTAACCTGACTTTTTTTATTGGTACATTTATATTTTTAGGTTTTCTATTCATAGAGCACATGATAGCCATAGGCATTTAACCTTTTTAAAGTGTTTTTATTACACATACCGGTATTTCAAGTTTTGGACTTTTAGGTATGACCTTTTGGGAGAGGGGAACTATATAGGACCGCCTGTGCTCAAGTGTTCTCCAAAGTATAAGCCTGGGCCCTGGGGTAACATTGAAGTATTCTACAACATAATATTCAAGACCAAAAAATTGCCCCTTTTTTTAACACTCTCTGAACATCTCTGAAAATAACTAGACTGACTGACGTCTATAAGCCAAGAATTGGAACTGCCCACTCTCAATAAAAGACAAGAGAAACTGGCATTGAGTTTGGGCAAACGCATCATCAAACTTTCACCACTGGTTTCCTCTATTGCTAACAACCCTACATTCTCAATCATTGCGAAATGGCCAAACCTATCCAGAAGTCATTTGCAAAACAGAGCGCTACAAAAGAAATGCTCTCCCCTACCTTATTAGACTCTTGAATCCAACAAATCCTTTGATTGTGAAGAGGATATATTAATGATCCCATCATCCCACCTCTTGTATTCAGTTACAGTACTTAGTTATTGATATTATAACTATGTCATGCACTATACTTCGGTAAAAACGTCTACCAAGTACCAGCTATATTTCATTATCCTTGGTTTAATTATAATACATATATAATCCTTCACATCATTGAAGCCCTGCAAAAATTCTATACAATTTTATTGACAACTTTGGCAGATTATAATTTTGCAATATTTTCACACATTTTAAAACTCATACATTTGATTAGAAAATTATTTCCTTTCAGAATTATTCTAAATACCTTGAACTTTTAATTATCTATAACAGTATAACTAAATTATTGATATATCTGCCAACAGCCCACAGTTAAGAGAGAGAGAGAGAGAGAGAGAGGGGGAGAGAGAGATGGAGAGAGAGAGAGAAGGGGATAGAGAGAGAGAGAGAGAGAGAGAGAGAGAGAGAAGGGGATAGAGAGAGAGAGAGAGAGAGAGAGAGAGAGAGAAGGGGATAGAGAGAGAGAGAGAGAGAGAGAGAAGGGGGTAGAGAGAGAGAGAGAGAGAGAGAGAGAGAGAGAGAGAAGGGGATAGAGAGAGAGAGAGAGAGAGAGAGAGAGAGAAGGGGATAGAGAGAGAGAGAGAGAGAGAGAGAAGGGGATAGAGAGAGAGAGAGAGAGAGAGAGAGAGAGAAGGGGATAGAGAGAGAGAGAGAGAGAGAGAGAAGGGGATAGAGAGAGAGAGAGAGAGAGAGAGAGAGAGAGAAGGGGATAGAGAGAGAGAGAGAGAGAGAGAGAGAGAGAGAGAAGGGGATAGAGAGAGAGAGAGAGAGAGAGAGAGAGAGAAGGGGATAGAGAGAGAGAGAGAGAGAGAGAGAGAGAGAGAAGGGGATAGAGAGAGAGAGAGAGAGAGAGAGAGAGAGAGAGAGAAGGGGATAGAGGGAAGGGGGAAGAGAGAGAGAGAGAGAGAGAGAGAGAAGGGGATAGAGGGAAGGGGGAAGAGAGAGGGGAGAAGAGGATGGACTGAATGGTGGGAACGATGGACATACAGTGTAGTTTATTGATTACAAAGGCAATTACTTTTGACTTATGACATTTGTTCTATTTTTGTTTTTCTTGATCTTTAAAACCATATTTGGTCTATGTACTCTGATTATCATGTGGTTTTTTGTATAATTTTACCTTTGCATTATTGTATTCTATGTATTTTAAAATTCGCTTGTAAAATGTGAACAATTATTCAGCTATTGGCTGCTAATCGGGTGTTGTATTATACCATGAAAAAATAATTATTTCTTTTTCTCCTTTCAAAATCAATTGACTGAAAAAGCCTTGCTTTGTATATCAATTTTGTTGTTTCGAATTAAAACGTAATCCTCTGGTGTCGCATTAAATGTAAATCATAATTTATACTGACAAACATGATCGAGTCAAGAGGCTCTAAAGTCATATTACATAAAGGCAGAAGAAATCTACTGAACACATATTGAGCATCTATATTTGATAGATACACAATAGCTTAAATTATGGGACCTACCCTTTATAGTACCTGATGAGGAAGTGTTGGTAGTTAATAAAAAAAGGGTCTTTATCAGTGTCAATATTGACAAGCTAGTGGGTAATAAAAAACATATTTTAAAAGCTTCTGATGAAGATTGGAATATACATGTACAGACTTACCGAGCTAAAGCAAATATAACAGATGCTTTCAGTTTCATCATATTCAGTCATTTCAGGTAAGCAACATCAATATACAGATATACTTACAGAAAAGTATAAAAGTTCCTATATCATACCTGAAGAAAGTGAAACTACACATTTAGAAAATTAGTCAAGCAAGTCTGAAATATTCATCTTCTTCGAGCCCTAGTTCTTGAATAAGACTAGCCTGTGCTACTGAATGGCGATACAATTTTTATATATTTAAAAACAAAATTCTTTGAAGCAATTTTAGTCATAGGACAAGCAGATACATGTACCCCATACAAAAATTCATAAACTTTATTGCTTTGATCCATCTACAATATAGACCCTAACATTATCTACATACCCCCTAAAAACATACAGATTTATAATAAATCTGTATGTTTCAAGGGGGTATAGATAATGTTAGGGTCCATATACTATTTGTATCAATAAAGTTCATGAATTTTTGTATGGGGTACATGTATGTATCTGCATGTCATGACAAGAATTGCTTCAAAGAACTTTAACAAAAAAATGTTCATCGAAATGTCACTAGCTCTTATGTTTTTCTTTCAATGAAATCTAGTCGATATCTATTTGTTAGCCTACATGGAGGAAGTATATGTTCTTGAATTAAAGAACAAAAACTAAACAAAACATGAAACATACTCATCAAAAATTATGTTTTTTAATCATATTGTTATGATTGTGTTTAACACAATTTGAATTTAAAACAAAATCAATTTTACAACAATAAATCATAGAAAACATGATTCACATGAAAGCAAAACATTTGTTGAACTGGTGTATATCTATCTGAAATGAATCAAATATTTATGCAAAGTTAATCGTGCAAGTTGGCATCATAGAATACGATTATTCCTCAATAAAAATATGCTATGCTAATTTGATACCCAGCCGACACACTCTCACGATCCCGGACCATTGGCTTGGCAAGGCTGTAGCAATCCGCTAAAAACTCACGCACTAGCGGTCCCATACTGCTCACTTTTTTTCCACAACAAACCATCGCAAAATCACGCATTTAAATAAATAATAACAGACACTCACCTGATAGACACAGTCTCTGCAATATGCGGGTTTGGAAGGGGGCTGCTGTCAAACTGTCACGACACAATATAAAGTCTCGAAAATCTGGTTACAATTAAATTTCTAGCAAGTGCTGCTGCAAGAAAATCCGAGTATCGAGCTGGTATGCCGAGCGGGTACCGGGTGAGTTCGGGAGTACGTACAACCTTAGCCCGTAGACGTATCCGTCTACTCTGCGACGAATTTCTCTGCCAAGTTCACCAAATGGGCTTGGCATATGATTGCGCAAATGTAAACAAAACGGACGGCACGTTCGCCCGCCCCGTAATACATATAACGGTATAGTTCTCACATCAACTTTATATTTGCTGGTAGCTGGTAGCTGCATGCTGGCGGTCTTTATTCATTTCGTGCGAATAAAAACTTGCACTTAATAGCAGGAACACAAAACAAAAACAAAAATAGAAGAAATATCATAAGCAAAATGAGAATGAATAAATGAAGGGCTGATCATAATCAATTGATAGGAAACCTGCTTTTCATATTTAATATTTCCAACGAGATAATACCCAGGATAGACAAGTACAAGTATCTCGGGGTAACTGTAACCAAGGACCTTCGATGGAATACACACTGCCAACTCCTACTGAACAAGGCCAACAAAACCCTTGGGTTGCTGCGGAGAACCCTGTCACCATGCACCAAGGATGTGAAGTCAAGAGCGTACACAGCCCTGGTTCGACCGCAGCTAGAGTATGGCGCTGAAGCCTGGAACCCCCACACTTCTGGTGCTGCCGAAGGTCTGGAAAGAGTACAGAAAACAGCTGCTCGTTTTGTCTTCCGCGACTACCGAAGATCCACGTCGGCTACAGGGCTTGTTTCCCAGCTGGGATGGGATAAACTGCACACACGTCGTCTTCTAGCACAAAGCACCATGCTCTTTAAAATACACCACCAGCTAGTCAACATTTGTCTTCCTCACCTCATAACTAAAGCTACATACATCAGCAGAAGAGACCACACACTCAAGCTCTCTGTTCCTGTGGCAACAATAGACTCCTACAAGTACTCATTTTACCCCCGCACCATTCGCATCTGGAATCAACTACCAGCCACAGCAGTTACTACCCCAACAGTTGCTGCTTTCCAGATGATCGCCCTCCCTGTCATCAGAGGGTTGGAACCTCCTGTAGGTTCCAGAATGCTGTAAACCATATAGCAGCATGATTTTTTACTCGCACGTCACTGTTTTACTGTGTAAAGAAATTATACACCCTTTTGTTGTCTGCACCTGCACCTGCTGTCACAACACATCCCATCCCAGTATAGCTTGGAAAAGCTGCTTCAGGGATTACTTCATCAAGTAATAGGGACTAATATGTAATGATCTATACCGTTAGATCATCACATATCATTGGTGCCCCAACTAGTACTCTTTCTTTTCTCTCTTTCAGTACCTCTTTTTCTTTCTTTGCCTTATTTTCATATTCTTCAATTCACCCTTGATCACTCTCTCCTCCTCCGGCCACCGTTTCCATTTTTGTTTCTTTCTCCTTTCTTCACTGTTATCATCTTCTGTAGAACCTCCTTTAATCCCACATCAAAACTGTGATATATCAAGCATAAATTATTTTGTATATCTTTTTGATTAATCGGTTATAGAACATTAAGATCAACATGCCCTAGCTGGTTCAGAGAGAAACCTCGACCCAAACTCTGTAAAAAAAAATATATACAAAATAAAATATGAGTAATGTATATCTTGTGTAGAATCTGCTTTCCTATACTCTTATTTACACATCAAGTGTGATATATCAAACATTTAAAGTTTTTAAAAATGTCTTTTTGATTGATCAGTTATAGAACATTTAGATCAAAACATGCTCATTGCCAAAGTGGTCCAGGAACTTTGGTTCAGAGTGGAACCTCGACCCAAACTCCGTAAATAAAAGAAATAAGAAATAAAATATGAGTAATATATATCTTTTGTAGCTGTAGAATCTCCCTTCCTACTCTTAATCACACATCAAAACTGTAATATATCAAATATTTTAAGTTATTTTTTTTAAATCTTTTTGATTAATCGGTTCAGTGGTAACTTTGGTTCAGAGAGGAACCTCAACTCAAACTCCAAAATATATTTATTGCACTTACTAAAATGACAGAAAAGAGGAAAAGGCTTTGAATGTGTGCAGTAAAGCAAGTGGCATGCAATATAATGTTTAGCCTGGCCAAATTGTTAAAAATATGTTGCAGCAGGGCGTCATTGTCAGGAAAGCTGTTTTTTTAACTGAATGACCTACCCTGCTTTAAAAAAAGACATGAACAAATATTTGTAAAATTAAATAAATAAAAATAGACATATTCCCATGTATTTTAAAGTGTACTGTTGAGTAAAAGCACATCTCTCACTTTCTAAGCTTATACCAAATATTCTTGTTCCCTTTTGCTCCATTTGCTGTTGTGAGTTGATCTATTTCAATGTAGTAGTATTCAGCGCTAATCAGAATGATTAAATCAAGGAATGAAAGAGATCAAATGTCTTTTTAACCAATTTATTTTCTTTCTATGATTTCATAACATACAAATAAATACTAACAAGTGTATTTACAATATATTACATATCATCAATATGTAAATAAATAATGCTAGTATGCTATACAAGAGTACATTACAAAGGCTAAAACAAAATTAATGTAATTATGTAACTATGTATTTACACATTAATATGATACTCCATATTTTTACCACTAAAAATCCACACACAAACAAGAATGATTGTCATAAATGTTTGAACATGATACCTAATTGCATCAAAGCCTTAAGGGAGTTAAAGAAGATAACAGATAACAGCGTCAATAGGGAAAAACTGCAATGTTTGGATGCTGTGTTGTCACCCCCCCCCCCCCCTCCCCGCCCCCTGGTATTATGCAGACCATTCATACATGATGAACGAGGTAAGGAATAGGGTCTGCATGAATCATTCAGGGATCATATCAAAAACAATATTCAAATTTTTTGTTTCTATTTTCACCCAAATTGCTCCTATTCATCATATTTTAGAGCAAGATATTTCATTTTATCAAGTAAAGCAGTATATAGTATCGACAAACAGTTCAAGATGTTGAAGTACGATGAAGCAGGTGTAATCATTGAATGAATAAATTTAATTTCAATTGTTTTGAGTCAACGGATTATATTGAGAAGATATAATCAAATTATTCCATTCCATCCAATTCTGTCATTTTCAATCCAATTGTACAAAAGTTGTCACAAACTTATACCCAAGATCAAACACTTAAACTGTGCATGATTAAGAGAAGATCAGAAGAGAACATGCAATCTACATTTTATACAGGTACATGTGTAAGTCTCAATTTCAAACAGGACATAATTCCACCTATGTATTCTGCTAACCTCTGTATTTAATCGGCCTTTGGGTGATTAATATTCATAGAAAGTCCCTACGAGGAATTGTCTGGTTTTTTATTCTTTTCTTTACTATAACAATGTTATCCTATTTCCCTGACAATAGTAATTTAACACTGTTTTTCATAAAATCCATGACTTTTGTGAATTTGGGGCTGTGCCTGCAAACAAAATTACCATGAAATTAGAGCTGTACTGGCAGGTTCTTTGATCACAATCCTGACCTTGCCGTTTTGAATGGATCTCTCAATATGACAAGCTTGTAATATCTCAAATGGGGCTGCATCGGCCAAATTTCCAAATAATAAGATTGTGTTATTGTTATATGATTGACAATAAAAGTCAATGATAAAAACTTAAAACCATACTTAAATGTTATTTTGATACCATTAACATTGAAATTATGCATGTAAAGAAAATAGAATAAATGATTCCGAAAATTATGATATGACAGCATATTGTCTTCAGCTAACTGCTTACATCATGATTTTTATTTCTCTTTTAAAAAATTGTCATGAGCTTAAGAAGTTACTTTCTTTCATTTGCCACAACAAAAGCAATCAGCACAAGGGGATAGATACATTTTTCCTGTTCTAATGTGATATTTCTATTATTATTATGAAGAAATATTTTTGTTTCTGTTTTACGCCATTTGTAATTAATTAAGCTCATGCACTTGTTATTGTAAAATCATTTAATTCAGCTCTCGAGCTGCGATGATGATTATTAAATAAATACCATTATTATTATAATGATTTCATAAACATCCTTTGTAAAATATGAACATTTATAAGCGAAAAATTTGCTTGAAAAGCATACTGTGCATTTGAGGGTTCATGTACAAGTTTCAAAATGCAAGATAACTGGGTTATGGATAGTCTTTGTTAAAGATAATCTTCAGTTCTAGCAGAAACAAATGAGTTTGTATGAAACTTGTTAAACATCTCCTCATAATGTTTCACTTGCATCAAAGGACATTTGTATCACATATTCTGTCGTTCTGTCCACGATTTCAAATGAACGTTTCAAGCTAACAGTGGCTTAATAGTACAAATCCTTGCATTCAAAGATGTCTGTTTAACACATGCTTAATCCCACAGGCAAATTACATCCTTGCCAGGGAATCTTATTTCACATATTTAGAAGCTATATTTTATCTAATTCCACTTGAATACAAACAATTATTTAAAACAATCATAGCAGCTATCAATTGTATGTATCTTGCTTAGTTATCAACTTAAGTCAGATAAACCTGATGAAACATTTTAAGGGCTTCACCAACATTACAAAAAGGTCTTCACTTAAAAATCTCCCACACTTGCATATTTTCAGTGGTATATCTACCGGGTATTCAACTGAAGCAGTTGAACTTGTTGAAGTGAAAGACATTTGGTATCTTGATAGGCCAGAGTTGTTCTACGTTATCATGCTTTACTGAGATTCTGCATGTCTTGAAGGACTGTCCCTCTGAACTTCCTCTCAAGGTTCTTCATGTAAGCCAGATGGTCTCCGACATGGAACCCTTCAAGGCTGTTCTCCTGCAGAAAGGGAGAGCATCATTAGTAGGTTTGATATTGCTGTTTGGTCTAGAACCAGTTCTTCAACTACCCAATTGGTCTACACCCCGCACGTCTACTATCCACATGGTCTAATAATCATTTCGCCTACTTAACTCTTAAGCTGCCACCCATACAATGCAACCAGTGCCACAGTGCTAATTCCTATTGTGCCACAGTGCTAATCTCCTGCGTGCCAAGTTAATTTTAAGGTTGGTTCAAGTGCGTGTTATTTAAATCTTTACAAAAAACAAATCGCTGAATTACTCGAGAAAATCCAATCTGACTGTTGTATACAAAGACGCGTAATCCAAAGCCGATAATCTGATGCACGCGATGGTACTTTCAATAGCGCTGCAAAAGCACTCAGCACGGTGCAATGGGCATGAACAATAACTGTTATTACATCTGCTTGCTAGCGCGCACGAAGCACCGTAGCGGTGGCTCGCTAGCATGAACGTGGCTTTCAATCGATAGCACGCTCGCGTGCACATGGCACTATAACAATAGCGCGCTAGCAGTCTCATGGCAGGATAAGAGTTAACAATTTGGTCTAATCTCCAATAAGTCTACAACTTATTTGGTCTATTGCTCATTTACCGTAGTCTAATTTCCAGTTTGTCTGATGCCGATTTTGTCTAGAATTAATGTTTGATTTAAACGGTCACAATTTATTTTTTATTTTTCAAATTTCTTGATAAGGCATCGTTTAACAATGTTAAATCTGAGATGCACGGCCTTTGGCTACCAGTGTCTGTGATATGCTGTAATATTGAAGCCCTAAAAAAATCACGCTTGAAAATGATCAAGAAGTGCCTCAAAAAAGTAAAAATCTTTGAGTGACCGGTTTTACCATACTCGTTTCCCCCTAAAGACTGTAGTGTTATGAAAACCGTTTGGCAAATGCAAAATTTGGTTTCAATTTCCAATCACAAATATCTTGCTAATCAGACAGGCGATCGGCTTGTAAAAGTCATGGACTTCCTGACTGACCTAAAGGTTTATAATTATCATTGCAGCATGAGCTAAATCCGGGATTTTGTTTCGGAATCTGAGACAAAGTTACCAGATCCCTTTAAGATCCAAGATCCAAGATCCCTTTCTACAGCCCATATCCCCCTAAAGAATTGATTTATGCTACTGCCTGAAAATAAACATGGATCTTTCATCCCATTGGAAAAGGCACCAGAGGAATACTGTCATGGATATCTGACTTTGAAGTACATTTTACTTGTAGAGGCTTTATACGAGTACCCCTATAGACGTTGCCTTTTTAAGTGTTTTAATTGTCAACATCAAATTGAAATAAGAGGCCTTACAGCTGAAAAAGCCTCTTTTCTCAAACATGTACAGTGAAACCTGTCTATAAAGACCACCCAAGGGAGACAAGAAAGTGGTCTTTATAGGCAGGTGGTCTTCATGTACCAGTTCCTTGTACATGTTTCAATGAGAAACCATTTTTAAGGGAAACAAAAAATATGGTCTTTGTAGACAGGTGGTCACTAAAGCAGGTTTGACTGTACCAACTCAAGGATGCGTGTCTTAGGCCAAATAAAAATTGAAAAATAGGGAGCAGGCCTTTTTTTCTTCTTCAAACTGGCCACTCAAAAACGGCCACTCGGTACAATTTCCCTGACAGTCGGGCTAATTTTCAAGATGGCTGCCGGATTAAAAAAAATATAAAAAAAATAAAAATCAGAAATAGACCCATTTTAACCATGTTTTTCATGTTTAATTTTTTTTTTTAAATGGCCTTACCTTGAGGAAGATCTGTAGCCGTTGTTGCTGTGTGTGGTGCAGGATGGTGGGTTGCATGTGACGCAAGATGGCCACACACAGGTAGACCTGATAGTCGCTACCCATCAACACACACAGGCACACATAGAGGCAGATGTCAGGCCAGTCCAAGTAGTTCCAGAAACATTGACTCAACCAGTGCTGGCAAATCTAATCATGGATAAAGAACACAACTTTTTGTTTAGATGCTGCTTAAACGTATCCGCTTGCATGGTGATGTAGATATACAGTAGGCTTACAGTTGCACCATGTGAGAGAGGGGGAGGATTGGGGAGTCCCGAAAAGGACTCTCTGTAATCTTTCTTTCTTGAGTGTGTGTGTAGTCCTGCAAAGAGGACTGTTGGTAATCTTTCTTGGGCTTATAGTTCTAAAGAGAACTATAGCTCTTTGTTTGTTTGTTTGTTTTTATTTCTGTTATATAAAAAGAATATATACCAGTAATCTAGAGAAAATAGCAAAATTTATAAACATATAAATTAACATGAGCAAACAATCATAAGGCATTAAATTGAACAACAACATAATTAAGAACAAAAGAATGTACCACATACTAAACTAAACGGATCTTCATTAACTGTCCATGTTCATGAAGTTCATGAAACCTGAACAATAGCTTAGTAAAACAAGAAATTAGTTGACACTGCTGTACTGATGTACATTCTCTATAGAAGCTGGAAGAAACCTCGTCTTATCGGTATCCCCAGTACCGTATTTGCCCATGTGTTAACCTGCGCAGTGTGGGAGGAAGGTCCCCATCTACTGCCAAACATCGTATTTGCTGCAGGGTCAATTAAGACCAAATTATTGTCATTATTAAGTCCAAGCTCATCAAAGCACAGAGCAACACGCTTACCTGTGACGGTGTATACCCTGAGAGTCTGAAGGCAGAGTAGAGCTGTGGTAGTTCAGTTTGAAGGATCAGTTCTATCAGGTAACATGTGGTTGAAAACACTGGTCTGATGCCACTCATGGCCAACTCTACAGGTAGCTGAACCTGTCAAGACAAACAGGGTTAACAAGAGAATGGTCAATATAATTAATCACTATACCTGCCAATAGTAACTCATCTTTTTATAACTTAATGTACTAGATTGTTGTTAGTGTTTTCTTCTCTTCTCTTCCTTTCTCTTTACAAAAACCCAACAACAAAAATTGACTATATATCTTATTTCTCAAGTGGAAAATATGATTCGATTTAATTTGATGCAATTAATAATTTGTTTCAATTTGGATTTGAAATTTTCATAACAACAAACAAAAAGACATGGTTCATCATGAAGATCGTTTCTCCCTTTTTCCTTTTTTCCAAATGCTTACCGATGCATGGAGACGAGGCATCCAGATGTATGCAGAGACGAGAAGAGAAGACATCTTCTGGACAACTGACCACGCCCTGTCTTTGTTACCCCCGTACAGGAGAAAGAGGGTACAAAGGAACCAGTCATGGCCTGGGTAGTCCCCTTGTAAGCAATCTAGAAATGACAGAATTACTGCTAAGGAAAACTAGAGTAAAATAATAATAATAATCTGGATTTATATAGCGCTTCATACAAAATACCATCTCTAAGCGCTTTATAGATATTATTAACCCAGTCATCAAATTCATTTATACACAATGTGCACCATCTCCACTCCCTGGGGGTTATTCCTACCATATGGTCACCATGAGGGCATATGGAAATTACTAATACAAAGCCTTACGTCATCCTACCAGGTCCCCATTTTTCTCCTGGGTTTAGGGTGGCAAATGTAGATTAATGTCTTACAAATGGATATTAGTCCTGTGTCGAGGATCAAACCTAAGACCTTTGCATTTCAAGTCCAGTGCTTAAAGCACTCGACTACAACACCTCTGCATTTAATATCCAGCCAGTTGTATACATTTAAAAAAAAGAAAATCAAACTACGGGATAGAAATTACAGATTAATGGAAATGCGAGTTTAGAATGTGATCTAAAGGGTCATGTCAAATACCAAAAGCCATCAAATTGTTAGTACCATTACTTGTATTAAAGAATTCAATAATGTTATATCCCCTGCTTATACATTTATGTTCAATTAATAAATTGTGTGTATTTTTAATTGTATTCGTCATTATGTAAATCAAATTGTTGGCGATCAAAAAGAAATAATGAACATTACGCACAAGAAAGAAAGCCTCAGAATTTGAAAAGCTGATACTGTATGATATCAAGTTGATAACAGTACATCAAGCAATTTAATCAACATAATAACACAAGCGCCCTAATATCTGAGCTGATAACAGCAAAAGAAAACGTACAAGCGGGTTAATGAGCTATTACAAACATAGCAGACTTAAGAGTGAAAGGATACGCATCTCTGATTCCATGTTTCTCTGTTGACTGTGCAGGAAGTACTTTGACCTCTTGAGGAGTACTGTCAGATCATCAGTCGCTTCACCAGGACTGAGTAACACCTTCAGCTGCTGTCCATACCTGATTCATAGCAAACATGACAAACATAGACCAAAATAACTTCACTTGGATGAACGAAATGTTGACATGATATTTTATAATATGTATTTGTCAGGTTCTGTACCTAGAAGTTCTCTTAGAAGTGACCAACTATTGTTTATTAGTGGCGTAAACATTGTGGAGCGGTTTGTGCAGCGCTTTGTAACCGCAAGGAAAATATGAGGCGCTATAATATCGTTTGATTGATTGATTTGTCATTGTTGCTGTCTTTGCTGTTTTTACTGCTGTTTAATTCAAGAAATAAACTGAACAGTAAGGACACTTTGATAAAGGGTTAATATCAGTTCCTAGAACGGATGGAGAATTTGCATTTAAAAAAATGGCAACCATTGTTTTGTTACTCTCAATAATGTTAGTCTCAATCCTGAAACCATAGGCCCTACTGGTACAAGACAAAAGCAAGCCTAGTTTTCATACGGTACCAACCTGACTGCCATTCTGGTGCCAAACTCCTGGAGACTGGAAAGCTTCTGGTTCTTGATAGAGCTGTCCTTGATGACACCCTGTCTGGTGGGGATGATCTGGAACTCAGGTAGCTCTGATTGGACGTTGACTACCTGCTCTAACAGATCAGCCAGGGCTGGATGAAGAGAAGTTTTAAGAGAAACAGTTACTTGATGGATTCTTGAAAGTTTCTTGGATGATCCTTGATAAAGCTGTCTTTGTAGACACCCTGTCTGGTGGGGATCATCTGGAACTCAGGTAGCTCTGATTGGACATTGACTACCTGCTCTAGAAGGTCAGCCAGGGCTGGATGGAGACAACTTTGAAATAAAGTTGATTGATGGATTCTCTAGAGACTTTCTAATTATTGATAAAGCCATTTTTGTAGACACCTTGTTTGGTAAAGGGTTGCTCAGAAATTGGTGCAGAAATATTTTCTTGATTTTTTTTCTTCTCGTTTCTTTAATAGAGTACAATTTCTCTCCTTACAACCTGAGCTTTGGAAATTTACCAAACTATTAAAAACAAAGAAGATAACGTATGGAAAATGTGAATTCAGTCACAAGCAATGAGGTTTAATACCAGGCATTGACAATGAGATCTTTATGTCAAGATAAAATAAAATAAGTTTGGACTCAACAAGTTAATAAGACCCCTGACAATATCTTACTTTTCGAGTTGAGGGCATCATGTTTGTCCATCAGCACATTGACAAATGTTTCTCTGCAGTTAGCTAACCAGTCAATGGTGTTACTCACGTTGGACAAAGCCCGGCATAGATCAATGTCTGGGAAGAGAATAAAACAGCATACAATTTATACATAGGAACATCAATATAATTAAAGAACTTGTGTTACAAGGAAGAAGGCACGAATCCTGATAAGCAAAGCTTGTAATGGGTATGCCCGAATACACAAATACATAATATACATTATAAATAGAAGATAGGAAGAAAGGGATAGGCAAGGAGAGCTTGGAGAAAGAGAAAAGAAGAGGACTGCAACATAGTAGCAATGGAGTATATGGCATGCATAAACAATATAATGGCAAGACATAGGTGAAGGAAAGTGGGATCGAGTGATCTTACCTTGCTTGAGCGCTGATGGTCTGGATACTGCAGGGATGTACTCTTTGGGTACCGGGAAGCAAGTCACCACGGGCCAAGGGAAGGGTTCCTCCTGGTCCTCTGAGAGGGTCCTTGGTGGTAGGATGCGCTCCCTGGGACCACCGATCACGTAGGACCGCACCAGGATGTGGGTGCGCTCTATGGAGAGGGCATCCACCATTACTTCTCTGCAGGGATTAAAACAGAGCAGTATTAACAAGGGAAACGCCCTTGGACCGCCGATCACGTAGGAACGCACTAGGATGTGGGTGCATCCACCATTACTTCACTGCAGGAATTAAAACAAAGCAGTATTAACAAGGGAAACGCCCTTGGACCACCGATCACGTAGGAACGCACTAGGATGTGGGTGCATCCACCATTACTTCACTGCAAGGATGATTGGACAGAGCAGTAAGATAAGTACCGGGTATGATACTAACAACAAAAAATCATAGAATTCAAAAGAAATTTCCTTTGTCAGAATGCTGAAATTACACTAAGAAATGCTATTGACCACACAAATGTAAAAGAGCATCTAAAACAGAAGAGGTAATCTGGTTTAGTCTAATCAAACATGTTTTTGTTCAGTGCATATTTTCATAAGGCTTTCATAAGCGTTATTAATATTATACTTTTTCCAATCATCTCTAATAGGTTTAATAGAAGTCGGTCTTTAAAAAAAAATCAATTCTGAAAGCCTTTGGAACAGTGATATGCAGTTGATATTAAAATTAATAACCAATGACAACTTTTGATCCTTTGTGATCCCACACATTACGAATGCAGTTTATACACTTTGTCCTGATAGCCTAGGCTTTTGTATATTTATTCTTTTTTATTTCTTGGGGAAAGGGGGAGGGAAGAGGGACTGGTGGTAGATTTCTTACCCCTTTTCCATGCAGTTATTCATCTGTGCCTCTAGAAGCCTGTCCCAGATCCTGTATTGAGTTTCTAACAGAAGCAAGGTATCCAAGCACGACACCAACACACTCAGTAATCTGAAATCAAATACAAATACAGGCAAAATATTTCAAATTTTCTTTGGACAATACTAAGCAAAGCATATACATCAGCATGATTTGTTGTTTCTCATTTTTCTTATCTTATCCAGATGGAACAGAAAATCAATACACCTTCTCTGCTTGGATTCAAACTAGGCTCTCTGATTAAAGGGGATCCTGATATTAAGTTGGCGACAATAACAGAAAAATGAGAGGTCAGCGAAAGTTTGAGCAAAATCCTACTAAAAATAAGAATTTGAGATCAATCAAATACAAATTGGCAATTTTCAATCATAAATGCACCCTAGATGTTATTTATTATTGCAAATACGTTTCTATACAACCCCTATATGAAACAAATCTATACCGACATCAATAAGTAAGAAAATGAAGTTTATGACATTTTCTGTACGCAAAAACTTGAAGAGGACCCTGCAAGAATATTCCGCCTCTATCAATCTGCCATAGCCACAAACTACTTGTGAAAAATACTCTTGGCTCTTTGTTTACAAAAAAAACCCCACAAGATTAGCCATTCACAAATCACTTTATTTAAAAAATCTTGTTTGCTATTGTAAAAAAAATTCTGTTTAATTGTTAATTGATTAGTCTGTTTACCTTAGACCAAATACATTACTCTCTTCTAGATTGAAGAGGGAATGCTGCTTGGCTTCTGAGTCCACCAGGATCAGACGATCAATTACATCCTGAAATGACAATTAGCAAACATATCATACATCTCAGATTTCTCATCACTTTGTAGCTATAATTACAATAACAACAACAACAATAATAATGAAATAATAATAGCAATAGCAACAACAACAACAAGAATACAAATAATAAGGTTAATATTAATGATAATAATAATAAGACTTATGATAACATTAATAATAAAAATGATAATGATAATAACACTAACAATAATAGTAAAAACATTAATAATGATAACTATATAATAATAATAATAATTACTGTAACCTTGTATCTTCATGTATCTTTGCTCATCGCTCAGAAAAGACATGTTCTCTATCAAAATTGTTATGATATTTGTTCTAAACATTTCACGGAAAAGTTACTGGATTTTCTGAGAGTTATATTTTCACCAATACCAAAAATAAAAGCTTTCACGTTTTACCCTGAAATTTAGTGTAAAATATATTCCATGGGAAAGACTTCATCATGGATGATTACACTTTTTTAAGTCGAAGCTTACAGTACAACACTAAATTCGTAAATGAAATTTGTACCCTGGGGCAAGGGAAAGGCTATTATCAATTTCCATATTTTCAGCAAAAAACAAAAACTACTTTCATCAACTTTGGAAAGCAGAATGTAGGGATCCAATCTTACTGGAATAGTTTCAGGCATCTCCCTGAACGAGTAGGATTCCTTGTTCTTCAGAGGTTGGTTGGCCAGGACTTCATAAACGGCAGGAAATGCTGACAGCAGGTTCACCATGTTTAGAAAGTACTGTCAGGAGAGTCAAAGAAAAGAGAAGAAGAGAGAACATGAGAGACATGACAAAAAAAGACAGGGAGACAGATAAAGAGAAAGAGAGATACACTCTGTAATCTAACTTGTCTGTGATAAATGAACGCAACATACAAAGGTTTGGGGTAGTTTTTTCTGGGTATTCCACAGAAAAAAAACAAAAAAACAACAACAATTTGTAAAAAAAAAAGGGAGAAGACAAATGTTTTAATGTCCCTCTTATCAGAAATGATAAATAATCAGAGCTGCCAACTTCCAGGAGCTCAAATCAGAAATCTGAAAGCTCAAAATAAGTACTTTGGAGAGGAAATCAATAATTTCCTGCATGGCTTAAACTTCATGAGAATGGCTTGCGAGCGCTAGAACAACGCAGGCTGTGACAGGGGCATGTGCTCTGTAGAGGTGTTGAGGTTGAGTCAATATGTCACCGGACTGTGGATCAAAAGGTCTGTGGTTCGAGTCTCGCCGTAGCACTACTGACCTTGTGTGTTATCCTGTCCATGGGTTGGGTAGGGTATGGAGCTGGTCTTTGGAGTGATGGATGGTCATCCTTTCCACATTCTAGAACTGACCACATCTCAGTGGTCAATGCCTTGATGAAACCTACCATGGCAATCAAAAGACAATTTCTTCAAATATATTTGTGCATGAAAGAAACAAATGTAGTCCTGTAAAATATCAAAATATCAAAAATACTCAATATGTGAAGAAATAAAATGCTAAAGGACTTTAAAATGTATATATTTCACCCAAAAACTATTTCTACACAGATATTAGTGATGACTAAATTACAAGATAAAAATTAACGTAAGTATGATCTTTATATAATTTTCACAAGTAGGCATTATGAACAATAAATGGTGCATAGAGAGAAACAAAACAGTTCTAGAGAATGAGTATGCAAGGAAAAACATATGACATTCAACATCCATAGGCAAAAAAAAAATCACAAATAAAAATGAAAATTCAACAGTCAAACCCTTTTCTTTTTACATAAATACCAGTAAACCATACAAAGAGGACCCCTAGAAGGCCAGTCAACATAAAGACTTGAGCATGGTTGAGTGAGTACTCACCGGAGCTCTGCAGAGCAACCATTCCTGGAGCAGTAGCTGATACCTGGGTTACCATGGTACCATAACCAAACTTCTCCATCTTGCTCACCTGGTATTAACAAATGGAACACACAGAAGAGAGATTACACAAAGCTTCTTCAAATATATACAATCATTTGGCTGAATCGGTATTGTCTCTGTGATGTCTTGGCGGACAACTTTCTCATTTGTTCCAACACACGAAATGACTAAAATTTTGATTCTTCAAAAATGTATGACTCGGAATGGTCTTTTCTTATTATAGGACCTGTCATATTGTACACTTCATAATATATTTGGAGTAACGCCCAAAGGGTGAAGGCACTTGGGAGAAAAACAGAAAGTGTGATATTTTTGTAAACAACAAACAGGATGATTATCTGTCACTACGTCGCAATCCATCAACAAAATTGCCAACTTGAGATTCACAAAGCTGTAGTGATCTCACATTTCAAACATTTATAACTTTCTTATTATTGGTCCAATTGATTCAAACTTTTGCCATTCCGTTTCTTTAATATTTCTGTTTTCATCTAAACAAACTTATCACAAGGGTTGGATTGCCCTTTAAGACGTTACCTGTAGTTTCTTTGTGTATCTTCCATACATGTAAGCCACACACTCGTTAATCACACCAGTCTGTTGGAGCAGCAGCATACCCTGATAATAATAATAAAAATCAGAGAGTATATCACATATCAGGACTTGCAGTTAGTTAAATGTTCCACAATTTAATACACAAGTAATTTGAATGAGGGGGGGGGGGGGGTTCCATTAAAATGCATTCATATTTATTTTGTTAGAATTCTCACACTCATTTGTGCAATGGTGGATTGAGGTCGTGTTTAATAAGTTTTCCAAATCATTTCTATTTTGTAACAGTATATTTATAATGAGATAAAACATATTTAACTATCTTATGCAACTTTGCACATTATGATTTTTTTTTTATAGGTTGAATCCATATTTTACTTTACACAACCAATAATGTAGGATGATATGATGTTAAGCATTTAAGCCATTGCTGGATTTTTTTTTCTTCTTCCTTTCATCAAGGATCCTAATTATTACTGTTGGAGAGGTGTTGTAGTCAAATGCGCTAAGCACGTAACTTGAAATGAAAAGGTTGTGGGTTCCATCCCTGACACGACACTAGTGTCCTTTGGCAAGGCATTAATCTAGCTACATTTGCCACTCCATACCCAGGGGTGAAATGGGGACCTAGTAGGATGACGAACGCAATTGTATTAGTAATTGCCATATGCCCTCATGGTGACCATTATGGAGTGATTTCAAGTTGGGTGTTGAAAGCTGGTGTTGGTGTTGTGACCAGCCACAACACCGAACTTGAAATCAGGTTGTTGTTTGGATTGACCTTGGGAAATAGGCTGGTGTTGAATGTTGTCTGCTGAAATGAGTATCGCGGTTGGTGTTGACGATTTATGTGTAATTTTCCTATTCACTAACACCAGCCCCTTTTTTATTTTTTTTATTAATTTATGATTTTAAGTTCAGTGTTGTTGTTGGTGTTGCAGTATATCGAAGGCAACTATGCGGGCATCTGGCACAATCTCTGTAAAGCGCTTCGAGACAGAATTTTGTATTAAGCGCTATACAAATCTAGATTATTGTGCTTAGATTAGCAAGTGCGCTTGTAAAAATGACGCCTGGCTGGAATGCTCCCCAGGGAGTGGAGAATGTGCATACATTGTATGTGGGTAAGCCTGAATCCGATTACCGGGGTAATAATATGATTGCAGGGCACTCAGGGAGAACAGTATGAATACTGATGAGGCTACCCTGGGTAAACAAGAAATATTATTATTATTACCTTAGGAGTACCAGCAAAGTTGAGGAGGTTGTCAAGGAGGTTCTGCTCCCACATGAAGGCATCTCTAGCTTCCATGTTCTCAGGTGTGACTTCTGATTCCTCCATCACGGGTGTGTCCCCTAGCTCCACTTCTCTGCTTACCTAACATCCCGGTAGGTAAATGTCAAAGGTCAAAGGCGTTCTATCAGTTATTATTATTACTTTGTCATCATCAAAATGTATCCATGTTTTGTATCATATTTCTGTTCTTTGTAAACTTTGTCTGAGCCTCTATTTGAGATGTGGGCGAGACGAATATCCATGTTGAACGTACATTGGACAAACGAATCGTTGAATTGAAGTGAATTGAATGGAATTGAAGAACATGGAAGTAATTGAATTGTGCATAAATCTAACTTAATATGACAACAAAAATCTTATATTTTCATAGTAAGTGGTTGTCATAAGTTTGTTTTAAAACAATTCTGCTGGTCTACACTACATTTATCCCACAAAATATGATACTTAAACTGGCACTTCACAATACAAAATGAAGAATAACTTTTAAATCCTCCCTGATTAATCAATAAACAAGAGAAATCAAGATTATATTCAATGCAAAGAGAGTGGAAATTTGACAAAGAAGTTTAAGACCATGAGGCAATACTTGGTTTGAGATTCTAGCTGAAGATCTCAGACTGCCAAACAGTGTTATTATTCAAATGTTGGCTTCTCACCTCTCTCCAAGCATTTGCGACTGAATGGTGAAGCCCGTAGGGGTGTAGTATGAGCAGGCCCTCTGGAGTACAGTAAAGCTGACGACAGACATACAAGAAGACTCCAATGACTGGCCGGGAGGGCTGGGTTAGGAACTCAGTGCCTACGGGCTGGTCCATCGCTCGCTTGCAGAACTCAGAAATGATATGCACAGCAGCATTCCTAAATGCCAGAAAAAAATGAAACAGTTTCATTACAAATACAGCAAACGATTGTATGTATATACTTTAGACATGGCGCCAATGTCCTTTGGCAAGGCATTAATCTACATTTGCCACTCAATACCCAGGAGAGAAATGGGGACCAGGTAGAATGAGGAAAGCATATGTGTCAGTAATTGCCTTATGCCCTAAAGGTGACGATATGGTAGGAAAACTTATACTCTCCAGGGAGTAGAGATGGTGCACATTTTGCGTGAATGATTTCAATGACCAAGGTAATATCTGAAAAGCTCTTTGAACGGTATTTCATATTAAATGCTCTTTGAATCCCGATTATTACTATCATTTAGAATCATTTATCCTTGCTTTGTTTTTGTTAGGATACGGTGTATCATGAAATGTTGTTATTTCTAAATAATTATCCCCCTCTTAATCTGGAGATATACAGACAAACTACTTAGTCTACTTAGGTATATATATTTCATACAACTAGAGTTTTTAGTTTCGTCGTTTAATTTCAACTCAGTAATCCTTATTTTCAAGTCTAAAGGTGGAATCCCTATACCAATGTGTCCCTATCAATCTGTAGTTTGCTATTCCCTCTTTCAACTTGTACACCCAACAGGTAAAAAGGAACTGAGAGGATTCAATAACTCTGTTACCCTGCATATGTTGTTGGGTACAGGTATACTTACGGAGTGTGTTGGAAGGTACTGCCATTCTCTCCGTAGAGCAGAAGCTCTGTGCCAGTCTCCCAGCTTGCCATGGCTGATAGTACTTCAGCTACACAGAGCATCGTTAGGTCACTTGAAGGCTGAACAAGACATCAAACAATAAATTCGAATTTAAATTATTGGTTTTACCTGACTGCTAAGAAAGCATGCGTGTGCTTGTAAGTAAGGAAACAGGGGACCAACGGTTTTAAGTCCTCTTCAAGGGACTTGGTAATATACAAATAATACACAGCAGTGAGGGCATTAGTAAGAATTACCCACACGAGGTACCTTTGGAACAGTCTAACACGTCCGAGGCGGTAGCCGAGGTGTTTGGACTGTTTTAAAGGTACCAAGTGTGGGTAGTTTTACTATAAATACCCAAACAAAATTATGTTTATTATTTGTTTTATAAGATTATGTTTTATATGTTTTATAAAGTGATGATTTTACTAATGACCGGTCATTATCCAAACTATCCAAAATAAATGCCTGGTCACGTGTATGCTTTCAACCATTCATTTGATTAGGATCCACGTCATCATCTTATTAGGAATAATGCCTTACCAAAGGGCACTAGCGCATCAAATTTGTTTCGAACCCGGGACCACCCAGTTATGAGACCACTGCTCTCCCACTTAGCCATCCCGCATTAGACAGACAAATTGGTGCAACAACTTGCCTACATGATACAGTTGCTGCATTTAATCTGACAAACCACCGACCCGCTCCCACGCCATATGACCTTTGACCTTACCTGATCCTTGTTCAGCCAGTCGTTGACAGGCTTGAGAATATCAGTGACCACTTCATCTTTGCAGAGGCATTCCACGCATGCTGCCCGGTCCGTGCTCACGATCTTCAGCATCTCTGTGACCAACATGGCTGGGCTTGGAGCACCTGCAATAGAACATTAGGAATCACTATTGGTTGCATTCAATAAAACTAGAAGCAGTCTCGACCGGAGCTACAAACTGACTTGGTTGTATGCTTAAATTACAACAGGTGAGGTAAATGGGTACCTGGTAGGATTATTCCTTGACATGCTCTGTGCATTGTTAATGGCTGCCGGAGCTAAAGCTTGGGTAATAATTTCCAAAGCTCTTTGGAAGCGCATAGAGACGTTATATAATGTAATATGTGTTATACAAAAACAAAAAATTATTATTATTATTATTATTAATGTTTTGTTTATTAATGTCATCTGGAACCCAGAATTAACAATTGATTTGTGCTGAAAGTACATACTAAATTACAGTCAAACCTGTGTTATAGCAGCCACCTGTATACAAAGGCCAGCTCTCTCTATAGTGATCACCTGTATTGCCTCCCTCTAGAATGTGTTGAAGAACCTGTCTAATAAGGCCACCTGTCTACAGTGTCCACATTTTTGTGTTTCCCTTCAGTTGCCTTAAAAGACAAGTTTGATTGTATCAGTTTTTACTGTAGTTAATTCTGTCTACATTCAAGGAATTTTTACATAAAATGGAGTTGGATGAAGTTATGTTCAGATTGTTACCAAAAGCTTAGACAGAAATTTTGATTTGTTCTAAAGTAATGTCAGAATAGCAACACCTGTATATATTTGTCACCTACATAATACCTACCTGTGTCAGTAGGCATGTTGACCTGGAATGACCTCTTGGTGATCAACGGCAACAGACTCCTCACGAGCTCAGTAAGGGTCACTGTTTTGACATGGAAAACAAAATCAATTGAACACATAACACATAACACAGGATAAGTAAAGAGTCAAGTCTTGGAAGAAGGATATTAAACATGTCAAAAAGTGTCCCACTAGATGCTTGTTTGACACTGAAGTATTTCAGGGGTTACAATGAAGGGCATCCATATCAACAAATTGCACATGATCACCTAAAGTCTCTTTTCTGTTAGAAGAAAGTCATTTCAAATCATTGTAACTTTTTTTTAAAAACAGTTTAACCCCCACTGATATGCTATATAAATGATGAAGATGAGTATCGAAGGTGAGGTAGGTCCTGGGCCCCGTTTCACAAAACTTGTCATCAGTGACAAATGACAGTTTTTGTTATAAGCTACTGAAATCCTTGCTTCTGATTGGTTATCAGCAGATTTGTCACTGATATTTGTCATTTGTCATTGAAAAAAAGGCTTTGTGAAACACCCTCCTGGTCCTGAAAGTAACAAATCCCACCGCTGCCATCATAGTATAAATCAATCCAGGATGTATGCATAATGGCATAATCTCGTCAAAAAAGCAAAAGTGATTACTGCCATAGTCCCCAATATTTGTTTTTTCTAGGTGATCAGTCCAAGTCATATTCCGCCACAAGACTTAAAATGTTTGGAAGCAGAAGGACGTTGATTCTATGCAGAATTCTTTTATTTAATGTCCTTCTGGTTCTCAAAAAAACATTTAAAAGACTGTGGATCGGGAACTAGTGGATGGGAGGGGGGGGGGGGGGGGGAAGCTGACAGGAAATATTATCAGACATTTTAATTCATGACGCATGTAAATTGTAGACAATATGAAATTGAGGGGCACGTTGTTCTATGCAGAATTATTTCACTTAATGTCCTTCTGGTTCTCAAAAGACATATTGAAGAAAATGGACTCACCTTCTTTGCCGTGTACTTTGACAGGGAAGAGTTGCCTGCCGTTGTCATAGACAAGGAGCCTGCCAAGGATTGAGAGAGACTGAATGAAGACCAGGAACTCTAGCTCCTTCTCAGTGTACTTGGTTCTACGAGAAGAATCTTGGGAATCAAAAACACAGAGATCATTTGATAGTGATGTCATGGTTGAGTGGATATGTCACCGGACTGCGGATCACAAGGTCCGCGGTTTGAGTCCCGCCGCATCAATGTCCTTTGGCAAGACATTAATCTACATTTTCCACACTTGACCCAGGTGAGGTAAATGGGTATCTGGCAGGAATTATTTCCTTGAAATGCTAAAGCGCCGTAATGGCAGCACAGCTAAAGCCTGGGCAATAATTTCCAAATTTAGAAGCGCATACGTTTAAATGTGATATGCGCTATACAAGAACCGAAGATTATTATTATTAATCTTAAAATTACTCAAGCAATTTCATGTACTCTCTCTACAATTTTTTTACTTCTCAACCCCTAAATAGTATGTTCCTATAAAATTCAAAATTGAACTTGATGTCATCAATTTACATCATGAGCAACACCAGACTGGAGAGCGGCAAAAGTGGATTAATATGTTTTACCAAAGGATGTTAGCGCCGGGCTGGGATTCAAACCCTCAACCCTTGGATTGAGAGTCAAGTAAATGACCCATTATACCACAACACCTCCGCTACATACTTAAATAGTAGTTTCTTTAATCATAGATAATTAAATCTCTGTCGATAGAAAAATGTCTATTCTATCATCAAAATCTGTATTTCATCACAAGATTTCACAAGTTTAAATGCATTTTATGTAACATACTTCTTTTTTTAAAAGTAAATATTTGGATTCCTTGCTCAAACCATTGCTTCAATTCAAGCTGTTGAGTTCTAAGGCTACCACATACATATACAACTTGCATGATAAGACCTCTACCCTATCCAGTGGAGCATAACACATTTTTAAAACCAACGTTTGAATTGCTCACCTAGTCTGTTCATGTTGAAGCGATCAGAGAGGTCGTTCATGGAGTCTAGCCAAGCTGCTCGGGAATCCACAAACTCTAAGCACTGGGTGACTGCATTCACAAGCTGTGGTCATAATCAGGATGAAATGTTTAATCAAGGCTTTGTATAATCAAATTACTCATCAGAAATCTGTACTCAAAACTCAAAATAGATGAAATAATCAGACATTATTTAAAAAACAAGAAAGACATCTTTGCATTCTCTCAGAGAAGTCCATGATGACACAATCATGTGAACTTGTATTCTACACAGCTCTCCAGAGTGATATATATCTCTATCAGGAACCAAGATGAACTATGAATGGAATGTTATGCTCCAATCAGGAAATTCTACATGAAATATTGATACAGAAAACTCTTTAACGAAGTATGACAATGGATAAATCTATCCATCTTTCTGAATTTGAAATTGTAGAATAAAATGAAGTCATTTAATGTCTATTTCAGCTCCCTATCCAGTGCCATACAGGATTAATCTTTTCAGCTCTTATAGCCTGCAGTATTATGATTTAATACAGATATGAGAAGTAGGATTTAAAAGATTACATACTATTCAGAAGTAAAAATGTTGAGTATTAAAAAAAAAAAAGGCATATGATAATTATACAAATGCCAAATTTGAAAAGGCAGTTAAAAGTTGTGGTCGATCTTACCAGGGTATTTTTATCCTTGAGATGGCCAAGAATGATAGTCCTGCTGTAGTGCCCATGCTGGGTGGGAAAAATACATCAAAAAGTATGTTAAACAAGTGTTGTAAATGAGCCAGAGTGAACCTCTTGGACATGTCCAGAAGTTTGGCAAAATTCATATGAATGGTTTTGAGTAAATGAATTCTTTCATTTAGATCATATTTTCTGGGGGCCATCTTATATTGGAGAGTTGATATCAATCACAACTATGTACATAAGTGATATAGGACTGCAAACTTGAGATTGATTAGAGGACTTGCGACTGATTAGGATCCATCACAATTCCTTACATGCCGGGGCCCTGATGTACCTAAAATATCCCCTTTCATAAAGGAATTATTTCTTTCTTCCCAAACTTTCATATCTTGTATTTCAAGAGAGGGCTTTGAAATGTTTCCAACTAAACTTTGCAAGTGAAACACACAAAGAGTGCTAAAACTACTCCTTTTCCAAAATGTTCGATGTAACTCATAACTATGCAATAATTTCACATGCCATCCAATTTGGACCCATATAGCATAATCCTTAAGAAGTATTTAGACTTTGTAATAGAAAACTTTATGATCCAGGGCCCTGTTTCATAAGACTTATTATCAATAACAAATGCTTAATTTCTATGACAAAGTTGCTCTCAGCCAATTAAATGCCATGATTTCAGTAGCTTATAACAGTTATTGTCACTTATTATTGATAACAAATTTTATGACACAGGGCCTAGAAGTAAATCTAGAGCAGATACATACCATCCATTTTTTGAACCAGAGAGCTTTAGGGTCAAGCAGGGAAATGTAGTGCATAGGAGTGATGGCTTCTGAAGGCTTACTCGGTTTCATCACCAGAAAATTAAGTGTGCTATCGGTGAGGTCTTGAAGAAATCTGGACAGATAATAACACAGAAAAGACAAATAACAATAATAATAGTATTACATTTATAAAGCGCCTTTTCATTAGATACAAAGTGCATAAACAAGAAATACTTACAAACAAAAGAGAGAGAACATTATTATGCAAAGCTTACATTGATTAAAAAAATCCCAAACTCAATCTCATAACAACCTGGCCCCTGTTTAAACCACCAAACGGCATCCCTGGGCTGATGGAAGTAGATAAGACCACTAGGGAGGGGCTGCTCCACATTACTTTAGAATTTAAAGTTCCGTTCTCGACATACGCAAGAAGAAGATTACAAATACAGAGAGGAATATTACAACAATTAGAAAAGATGTGTTTTCAGACACTTCTTGCATGGAAGCCGTGAGAGTATGGCGATTCTTTAGTACAGGGGTTAAGGAGTTCCAGGTTTTAGGATCCATTACTGAATAACCCTATCACCTAACAATCATGGCAGTAATGAACCTATAAGCTTGTCTGAGGTTTGTCGTATATAAGCAACAGGCAATGTATGTTTAATACCACTAATATAATGATAGAAGTGAGACGTCTAATGTGTGGTGAGGTCCTAAATACTCAAGTCCTTTTGAATAAAAAATCAGGCTGCATTGAAGTTTTTGAGTTGTATTAAAGCACGAATCTAAATGCAAGAGGCCCCCCAGATCAATTTTACCAAGGCATTCAATAGTGTTCTGCATCTTTTAAGTAAAATAATAAAAGCCCATATTTTGGTCCTAGATGGATTATGAGATTTCCCAACATTTAGGCTAGTATTTGAGTAAAAAGTTTCATGCATTAAACAGAAATAAAAGTGCTATTGCATACCTCTAAACACACATAATTCTACAGTTTGTTAAGAACACCACTCATCACTCTTCAAAAACTTCTTGTATCTTTTTTTCTTGATTTCAGAGACGCCAAGTTCAAAGATCAGCAATGCGTGACATTTTCATGACTCGGCGCGCGACCGCACTGGCGAGGGTATAACACACGTATAAGGTATAGCGTTTTTTTTAAATCTAGCACGCCCATCGTGCGTGAGAGCGTTTTCAGACCCTCGAAATGTGTGACGTCCCGCCTAATGCGTGACACTTGGTAGCTTTGTGATGTTACATATGAGATGTCATTACAAATTTCATCTCATATTTAGTTTTGAGCATAATAATAGTTGTCTCACTTGTCAGGGAATCTGATCCAATACTTGGGTATCTCCAGCTGGAACTCGTTGACAAGACGGAATCTCCGCAACAGCTTCTGAGCGGGGTACTGTGTAGCATCTATCCCATGCTGCAAGGCCATACCTCCCTTGCTTCCCAAAGCCTTGAACTCATTACTCAGATGATCAACTTCAAGGCAGACAAAGCAGAAAAGACAAATAAATGGGACATATTAACTGCTTATATTTTGTCAACTATGACATGATTCTATTTTTATTGCATTTAATAATAATAATAATAATAGTAATAATAATATGCCGTTCTTGTATAGCTCATATTGCATTATCCCTATGTGCTTCCAAAGGACTTTGGATAATATCATCCCAGCATAAGCTTCGGTAACCCTAGCGCTCAGTGCATTCAAGGAATGAATTCTACCAGGTACCCATTTACTACACCTGGGTCGAATGTGGCAAATGCAGATTAATGTCTTGCTGAAGGACATTAGTGCCACGGCAGGATTTGAACCCTGTACCTTGTGGTTCACAGTCCGGAGACCTATCCACTAGACCACAACAGCTCTGCTATATTTAGCTATGACACATGGTTTTCTTTGATGTCACCAATTAAACTAATCAACATGGTATCATTTTCATTTACCATGCATT
Organism: Strongylocentrotus droebachiensis; assembly: GCA_035222895.1. Taxonomy (NCBI): domain Eukaryota; kingdom Metazoa; phylum Echinodermata; class Echinoidea; order Camarodonta; family Strongylocentrotidae; genus Strongylocentrotus; species Strongylocentrotus droebachiensis. The sequence continues at coordinate 23,351 of JAVYIG010000467.1, read as the reverse complement.
GTGAATGAGTTTCATTTCAAGTTATTTCAAGCTTCATCTACAATTCTTTGATTTAATCATAATTCATCATATTTTTCATTATAATATATTAAGATCTCATTGGTTTTCCTTTTAATCAATAATATTTTGAGGAAAATCAATGAAATGAAGAGAGCGAAGTCTAGACAACCATAGTGTGCATGAAATCATATAGTGCAATATATACGCATTATTAACAGAAAACTGGTCATATTCAGTTTGATCCTTGTTGGTCTGAACTTACTGAGGTTTGTATACATTTCTCTCATCACATTGTGAGAGTTGGAACTAAACATCCTGGCATGAAAGCGTAAGCTGCTCTCCTAGATAGACAAAAGAAAAGTGAAATAACATCAGACATGATGCATTCACGACTACTGATCACATACATCTATCTGCCTTTACAGTTATCTGCAGGGCTGCCAACCTTTGGAAGTACAAAGTAGTACTCAGCACCTCCAAAATTAGTATTTTACCATCAAAATTAGTATTTTTCAACCAGCCTTCCTTTCACCTATTAAAAACCTTTTTTTAAACATATTCAATTGTACATCTTGGCCGGGCCAGTAAAATTTCACAAAAATGTGATACTGGTACGTACGGTCAATTAAAATGTTTGCTCTTTTATTAAAATTTTAAAAGAAAATTGTAAATCAAAGTTTTTGTTGGGGTTGTGGGGGTTTACTTGTACATGTTTCTTTTTTTTTTTTGGGGGGGGGGGGGGGTGAAAAATCGCATTTTAAAAGGTGATATCGTATTATCGTATTCCACTCTTATTATCGTACTAAATACGATTAAATCGTACTGGTTGGCACCTCTGTATCTGTCTTGTTTCAGGGGAGGATGAGATCTCCCAGCACAATAATTTTGCACTCTCTGATTTTAATTGATATGTTATGGTAGGCTATTCAATATTCATAAGCTGTCCTTTCAGTAGTAATTTAATCATTTTGTATGTATGATTGGACATCTTTTAAGAGATAGGTATCTCAGATAATCAAACATCAAAAGGAATAAACCTAAACAAATCACCTGTAGGCCACAAGAAAGGTTGGAATGACAAATAGAGTTCACAGACTGCAATGAACACACTTATTAGCCCTTTGCTTAGGTAAACTCTGTGGTTCATGTACAAAGTCCAAGGAAACGAGACAGCTTTCCCTCTCTATTTAGGCACAAGTTTTTTCTGATCATCTTTTTAAACAACAATATTATACTGTATTACTGTTTGGCAGCACCAATAAAACTTTTGGCTTTCCTAGCTGTCTCCACATTCATATGACATTTGTGTGGTTGTTAAATTCTATTGTAAATGTTTCTCTTTAACTTGTACGTTATGCTATGTTTTGTCTTTTATATGTTTTTCATGATGTTGTTATGATGGATGAAATAAAGATCAATCAATTACAAGTACAATTAAATATAACTTACAGAGAGGCCTTCATCAGGATCAGCAAGGGCCGCTACCAGACCTTTCTTCATCCTGCTCCAGTTCTCACAGGCCAGGACGTCTGAGGGAGGGACCTGGAGAAGCTTCTGAAGTGCCTCCCGACGCCACTGAAGGGGCTGGCTGGAGTCCAGACTCTCTGTGATGTTGGTGAACTGTTCTTGGTTCATGAACATGAAGGAGCTCTGTGGTAGGTTGCATAAAGAAAAGGTAACAGTCTTGAATTTATTTTAATGCATTTTGATTCATGATTGCTGTAAAGAGGGAAAAGGGGGGAGGGGGAGGCAATATTCTTGAAGAAATGGTGATGCATCTTCTTGGTCCATGAATATGAAGGAGCTCTATGGAGGGTGTACATGAAAAAATGGCTACAGTCTTGAATTATTTTTTTTCCTAATTTTTTGTTTATACATCTTAGGACAAATGTACATCAAATGCCAGAAGAGAGAGAGAGAGAGAGAGAATGTTAGAGGGGAAAGAGAGAAGGGAGAGAAAGAGTGGAAGAGAAGGTAGGGGAAAAGAAATGGGGGGGGGGGGAGAGAGAGAGAGAGATAGAGCTCTAGAGAGAGATTTGAAGAAAAATTGGTCCTCTCTCACACCCCTGCATTTTTTCCAGTAAACCAGACTACTTACCCTCCCCCCCTAAAAAAAAAAAAAAAAAAAACTCAACAACCTTGCCATAGATTTTCATGGTCATCCTACTTGATCCTACTTCTAGCTAAGTAAGGATTTGTTTGTGTGTTAATAAAAATTCTGTAAAGGCATGTTTAACAATGTTTCCAGTTGTACACTGCTAAGATGCATGGCCCTATGTGTTATCAGTGTCTGTGATATGGTATTGAAGCCTTAAAAAAATTGCACTTTAAAGTCTTGAAGTGCTAAAAAAAAGTAAAATCTTTGAGTGACCTGTTTTACCATACTCATTTTCCCCAATAGACTGTAGTGTTATAAAAACCTTTGGGAAAACGGTTTTTGAAATTTCGAATTCCAATCATAAATATCTTGATAATCAAACATGCGATCGGCTTGTAAAAGTCATGGGATTCCTGACTGACCTTAAGGTTTATAATTATGATTGCAGCATGAGCTGGACCACTGGACGGGACTTGTGTAGTGACTCGATAAGAAGAAGCATGAGCTAAATCCAGGATTTTGTTTAAAATCTGAGGCAAGATACCCAATCCCTTTTAAAAATATCAAGATCATCCTACCTGATTTAAGGAGTCATCGAACGAGGAGTCATCGTCCCCACTAGAGGGATTAAAACTGTTGGTAGTCCTCTCTGGATACCGGTAAGAAGGGGCATAAGAACCCTGACTGGTACGCTGACGTTTGTCATCGTCGTACGCCTGTATGAGACGATCCACTGCACTACGGGTGCTCAGTTTCAATGAATGTTTCATGTCTGAGCACCTGTGTATGCAAAGATGAATAGAAAGGAAATGTTGATGGTGGAATAAATAAATCATCAAGTACACGGTATAATGGCACTAACTCGCATTAACGATTTCCCTCAGCAAATAACAAAATGGCTTATCTTCTGTGACATTAGGTGTTTGATTCAATACCAAAGAAACAAATTGTATGTGATTAGAACATTTGTATAATTTAGATTGGCCTACAAAACAAAATGTATGATATAATTAGGCCGAGAATAATGCCAATCTAGAGGAACAGAACTTACAAGGAAGAGTGTGTAAAACTTTCTTAGATGATGACATTGCAAATTACGAAGGATTTAACAAAAAAGAAATTAATTGGTTGATTCAAGGTAAAATTATGGGCAGATATTTGTTAAATAATATAAAAGGCTCATGATCGAATTGGTCTGTATACATATCAATTTTAATGATGATGATGATGACAATAATGACGATGATGGTAATAATGATAATGATGATGATGATGATGATGATGGTGATGATGATGATGATGATGATGGTGGTGGTGTTGGTGATGATAGTAATGATGATACTGGTACTCTGGTAGTGATGATAATAATGATGATGATGATGATGATGTTGATGATGATAAGGGTGGTGGTGGTGATGATGTTGATGGTGACAATGATAATGATGATGATGATGATGGTGATGACGAATCATAATGAAGATCATGATAAATACATGTCTGCTGTATACTCACGCTTGATCATTGATGACACGCTCTGTTACATCTCTGACCAGCACTTCCTCGGTTGCTCTGTTTGGCATGTCCAGGTTTCTCCTCTCAATCTCCTCCTCAATAAGAGGGCCCAATACCGCCTCAGTACGCCCCTTGATGTATTTGACTAACTCATACCTGGAAGAAAATTAAATAATATAGAGTATTTCAAGAAAAAGATTGCACTACCCAAATAATGTTTCAAGTATTTCCAGTAACCTCTTTTATGTCGAATCATATTAATACCAATAATAATAAAAATGGTGCTTATAAAGTGCTTACCATTGAAGTCTCTGGTTGAAGAATCTTTCTAAAAAACGATCTGCTAAACTACTACAATGCTGCTCTTCATTTTTCTAAAATAATATATTTATAAATAGAAACTTTTTCACATATAACTGAAACTTCTCAACTAGCACTGCTTTGCTTGTCCTTAAAGATTATTTGTACATGACTCATCTAAAATAGTGGAATAATAAATATCCCCTTGGTCCGAAATGTTCTTGTGATAACAGAGGCAAATGTCAGAAATCGTCTCACTGTTGGAGAAGCTGTGGCAAAATTGCTTACAAAAAAAAGAAATCATTGGATTAAAACAAAAATTATAGGCCTTGAGTAAAGGAGGGGTTTTTCGGCCACTTAAGACAAAATCTTATTTTTTGGACCCTTTACTTCCTATTTATTATCATTTCTTGTTCAAATCATGAAGCAAATATTATTATTATTTAAACAAAAAAAGAATCCCAGAAAAAAATCATGAATTGCCATGACAATATTCATTTCAATTTTCACTGTTTCGGAGGCAGTTATCGGCATAGCGAACCAGTTTTCGGCCGCATGTACAAAGTCAATAGGAAGCGCACGCGCACCGTTTCCCACGCTGGAGCTCGGCGGAGCTCGCCAGGCCAAAAACTAGTAGTAGTACTGCGGTGATCGGAAATTGGAATCTGAATTAGACAGAGATATCGTGTGTGCGTTGCGGTGTCCGTCTACATTGATTTAATACATGCGGTGAGATACTTTTAGGCTTGCGACTAACACAAAATCGGGCTCTAAATCTGAAAAATACTTGAAATAAAGCTCATTTTATGGTACCAACATTTCTTACAGACACGCGTAAGATACTCGAATTTTCAGATTTGGGTAGCGGGACCGCCGATTACATCGCTAAAATGTGATATTTTAGGATATATTTTCCATTGCAAATGTGGTTCTTCTGTGACTCTGGCATGGTATGGTATGTGGGATATGTGATATGCTGTTATGCGATGTATTTTAAAGCGATTTTACCATGCATCTAACGGATCGGCCGAAAACTGTACGTGATGGTCGATTACCCCCTCCTTTACTCTAACTGGAATTCTGGAAACCTCAAGCAATCTTCATTTGCTCACAAAGTCAAAGAGCCTCTAATGAACCCACCTGTGGAAGTTGACATCAGTGCCTTCCAGATGGACCATCATATCTTCAGCAGTAGCCAAGGTGGAGGACCTCTGGATAGATGATGCTACGCTGGAGATGAGCTGCCTGATGCTAGGCAGGAGGTCCACCTCCGTGTCCAGGTCAGCCATGATGAATGCCTGCTGAATCACCAAACTCTCTGGATTCATAATTAAAAAGAGAATGTAATTAATTGATTAATTAATTGACTGATTTGCTTCAATCTCTCAGATTTTTTAAACTATGATAAGATGTTTAAAGTGAATTGGAATGACTGAATCTGAACCTTACACAGAATTGATTTTAGAGAAAAAAGAAAGAAATTAAATTTACAAAATAGAAATTTAGGGACAAAATTACATTTGTGCGTAGAAGTCTAACTTAGATCTATAACTTTAGACCCTATTGCGTTAAAGCTAAAACAAAATAGCTAACTAACAATTACAATATTTCAAATTGTGCAGATTGTGCAGATATCACAAGTTTAATGATGGGATTCTTGATTGCATTAGTTGCTAGATGCACAGCCTAGTCCTACACAAAGTCGATCATCTGATCATGCACAATCAATCAATGTCTATGAATTCATTAACTCCAGCTCCAGCTCCGATCCAGGGAGCTAGCTCCGCCGCCGAATCCCGAAGCCGCCTTCGCCGGCGGAGCTGGAGTTAGCTGGCTAGCTGGATCTGGAGTTATGTCAATTCATGAATTCATGTCAATTGAACGAACAAACGAATACCATGGGTCAAACATTCACATCAAGAGACGGCCATATTTTTAAACTATGTCCATTCATTCAGGCATAAGCAACAGAACAAAGATAGAATTAGAAATCGACCTAGGCCTACCTGAAAATTGGCGTCTGTGTTGTCAACACAACATCAACATCGGCACCATTTTGCATATTTGCGACAAGAAAAATAAATAGTTAATTAGACAGCGCCCTCTTTCGCTGAAATATTTTGCTTTCCTCCAGCGTTTGAAAAGTGTAAACGGTATTTTCAACGGAGAAAACATAAAAAACATATCACATGCCATAAACACAGTAAAAATGTTACCGCAAATGTAAAATTGAGGTGTATATAACCAACTGTTGTTGTTGTTGTTTTGGGGGGATTGACCCAGGCTGGGCAATTATCTTTCTGTTGCCTTTATTTATTATATTTTTATGATCAGCCGCCTATAAATCTCGTATTTTTCGTTAATTTTGTGGTAGGCCTACAGTTTACATTACAATTAAGTGTGAAATCACTTTTGATAAACGCCCCCTTCACCTCTGAAAATTGTCCTATGCAAATCTGAGAGGTTCCCCTTTTGCTTTGACAAGTTCCCCTTTTGCTTTGTAAAAAATGCCCCTTTCCCTTTTAATAACCGCCCCTTTTTAAGTCGGATAAGCGCACCTTAAATTTTAACATTTGTCCCCTTTGCTTTTTAATAAGTGACCCTTTTCCTTATGATAAGTGCCCCATTTAAAAAAGAGCCCCTTTCCCTTCTCATAAATGCCCCTTTTCATTCTCAAAAGTGCCCCTTTTTCATCTCTTGTAAATGACCCTATTCAATTTTGAGAGATATTCGTTTTAATTTGACAAGTGCCCCTTCCCCTCTTGACAATTGCTCTTTTCATCTTATATAAATTCCCCTTTTATTTTGACATGTCCCTTTAGTCGTCCTTCATAATAAAAGCTCTTTTTCCTTCTTATACGTGCCCATTCTTACTTTTCAGCCATTATCAATCAACTGCAGGATAAGGCCTCAGCATGCTGTCTCCAAATAACTCTTTTTAGTGCTTGATGGTGCCGCTTAACTTTTCCCCAGTACTGTTGCAGCTCATCTCTCCATCTTTTTCTTTGACGTCCCCTGTTTCGTTTTCCCTCATATGGTGTCCAGTGAGTGATTGCTGAACTCCAGCAATTATCATTCCTACGGCTGATGTGGCCCGCCCAATTCCATTTCCTTCTTTCCACCGTTTCAAGGATGTCCTGGACTTTTGTCTGCTCCCTGATCCATTTGTTCGTTTTTCTGTCTTTGTATGTGATGCTTAGAATACTTCTTTCCATGTTGTGTTGAGATGCTGCTAGCTTTCTTTCCACTTTTGATGTTAGTGTCCATGTTTCTGCAGCGTATGAGATTGCTGGGATGATGCACTGGTTATATACTTTCTTTTTCAGTGCCCATTCCCCTTTCCATAATTACCCATTTTCATTTTTGATTAGTGCCCCGTTTATTTTATCATGTGCCTCTTTTTCTTTTAAATTAGAGCCACTTCCCCCTTCTCATAAAAGCCCCCTTTCACCTCCGATAAGTGCCCCTATTAAAATCTGACCAGTGCCCCTTTTCTTTCAACAAATGCACATTTCCCTTCATTATTAGTGCCCCTTTTCCATTCTCATAAGTGCCCCTTTGCACCTCTGATAAACTCTTTTAGACATGATTATGTACCCCTTTTTCCTTTCTAATAAGGAACCGATCCCTTTTTCATAAATACCTCTTTTCACTTCGTATAAATGCCCCTATCAAAATCTGATGGGTGCTTCTTTTCCGTCGACAAATGCCCATTTCCCATTCTTATAAAATCCCTTTTCATCACTGGTGCGTGCCTCTTTTTTTAGGTGTAAGAAGTGCCCCATTCTCACCTCTGATAATGAGCTTTTGTACTTTGACACGTGCTTCTTTTCTTTTCAAATATAAAGTGTCTTAAACCCTTTCGATAAGCGTCCCCTTTTCCTCTCATCATTAAACGTGCCCCTAATTTCAAGCGATTAAGAGCAATTCCCCCGAAGGCTCGCTCGCTACGCTCGCTCGTACTTATAGCCTAGATGTTATGATTATTTAACTTATCAATGATCTTTTTAGTCTTCCGTTATAAGAATGTGCATTTAACCCCATCAAGATTGGGTTTTTCCTCTTTATAAGATTTTATAATTTTTCGCATTGCGACCTCACAAATCTTTAAAAATGTTCCTCGCTCGCTTTGCTCCCTCGCAAATAATTTTTCAGACCATCATACCCAACTGCAAAGTATGATGCTTAAGCAATATCTTATATGATGTAAAAAGAGAAACAAATATTGAAATCGTACCTGATAATGTAATCACAATAAAGGGGTATATACCAATGTCAAACAAATTGTATTTTTTCGCTTTGAGGATTTCCCTTTGAAGGTACCCTTTTTTCAGAAAATTTCCTCTTTTTTTGTGGTGCCCCCCCCCCCCCCCACTTTGGAAGTCGCTTCGCCGCCTCTAGTTACAGCTATGGTCACAACCAACAAAAAAGTAGCCTGCTCGGCGGCCGGGCGGCGAGTTTTTAGCCAATGGCGCCCGGGCACCGCTTGTTTTTAGGGCATCGCTCGGTCGCCGCTGAAGTTTTAGTGCTGAGTTAAAATTCGGCGGCGCCTGCGCACTTTTCGCTTGGCGCCCAAAATACCTTCGGTGCCCAGGCGGTCGCCGCCCAGGCACCGCCTAATCGCACGTTAGCCGTCGAGCGATTTAGGTCAAAAATCGAAGTCGCTAGGTCAAAGGATTGCCGAGCGGTCGACGCACGGTCGCCGCTGGGAGATTAGTCGGTCACTGGGTGAAGAGTTCAAAATCGGTCGGCAGCCTTTGACCCAGCGACTTCGATTTGTGACCTAAATCGCTCGACGGCGAACGCTCGATTAGGTCGGTGCCCGGGCGGCGACCGCCCGGGCACCGAGCGTATTTTGGTGCCCCGCCGATCACCGGTTCGAATTTGCTCGAATTTTCCAAAAATCGTTGGGTGATGCCTAAATTCCAGCGGTGACCGAGCAGGCTACAAATCGCTCGGTCGCTGCTCTGAGTTGTGACCATAGCTTAAGGCAGGTAGCCAGTGAAAATGAATTCGTTTAATAAAATTAAGGAAATGCAAGCATTATTTTAAACAAACAGAACTTTGGTATTCCTAACTCTTTTTTCCTGATTGAGGTGTCATAATTATGACAGGGCAGAAACTGAACTTTCTTTTTGGAATTCAGATACCGTCACAATATCACAATTAGTAATATAAAACAAGATCTTCGATACAAGACACTTCATGAATTACATCAATCAATGAACAACATAGAAAATCTCAGATTATACCTGATTGTACATTTTTTCTTTCAGGTTTGGAGTAATTACAAAGTCCCACCCTATCACACACTCTCACACCAACAAACTCATGACATCTCCCCCCCCCCCCCCCTCGAGCACACCTTTTTTTCTCAATAGTTTTTGTATATTGATTCCAAACAATACAAATCAATCTTAGAAATAAAATACAGTTGTTTTCCCGCACAGACACAGACACACACATGCACGCACGCACGCACACGCACACGCACACACACACACACACACACACACACGCACGCGCGCGCAATTCATCTTTTTTTCCCCCATAACTTTTTTTTGTCTTTTGATTAATATTACTACTCAAATTTAATCGTTTTAATTTATCTTTATATTTCAATCTATCTCTCTACTCCCAATGAAACAAAGTCATAGGGACACATCTTGAACAAAATGATTTTATACTCACCTAAAACACAATTTAGCTGAAGTCTCTTTCTCCTCACCCTCACACACACTTTTACTTCTATTGTCATGCTATTTATTTGAATTATAAAAAGGGAAACGAAAACGTACTCCAAACCAAAAAGTTATATTTGTGTCTACTTTTTATAGTGCGTGCTTTATATACTTCCTACATTCTAATTCAAATTGTTAAATATGATTGGTATGAAAGTTATTGTTGATCTGTTTTTCTTCTTTGTATCAAGTGTTGTTATTGGTCATAACATAACGTTTTTTAACAAAATATTCTTTTTCTTTTACCATTAAGTATTCGGAACATATAATATGATAAAAAAACTGGTACATACTTTTTGTGTGAACATAGTGAACATAGTAGTACATGACTTGTCAACTTAAAGTGTATTTAATTACAACTTGTGTTTCTCTTATGTCTAATTACATGGTACATTTACGTGTATAAAGAAGAATCACATGTCATTCAAGTACAAAGACAAACATTTAAACTATGTTCTATAATGTACATACAAAACAAACAAAAAGACAAGAGTCACAAAACACTAACGGAACACGTACAAACTACCAAAAAAGAAGGAAAAAAAAACCAATCAAGACAACCTAAAGTTTAACAAAAAAATGAAACGGATGATAGCTGATATAATAGAGTAAGAACAATGTTCGTCCCATAACTTAGCCTTGAGGAATGCCACATCTCATTTTCTTTGTCCTTGGTACTACATGAACGTACTGATACCTGCCTTCAAACCATTTTAGTGGAAGACCCCGTGTAACATCGTGAATAATTGTATCAAACGCTTTTTTTAATCAATACACATCTCAAGTAGGCCTATATATATATATTTCTTCAAAGACTGTTGCTTACCCTGACAAAACCGAAATGTGTCCGTATATGTTCCTCCGAGTAATGTCTATATGACATACTTTCATTTGGCAGTGTATCTGGCAATTTTGGACCAATAATTATATTTACCCCCAAATGATTGAATTCATTGACAATATCAATAATAGATGTCAGGAGTTCATTGTTTCCACTGACCTTTTTGATAAGCCTGCCCACTTTAGCAACTTTAAACATTTTGTTTCTTTCCCAGTTATGAACTCATTAATGATATCCGTTTTCATACTAAAATTACAGTACTATGTTTGTTTGCATTATTTAACACCGTACTTATTTTTCTCTCTCTCAATATGGTCATTTTGATTTGTCTTTAAGACCTAAACATATAAAACTTTTGTTTTGCATATTCAAATGATTAATAGGAAAGTTCTGATAGGATGTTGTAGAAACAGTTTCAATCACAACAGTCGAAAGATGAAAGAGGTGTTACTATGGTGACGATGTTAAATGAATTAATGGTAACCTTCGAGGAAGTTGTAGGTAGCCTGCGTATTGAGAAAAACATGTGAACAACAGCCAATAATACGTGTTATAGTTTTTTTTTTAATATATGCTTTAGGCGATAAGCGTTCGTTTTGCATGATATCCATTGTAAATCTACGGTTGTCGATGGTCCAGCAGGAACTGCTAACTCTTGCAAAGTCCTATGCTGGGAACTATATAGTTATAACAAGGACACCTTTTATTTGTTTACAGTTGCATGTGGCAATTGAAACAACATCGGCCTTGCCTTATTGACCACTCTTTTATCAGTGCATCTGAGATCAGCGAATCGTTTTACTCCTACAAAGCCTTCTGTTGGGAACTAGGTAGTCGTTCTCATCTACCTTGTGAGAAGTGGCGACGATCTTGGTCTTCTTTGGGTTATCAGCAGTGGTTTCAGTACGCCCACCCTCGTCTGAAGTAGACACCATAACCTTATCCTTGCAAAGCTTGAACTTGGGAACTAGGTAGTCATCTTCATCTTTGTCGTCAACGATCGTGGCTCGATTTGCAGTTGGAACGATGTACCCTTCTCCTTCCTGATCGTCATAAGTGTGTGTATACTTACCCAGGGTAGAGCTCATCGTCCTACCCTTGCAGCATCTTACATTGGGGACAAGATTTTCATCTTTGTTATCTATTGATGTGGTTCGAATGACGTTGTGGAACGTGACATTTGGAAGGGTATAACCGTACGCATCCTCATCGTTAACGTTGGATACCATGATAACGTAACCCTCAGTATCCTTACTTATTACGTTAGAAAAGGTGTAGTCGTCTGCATCCGTGTCCTCTCGCAGATTGTTGCCCACTTCTTCGTAAACCTGTGAGCTTGGTGAGGTATCTGTGAGAGGAAAGACGCTGCTGTCTGCAACTTCAGTACACATATACGTTTGTGATATGGGTATTGTGCTCTCGTACTCGTGGTTTAGGTGGATGGCGTGTGTTGATGAATTCTGATGTTTTTAAAGAAAATAAATAGGTGGGAAATTAGTGGGAATAAGTTGGAGCTATAACATTACTTTGTCACTCGTTCGGAATCAGTTTGCCTAAATAATAAAATGTCGTTATTCTCACGAATGAATACTGGTGTATTATCAAATAAAATTGGTAGTGATGCAGACTATACTATCTAAATAAACATTTGTTCCCAATTTCTAAACCATTCTGTCTTGGATTTATAGCAGATTTCCAATGCTTTTTTTGGTATTGAAATTGTCTTTTTAATTTGTGGTCATTTCAAGGTACATTGATATATTTGACAAATGATTCACACACCAGTGAAAATGAGCATTTGATTACATAATGCATTGGACATTATACAGCTTAATAACATATCAAAAATCTTTCTTTTCTTATCTGACAATGGATATCCATTGGGCCATTTCCAATGCTATCGAAATTAGTATAAGCGTATTTGATTAGCTAAATTTTGCAAGAAAAAAAAAATTTATCGGGGCTGCGTGTGCAGTAAATTATTAAACTCACTTACTACGATAAACTACCTACCTCATCAGTGGAATCTGAACAGTCTTTAATTGTGTCCAAGTTCGCTCGACCACGTTTGGATTTCAACGCTCGTCTCCAAATTGATGCCACCGCGACAACTGTTATGATGAGAACCGGGATGAGAACCACAACCGAGATACTCACAGCGAGTGCAATGGTAAGCATTTTGCTGTGAATACTATAATGAACACCATCCTTGATCGTCTTATCTATTTTGGTGGATAAAAACGCTTCGATTTCTACCGTGGTTCGTGGTGCCGAAGAGATCATACTAGAGAAAAGAAAAGAAGTGAACGGCTGTGAGAAAGATGGCGATGAAGGAGAACGCAATGACAGTTGCGCTCCTGATTGTGGACTCAATTCATAAAAATACAAATCAAAATTTCATTTCAGAGATGTTCTAAGCATCATATTTTCAAGAATGCTCATTAAGATATCTGGATTGTACTAAGAATGCTTAGTTCAACAGTTTTCAATTCTTAACATTTAAACCGTGGCCCATGATAATTATGTTAGGAGGTCTACAGCTAATAGACTAGTTTTACAAACCATGGTTTGAACAAATCTGGATTGTCTACAAACCTCCTTTGTGAATTCCAGCCAATGGTTATCGTTCTGCTGGACCCACTTTGATAGGTTGTGATACCGTGTTGTACCTTAGTGGTATACACCAACGCTGGAGTTGCTGTGCTCGGCTCGGATGTGCTATCTTCCCTTTGTGACCCTACAGTGGTTGGGGTTGAAGGCTGCCAAAAGGGTGGTGGTGTCGTATTTGGCAAAAGAGATGTGTGATCTTCTGATGAGGTATCTGGTGATGGATCAGGCTGGGTAGAGAAGTCTGTAGTCGTCTTCTCAGTGGATGACGGATTAGGCTGGGAGGGGAAGACCGAAGTCGCCTTCTCTGTGGATGACGGATTAGGCTGGGAGGGGAAGACCGAAGTCGCCTTCTCCGTGGATGACGGATTAGGCTGGGAGGGGAAGACCGAAGTCGCCTTCTCTGTGGATGACGGGCTAGGCTGGGAGGGGAAGACTGAAGTCGTCTTCTGTTTTGATGACGGGTTAGGCTGAGCTAGGAAGAACATCGTCGCTGCCTGCATGGATGACTGGATAGACTCAATGGGAAGAGTGCAGGAAATATCTGATAGGATGCCATCCGATAAAGATAGTTCAATAGAATGGCGTTGTGTTGATTCATCTAGAAGTCTTGATGAAAATTCGAAACGGTTATCGTTAAATATCTGTATGACAGTTATTCCATCAACCCTGAGATATACCGTTAAAGTATCACTCGAATATAACCCGACAATATCACATACCACATTTGATTCCAAAGAACATATGCAATCGATGGCACGAACATCGTACGTAGACAATGTTTTTGGTTTGAATGATCCATTTTCAACTGATATACAAGTGTAGTTGGCTGAATGTTTCTCAGTTATGTTGGATATGTAAATTGTAAGAGCAATTTTCATCTCACTCGAAGAAACGTTTTCATAGCTGTACGAAAAACGCGAGTCATCTCGGAAACGTTGGAAGATGTACCCCTTCTCATTTTGGGGGCCAGCCGTTGCTATGTAACTTGGTCATGATGATCCTATCTTTCTCTGTGACCAGTGTAGAGCAATATTTGGATTCCAATTGGTTACACAATCCAGGGTTATGTCATCCCCGATGTTTAATGCTTTCTTCACGAATAATCCAGACCCAGCAGAAAATATTGTAGACCAAGTCACGCATAACAGCAACGTTGTAGATAGACTGAAAACCCCCATGTCCGTAGTGTAAATCACAGCAAAAATGATAATAGTTCAATTCATTTCTCAAGGTATATAGTATTGTCCAACTTGTTTTTATTATACAAAAGTCAAGTCAAGTTGTAGTACGATGATGTAAACTTAAAGTTAACTGTATAGCTCTTCTCCATTCGTGTATATAAGAATTATTTCTTCCGAGGTCGTTACATTATCTAAATCAATGTGGAAAATATCCACAATAGATAAATATATTCCTGTGAATGTAGAACTGATGCAAATTAATGATCATAAAGAAAGCTCCTTAATCTGAATTATAATCTTCCTTATGAAAGAGAGATCAAATTTATATTTCGTCATGTCCTTGCCGAAACAATCTGCTGTCAAATGGCTCCATTTAATTCTATACTGAACAAATGAAGAACCAAGAAACAGGAAACTAGAGTTACTTGGTAAGTTGTTAATGAGCGACGAAAGACCATTAACCTCTTGGTTTGCCTGAGTGTACATTTCGCTTGAATTCAATTTTATTTTTGCTTGAAGTGGTAGGGTGAGTTATGAAACTAAGAACAGTTTTTCATAAGAAGATGGCTCCATTTAATTCTATACTGAACAAATGAAAAACCAAGAAACAGGAAACTAGAGTTACTTGGTAAGTTGTTAATGAGCGACGAAAGACCATTAACCTCTTTGTTTGCCTGAGTGTAAATTTCGCTTGAATTCAATTTTATTTTTGCTTGAAGTGGTAGGGTGAGTTATGAAACCAAGAGTTTTTCATAAGAAGATGGCTCCATTTAATTCTATACTGAACAAATGAAAAACCAAGAAACAGGAAACTAGAGTTACTTGGTAAGTTGTTAATGAGCGACGAAAGACCATTAACCTCTTTGTTTGCCTGAGTGTAAATTTCGCTTGAATTCAATTTTATTTTTGCTTGAAGTGGTAGGGTGAGTTATGAAACCAAGAACAGTTTTTCATAAGAAGATGGCTCCATTTAATTCTATACTGAACAAATGAAGAACCAAGAAACAGGAAACTAGAGTTACTTGGTAAGTTGTTAATGAGCGACGAAAGACCATTAACCTCTTTGTTTGCCTGAGTGTAAATTTCGCTTGAATTCAATTTTTATTTTTGGTTGAAGTGGTAGGGTGAGTTATGAACCCAAGAGTTTTTCATAAGAAGCAACTAGCTGATTGCATTCATCATTGTATGATAAATGCGTAGGCGAGGCATTCTGATGCATCCACATCATTGGCGTATCCAGGTTTTGAGTTAGCATTTATTGAGCAT
Organism: Strongylocentrotus droebachiensis; assembly: GCA_035222895.1. Lineage (NCBI taxonomy): Eukaryota > Metazoa > Echinodermata > Echinoidea > Camarodonta > Strongylocentrotidae > Strongylocentrotus > Strongylocentrotus droebachiensis. The sequence continues at coordinate 7,802 of JAVYIG010000467.1, read as the reverse complement.
TTGAAAAGTTTGAAATTAATTACATCTTTCCTTCACTGTGTTATGAAATTCATATCTACTTTCAAGAAATTTACCAGGGCCAGGTATACAAAAGACGTTTTATTCCAAGTCATTGGCAATTTTAATCAGCAAACCATAGGCGTATCAAGAAATGAATTGGCAGGGGGATGAAGTTCTTCCTAGTGTGAGATGAGGGGGTGACACTGGGGTGTCCATGGGGTGACGTCTGCTATTCAGATCACTTTTATTGATGTTTACTGGAACTTTCGAGAGGGCGTGGTCTCCTAAATTCTGTGCTGGTTATGGCACGAGTATTATTGTTTTGTCACATCTTCTTGTCTCATTACTGGTTATGTGCCAATAATTCGTCGTTTAAGGAGCCAATGAGGAAGGCGTTGTCTCACACCATTCTACACATACTAGATAACCGACCTTCTGGCCCCAAAAAATGAATTATGAAAACTATTTTTAGCCCCCTTTGACTATTTCATGTATACATGAATTTTATTCCATTTATGTAACGAAATAAGATTGAATGTGCTTGAAAAGTATAACGAAACTTACGATATGACTTATATCTTAAACGGTTTCAACTCTCCTATTCCTTCTAAATTAAACACAGCTAAAAAATGTTTCACAAATGTTTCAAAAATTATTATACACTGAAACATAATGACATAGTTTCAAAGTCTTTCCGATATATACATTTTCTGCAGGAATGAATATAGAACTAGTGAAATGTCTCATTACTCGCAGTTACAAGCATACTGCTTTCATTATGTATATCAAATGCGTTTACGATGCGGTACAATGTTATCCTATATCGTTGCTGCACGACTTTGAGAGATGCAGTGACGAAAAACACTGGCTACAGCGAAACGACCACTTGCACATGTAAGGCCGTTGCACACTTCATGCTTAGTTTACATTTTCCCCGGGCGCCGTACGGTTATTGGTCTACGATTTTTCGTGCGATTTTGGGGGCATCGTAGGAGGCTACGGGCTACGATGTTTGTGTTTACATTATCTACGAGCATCGTGCCATTTCTTGTATTGTCCCTTCGGGACAGGCCGGGCGAATCCGGACAGAGACCATTTTCGTAGTTAGCACATGGGTCAAGTGACCCCAAATATCCACAAGTAGGCACATTATTATTATTATTTTTTTTTTTTTTTTTTTTTTTTAGGGGGGGTCCTCGGAAATTTGAAAATTGACGGTGTGATTGAAGTATTCTGTGCTGATAACCAATCCGCGTAGTACAGAATTTGTAAATAGGAGGAGACAGTTCCCGAAGATTCTAATATGATCTAATTCCGGTGTTCGCAATGAGCAAAGTATTAACGATATGGCTTTATTTGCAAATGAATGAAATGTGTGTGTGCGAGAGAGAGAGAGAGAGAGAGAGAGAGAGAGAGAGAGAGGGGGGGGGGGGTAAGGTGGGGGAGGGGGGGGGGGGAGGGAGGAATATGTTATCGTTGCCGAAGATTCTTAAGTGATTTTACATCGATGTTCGGCGCTTCAGAATACCACATCCAGAGCTATCTTGCTACATGCACTTAGAGACTGACTTCTCGTTAGAACCCTCGAAGGATAACAGTTTTTAACTTTTATTTTCCATATTAATGTTGACAGCTCAAGAATATTCCACGTATACTCATACACCAGAAATTATGTCCGGTCGTCGAGTGTCCAATTAACTTTCACTTCTGTGAAATCTTTCTTCGTCTTTGATTATTTGATAGCACTTCTCCCAAGTCCTTTGATAAGTGGTCGTGTTGGGGAGGGCAGTTTTGACACTCAGCATTAAAAAGAAAATTGACACCAGTAATGAGCTCATTACGAATAAACCTAAACAGGAAACAATCCGGTATCAAGCTCAGAAAAACTTACATCGTTGAAGCGTCGGTAATTTTTTTGGAAGTAAATACACACAGGGCCGTGGCCAGAGTTTTTTTTTTTTTTTTTTTTTTTTGGGGGGGGGGGGGGCAAATACATGTAGTTCATCGACGTCCTGGGGAGGGGTCTAAAAAAATTCAACCGATCTTGGAGAATATTTTTTTGGGGGCCCACATTCCCTTCCCAATCACCCGACGGGAGTCGGGGGCAATTTCCGTGAATCGCCGTCGCCGTGAAAACGTCATCGTGAGTGCAGTTCCATCACCTTCTTTTATGTTATTCTTTATTTATTTATTTTTCTCTTTTATTTTTCCTCCCCAAAAATCCATAATTTTTTAGCTACATTTTTGTCCTTCTATTTATTGATTTTCTAAGTCTACTTTGTTAATGTTATATTGTAAAACAGCATCTGAGGACCTAACACTTCAACGAGCTCTGCTTCTAGTTAGTTCCTCTTTTCTCGTGCTATTTCTATTATATTTGTCGTTTCATTGCATATTTTTTTTGGTAATATACTTATCTATTGTATTATGTTTTGCATGAGAAATAAAATCATTTGAATCATTGAATCATATAATTTTTTAGCTGTGTATGATTTAAAATTAATGAGGAGTGTTGGAACAAATCAAGATATAAGTCATATTGCATGTTTCATTATATTTTTCAAGCATATTCAGCGTGATTTAGTTACATTAATGGAATACAAATTATGTATAAATGAAATAGTCAAAGGGTGCTCAAAATAGATTCCATAATTAATCTGTTTAGGGGCAGAAGGGCAAAACTATGTGTAGAGGGTGTGAGATAATGCTTTCCTGGCTCCTATACAGACGATTTATTGGTACACAATCAGTGAGGAGACAAGAAGGTCCGGGAAGAAGGTGTGACAAAACCATAAAACTAGTGCCGTACCCAGCACAGAATTTAGTAGACCACGCCCTCTCTCCAGTTTTGAAGGTCCATTAAACATCAATAAAATTGATCTAGCAGACACTCTGGAGCAATAATCGTCACCCAAGGGTCCCCACCCCCTCACCTCGCACTGGGAAGAACCCCAACCCCTGCTCATTCATTTATTGGTACGCCTATATGGTTTGCTGAATAAATTGCCAATGACTCTTGTTCTCCGCGCCACTGGTAAGTTTCTTGAAAGTAGATGTAATTAATTTCAAACTCTTTAAATGCTCAGTAAATGCTAACTCAAAACCTGGATACGCCAATGATCTGTGTATGCATCAGAATGCCTCGCCCACGCATTTATCATAGTTACAATGACCCATTTAAATGTGCTTGCATTCAAACGATTCAACCAATATTGTTTCTGAAAAAAGTGCTTGTGAACTGTTAACAGCAGCGTGTCTATACAAACGGTTACTTAGCTTGACCTTGACCAATTTCACAACGGATAAACCATTCAATATCTGACAATAAGAGATAAAACAGCTGTTAAAACATTTTTCTAACAAGCGGATAAACTGATTTGTGCTTAATTACCTGCGTTTTAAGTGTTTGAATACTAACAACACCTAAACATTTATGTGTTAATGCATGTGTTTTGATTTTTTGATTTTTTGATTTTTTGATTTTTTTTTTTATGGGGGGGGGGGGGGACAAACATGTTAAACAAACACTAAAACCAGTTTGATATTTTAAAGTACATTTGCTTATGAAATATTGCTCTCGGTTTCATAACTGTCTTAACCTACTTTAAGCGAAGATAAAATTGAATTCAAGCGAAATTTACACTCAAGCAAACAAAGAGGTTAATGGTCTTTCGTCGATCATTAACATCTTACCAAGTGACTCGAGCTTCATATTTCTTGGTTCTTCATTTGTTCAGTATAGAATTAAATGGAGCCATTTGACAGCAGATTGTTTCGGCAAGGTCATGACGAAATACGAATTTGATCTCTCTGTCATAAGGAAGTTTATAATTCAGACTAAGGAGCTTTCTTCATGATCATCATTATTGGTATCTGAGTCAGTTCTGCACTTTCTACATGGATTTAGATAATGTAACGACCTCGGAAGAAATAACTCTTATATTATAAACGAATGGAGAAGAGCTATAAGGTTACCTTCAAGTTGACATCATCGTTGTAAACAACGTGACTTCATAAAAGAAATGTTTCCGTTCTTGGAAATACTGGCAAAGTAAAAAAAAAAGGTTGGACAATATTATACCTTGAGAAATGAATTGAATTATTTTCATTTTTGCTGTGATTGAAACTACGGACATGGGGATTTTCAGTCTATCTACAACTTTCCTGCTATGCGTGACTTGGTCTGCAATATTTTCTGCTGGGTTTGCTTTATCCGTGAAGAAAACTTTAAACGTCGGGGATGACATAACCCTGGATTGTGTAACCATTTGGAATCCAAATATTACTCTACACTGGTTACAGAGAAAGATAGGATCATCACGACACAGTTACATAGCAAATGCTGGTCCCCAAAATGAGAACGGGCACATGTTGCAACGTTTCCGAGATGATTCGCGTTTTTCGTACAGCTATGAAAACGTTTCTTCGAGTGAGATGAAATTAATTGCTCTTACAATTTACATATCCAACATAACTGAGGAACATTCAGCCAACTACACTTGTATTTCAGTTGAAAATGGATCATTCAAACCAAAAACATTGTATACGTATGATGTTCGTGCCATCGATTGCATGTGTTCTTTGGGATCAAATGTGGTATGTGACATTGTCGGGTTAAATTCGAGTGATACTTTAACGGTATATCTCAGGGTTGATGGAATAAGTGTCATACATATATTTAACGATAGCCGTTTCGAATTTTCATCAAGACTTCTAGATGAATCAACACAACACCATTCTATCGAACTATCTTCATCGGATGGCATCCTATCAAGTATTTCCTGCACTCTTCCTATTGAGTCTATCCAGTCATCCAGACAGGCAGTGACGACGTTCTTCCCAACCAAAACTCAACCATCATCAACGAACACTGGGACAATGTTCTTCCCAGCTCAGCCTAACCCGTCATCCACAGAGAAGACGACTTCGGTCTTCTCCTCTCAGACTAAACCGTCATCAAAACAGAAGATGACTTCGGTCTTCCCAACTCAGCCTCACCCGTCATCCACAGAGAAGATCACTTCGGTCTTCTCCTCTCAGCCTAACCCGTCATCAAAACAGAAGATGACTTCGGTCTTCTCCTCTCAGCCTAACCCGTCATCAAAACAGAAGATGACTTCGGTCTTCCCAACTCAGCATAACCCGTCATCAAAACAAAAGATGACTTCGGTCTTCCCAACTCAGCCTAACCCGTCATCCACAGAGAAGACGATTTCAGTCTTCCCCTCCCAGCCTAACCCCTCATCCACAGAGAAGGCGATTTCCGTCTTCCCCTCTCAGCCTAATTCGTCATCCACACAGAAGACGACTACGGGCTTCTCTACCCAGCCTGATCCATCACCAGATATCTCATCAGAAGATTGCACTTCCCTTTTGCCAAATACGACACCACCACCCTTTTGGCAGCCTTCAACCCCAACCACCACAGGTTCAAAAAAGGAAGATAGCACATCCAAGCCGAGCGCGACAACTCCAGCGCCGGCTCCAGCGTTGACGAATATCACTCAGTTACAACACAATATCACAACCGACAAAAGTGGGTCCAGCAGAACGATAACCATTGCGTTTTCCATAGTTATAAGTTTCGTTGCAGGGGTCGCCATCTTGTTGGTATTTGCTGTTCTGATAGAGGTGACAAAAACATGCTGCATCCCTCGAGCAAACGCAGAATTACGGAAAAGTCGGAGTAAAACTAAACTAATACAGATGCGAACTCTATCCACTACTATCCCAGACTTTACCTTCCACAACAGTGAAATTAATATTTGTCATTTACAGGGAAATGAATCGAACGTGGATAGCTCTCACTACTACGCACCAATCATGGATTTTGCGACAGGGCCGGATGTTTCACCCGCGGATGAAACCAAAGTTACTAATATCAATTCAAGTGATATTGAAAGATCTGATTCGAGGTTTGTTCTCTCTGGCAAAGGACTTGCTAAAAACGTGACGAATGAAGACGGCTACGCCATTTCAGAGAAAAAGTTGAAAGGCACTCCAGAACAAGATGTCCCTGAAGACCGTTTATATTTTGAAATTGAAAATGACGATGCAACGCGATCGCGCCGTTTCCCTGATACGATTCCATTTTATTCTTGTGTAGATATTCAACCTAAGCAAGAATCCCACCGTGACTCAACAACCAATCACCAGGAACTCTCTGGAGAAGTTCTTGTGGAATCGTCAGAGGGGATTCCAAAAGAACCGGTGAATGAAACCGTGGAACCACATACGAATCCATCCATACTGTATTTTGTTCTAGAAGACACTAAGTCAAACTAATTCCTCTAATATTCTTTCCCATGAGATTTGTCCTTCAGATCCTCCGCTGAAGAAAGGTTTCGGTCAGGGCCGACTTCCGGGACACCGATACGAAAATATTAATACCATGTCAACAGTAGGCTAATGAAGCATACAAATTTGGGTTCTCAAACCATTCATGTGCCGCCCGGAGCACATACCCTCTGCCCCCCCCCCTATTTTTACGTTAAGTAAGCAGTTTCATGTAATAATTAGTTTTAAAACAAAAGGAGATTAATATCATTCATTACGTACCATACACTTACCCGGTCACTTACCACCACTATGCGAAGTAGTTTGTGTTTATCGCCCTCTGGTGAGAGACATTGAGAAAGTAGCTATGTCATAAATCGCGAAAGAAAAAAGTTTTCACAAACTAAGTGACAAATGTACATATAACTTTGTAAATAATGTTGTTAATGTAGTTTCTATAGTCATGTTATATTACATGTGTTTTAATATGTTTGTTTGCTTTTTTAAGCCTTTATTTGACACAAGGGACCTAAGGGTGGTCCAATGAAGTTCAATCAAAATATTTGTATCGTATGCACACTAAGAAATAAGTGTACAATTGGGGTGCAGATTTGCATCATGGTTCTTCGCGTATTTGGCAGAGGGTGCTTCTATATATCGTAGCAGACTTGTACCTTTATTTCTTACATTCACCTAAAATGTAATTAGATTGTAATAATATAGTTGGGAGAATTAAGAAATCGGTCAGATCAGTTTTTCGCAAGTTTTATCATTAATAAGGGTCTGTTTTCACTCAACCTTTCATATTATCTCTAATTGTACATCTAGCATTGAAGTCATTATCTTAGCACCATTTCTCTCATCAGAACAATGTTACCAAGTCCCTTTAAAGGTTAAGGATTTGTAGGTTTCCTGAGATGACAACGAAATGCATTCTAGCAAAAATATGTTTCTTGAATGCAAATACATGTAAGTTAAGACGTTTTATCGTACAGGGCCTTTTGTAATACCAGCTCTATGTTTGAATATTGTTGCAATAAATAATAGATAAATAGAATAGGTTATATATTGTTTGGTCGTATAAGGTTGAGAACTTGCATCTATCGTACCGCTATGATTGTCTTCATCGGAAATATAAGGGCCATGGACTGTCCCGAGTTTTTAGAATGTTACTACTTTATTGAAGTGAGCTGACATTTTTGTATTTTGTATGGTACTAATAATGTAATTGTTTTGATCGGCCATTAGAAATCTATATTTTTTGGCAATTTTTAATAAAAAATACTAAGGGTAAATAAACATTATATCCATATGTACATTATTTTGATTAATGGTGATCATAATACATAATTGTGGACAATAAATATATTTGTAGGGAGATATTAACGTCATTGTTAGTCCGTAAAGGTATAGCAGTAGAAATCCAACCTTCCATGAGTTATTTTAGAACCATTTCATTTCGGAATTGGAATTTCTAGGTTTAAATGGAAATCACTCTCTAAAAGCAATTCAAACCATTTCTTGGA